>OW964828.1:525000-995000 GCA_943142095.1 Ophonus ardosiacus
AAGGCCGCAAATGCAAGTCACTGGCGAGGGACACTGTCACTTATATCACTTTCAGATCATATACTTCCTACTTTGGTTTTGCACTTGACACTGACATCTGTCAATTAGAATTTTTTGAATATATCTGATGTTTTCATAATTTTTGCAGAGCTGACTGATTTTTGAAAGTTAATCTCTCTTAAGCCTCATTTCCACCGAATGTCTTAATGCTTAATACATAAGGCTTAATGAATTATAACAATTTACCATTTCCAGCTATTTTGTTTAGTGACAATTCAACAGAAATGTCATATCTTTTTTCCGAATTACTTGTTGTTTAGTAGACTGCCATTGCAGCAGCAATTCTTCTTTTTTTAATATGTTATACCTATACACAATTTTCTGTATTTATATCGATACCGAAAAATTAATTAAAAGTTAATAATTATAAAATAGACTGAGAGTTGACAGTTCAGGTTAGAATTTTTCAATTATTTGTTTTTTTGCATTGCTCTTAGTTCTTAAGCATTAAGCCTTATGCAAAGCTGGAAATGGTAGTAAACGTTGTCATATGATAAACATTTTTACGCATTGCGCTTAGTTATTAATTATTGCTCTTACGCATTAGGACAATCGGTGGAAATGAGGCTTTAATCTCTCTATAACTCTATATCTATTGAATATGAAGGAAAATGTATAATCGAATCATATAGAGAATAAGATAATCTTTCTATTGATAATCACATAAAATATCGAAAATGATATTTAACTGCGTTTTTTCAAGAAAAACTGTTAAGGGTACTTCCGGTTGACCAATTATAACCAAAATCTAAACAGCTCTTCATAGGGTTGTAAGGAAGAATAATACGAAAGAATCATAATTTTTAGAATTGTAGTTTTGGAGTTATCGTCGGAGAAAAATTTGTCACATACACACATGGACACACACACACACACACACACACACACATACATACACACATACAGACATCAGACATCATCGTACAACCAGTAAAATCGTATTGTAGGAACATTAAAACGTGCTTATTCATTTAAAACTCCCCATCGAATTTTTTGACCAAAGACAATACCTTCCTTACCTAAAGGTGACGGAAGGTAAAAACTCACTGTGTGGTGCGGTTTATGGTATGGCGGCGTCATCGGACATTATTTCTTCCAAAAATTGGAGCGATCGTTTGCATCAGTGTAAACAAAGCTATGGTAGATATTTGAATGATATATTCTTCCACACATAGGGGTCTATTCAGAACTCAATATTTGTGTTGTCGTTATGGTCTTTATGGTTGGTATTCTCAGTACTGAAGGTGGTTACCAATTGTTACGTGTTTTGACAGTCTTTATCATAACGACTGCTAAAACTATGTATTTATGGTTGTTATCACGTTGTTATTTCTAATATTTGACATGTGACAGAATATTACATCAATCATATATTATTAATAATGCCCTTTCTGCTAAATATTAGCAGGATGCAGTTGATTATTCGCATGGATCCTGCTTCGACTGAAATAATGATAATAACGATAAAAACCGTCGTGGACGAAAGTTACTTTTGACGTAAATACATATTTCTTTGAAATATTATATTCTGTGGTAGGTATTCGAGAAAACCTAGTTATTTATTTTGGTGCTAATGTGTGCTTTTTCTTCAATCAAAATTTTAAAAAAATCTTTCCATAACTTTTCAGTCACGTTGGGATCAGTGGTAGGAATTAACATACCCGTTCTAAATAATTTAGAAGTTTTCAAATATGACACAAATGTCATATTCTTCTTTAGTTGTTTTGGCAGAATGTGTGCATTTTAAATATAATTGGCAACACATTATTAAAATAATAAAGCGTTGACATATAAGGTTAGGTTAAGTTCATATATGCATAATGAAGTTAGCTATTGTCAAATAATCTGGTTCATTCACAAGTATTATTTTGTAAAGATTGTCAATAATACCGACGTAAGTTCTGAATTGACAAATTCATAAAGATAGTTACAAATGTATTTACGATAACAATCTTTATATCCGTAACAACCTTTATGGCTGTATTTCTCTGAACAGGCCACATAATTGCATTGTCCAAGCTTCAAAATAAAGCAAAAACTAAAAGACCCTTTAGTAGCCGAAAGAAATTCGTAACTACTTTTAAAGATATTATAATTTGTTGAAAATGTAAACCGGCCGAATTATTTCGAGTTTGGGCTCGTAATCCTTAAACATTTCTGATTTCTTCTTGAAATTCTTAGCAGGAAATTGAGCATGAAATCCTGCAATTACCCCCCTGCAAACAACCCAGTAACATAGCCTTTCCCGGTGTCCTGAACACATCCTTCTGGTCCTGACATGACCGTCACTTCTTCCGCTGCTTAGCTCTGGAGAACTCCTGCGAGCTTAGCTATTGAAATACTTTTAACAACGCCGTATGGCGTATCGCAGCCGTATTATATCCGCGTTATCCTTGCCCGCTCGAATGTAAACATTCGGGAAGCAGTCGTCAACTCCTACGATACAATTTCCTCGACTTATCGGGAATCGTGATACGGAGATGTAATATTGGGGTATTATATGATTTAATGGTACGGATGGCAATTTTGAAGGGAGGCTCTAGTTTGCTTAACGGACTCAAGTACCAAACAAGATGTTTCAGAAATATTGTTAGATATAAAATAAGCTTTTTTACTAACAAATAAATACAGTTACGTATGCGGAAATTAAGAAGATGGTTGATGGACTGGGTTCGATTGTAAACGACGACAAATTACTTAAAATTTTAAAATAGCACAAATTGGTTCTTTTGGTATTATTACCTCTTGCTAAGAGAGGTATTGGCTTATCCAGATTTTAGTGAGTAAGCACGATTTAAGGTCCCTGCAATCCGATTTTAACAATTTTACGATGATGTCTCTCTATGTGTGTGAATATGTGTGTGTGTGTGTGTGTGTGTGTGTGTGTGTGTGTGTGTGTGTGTGTGGATGTGGGACGGACGATTCCTCAAAAACATTAAGACTTAAAACCTGTTTAACTATGAATTCCTAACTCAGACATTAATGGCAAGAACTTTAAAGATTTTGGTAACAATTGGACAATCGGAAGCAGGAGTTTCTTAAAAAAATCTTCTAAGTATTATTTTTTTGGAAATTAATGTTATTACATATATCGAAGAATATAAAATTCTCTATCCAATACACCGAACATTTTTATTATAACTTGTATAGATTTAGAGGTAAAATATTCTATAAATCCAATAAAATTATCACATGAATATATACATTATGTGTGTACACTTACGTAACATTTCTTTACAATCAAATAATATTACTACCAAGTTTATATCTCTACCCATTTTTAAATTATTGCCCCAAAAGTCAATATAGCCCACATTTAGACAAAATCATCAAAATTTTCAAAAATCTAATTTTTATGTATCTAGATACTTCTCAATGCGCTGATTCCAAATTTTGAAACCGCAGTTCGATAACTCTTTTCATTCTCGAGATATTTAGATTCAAAGTTTTGCTCAAAACTGCCCATTTTTGGGTAATAACCCAAAAATGGGTCGAGATATGAATTTGGCGTTACGACCATTCGATTCTACGGACAAAATTACATAAGTACACCAATTTTCATAATTTTTGAACACCGCATACAATCTCTAAAGCAAAATAACTAAAAATGACCAAAAATCGCAAAAATCGTAAGGGGTACCCCTTAGGATTTTTTCAGATTTTGGCCATTTTCGGGTGTTTTCAAACTTTTATTCATAAAAAATGAACAGGTTGGACAAATATTATGAAAATTGCTATACTTATGTATTTTTGTCTGTAGAATCGAATGGTGTTGTCGCCAAATTCATATCTCGACCCATTTTTGGGTTATTACCCAAAAATGGGCAGTTTTGAGCAAAACTTTGAATCTATATATCTCGAGAATGAAAAGAGATATCGAACTGCGGTTTCAAAATTTGGAATCAGCGCATTGAGAAGTATCTAGATACATAAAAATTAGATTTTTGAAAATTTTGAAGTTTTTATCTAAATGTGGGGTATATTGACTTTTAGGGCAATAATTCAAAAACGGGTAGAGATATAAACTTGGTAGTAATATTCTTTGATTGTAAAGAGATTGTTACATAAGTGTATGCATTTTTAGAGTATTTATATGTGTTACAATTTTACTGGATCTTTTCGAATGAGCTTTTGGTATGGGATTTCTTCAAAATACTTCAAATTAACGGAAGGTCTTGTGCTGGCCATAACAGATATCTCTTTATAATATAGACTAATTCTTTTTTCAATAAATTAATATAGAAACTTTTGGTGTCTAAAAACCTGTTTTTCTATGTGATAGCCCTATAACCCGTTTTAAAATTTACACCCTGTATATATCTTACGAACAAAAACAAGAAAAACTCTTTGGAAAGTATTGGTATGGCTGGAAGGCCAACATCAATGTTTTCCGTGAGGAATCATAAGATTAGATTAATTTATATCTTTTGTAATACAAATTGCATGATTATAGACTAGAATTCTTAATATAATACATGACGTATGTATGTGTAATTAACTGCTATTTAACAAGAATCAAAATTTATAGCACCAATTGATGACAGATGTATTAATTTAACCCTGCGGCGGGCGCGCTTCTGAAAATCACATGAGCGGTCGCGCTGCGGTATTTTATGCCGCAAGTAAAAAGAACTACAATTTAATGCAAAAAACAAAATTTATTTATAAAATAATAAAAAAAACATAATTAAATATATTTCTTATAACAATAAATACTAAATGTCGAACTTAATTCGCCTACTCAAGGTGTCGAGAAGAGGGATAATTCATGTTCACAATTCTCTTGATTTTAACATTTATTTGGACGTTTCGGAGGTCCAAAAACCTCTATCTTCAGCATTTTACATTATTGTGTTCTAAGTTTTACATTTAATGTTATGTGGTAAGATGTGTTCTCTTACAAAACCCCGTAAATTTGATAAGAGGGTGGTTCTTCACCTCCATCCTGGTTTTTTGAGGGATTAAGGCTTGAAAGATATTTAAAAAATGAAAGCGACCAACACTTTTGTTACCTCAACCACATGGTGACAGGTTTGAATTTAAATTTGAGGTTCCTTCTTGAAAATTTCCCACTCCTAAAATTATAATTTTTTTAAGTAAAGTTATTTTACACTATATCGATGTTATAACATTCATTAAAATATTTAAAATCATTCAAATAAAAAAGTAAAATTCTGAAACACATTACTTACATGACTAGTCGCGTTGCGGCACGGAGTGCCGCTATTTGGTAGTTGTTCCTTTTACGGCTTGAATACTACTAAACCTATGGTTACAACTCACCGGTTTTGTGTAGTATGCCTTGTTATAATAGTCATTTAAGAATACCAGAAAGGGCATAGTTATGAAAATAAAAATAAATGTGATATATGTGAAAAAGAAAAATTGCGGCATAAAATGCCGCTGCGCGCCCGCCGAAGGGTTAATACACATTAATTGTTGATTTAAAATATGTAGGAAAAAACAATAACAAATATTGTTTAATTAAACAAAATTCAGTAACAATTCTCGCCGTTGTTTGAGCCACTGCAAGTGTCAAGCGAAAATTAAAACTTCATTTCCTGCGTGGAGCTGGTGGCACTGCGGTTGCCAGCGCCGCACTTCCGGTGAAGTCCGGAGCTTTCCGGAAAGTCCCAGAGCGTCCCAATGCGGTCCGGAGTTCCCGAACGAATTTGTTAACAGATGTGCGATGTTCAATTCATACTACACACATTCGTCTAATCATAGGATTTTTAATAATATTAAATGTATAACATACCATACAATTGCGACGCTTGGTGGTTCTAATATATTAAAAAAAAATCTGTTGTGGCCAGCACAAGACCTCTCGCCATTTCCATATTAGGCTATATGAGTATTGTATTGCACTTCGCTTTCGAACCGTCGTTTTATAACAAAATATTACAGAACTTTACCCAAATATTGTTTTTTATTGTATTTAACATGTCTTCTGCACACATATAATTCTAATTAAATCTATTTTTCATTGTATGAGGAAGTTTCTAAATGTCACAGATTGTTCCAATTCATTAACCAGATTGGCGGTATTTCTGATGGATATATGCATTTTACTACAATTTTACCTATAATTTCATGTATTTAATTAATAAAACAATAAGAAAGATTAAATATACTTCCCAGAAAAAGCTATCAGAATGTCACTAAAACTGTTGATTTTTGACACTGACATGTGTCATTTACAAACTATGTTATAAACAGTGGAATTTGTCAACTGGTTTCCTTAGTGCCTTAGCCTCTGCGATTAGATTACTCTATAAATTTATAGTGTCTTTATCTCTAAATCTATACAAGATATAATAAATAAACAATATTTGGGTTTAGTTCTGTAGATATTTTATTAAATTAACAACGTTTCGACAGCAAGGTACTGTCTTCTTCAGGTTTTAATAATAATAACATAAATAAATAAATATGTAGTCAAGACTACAAGTATATAAAATCAAAGGTACATTGATAAATGGTTAATATAAAACATGCAAATGAAAAAGAAAATTATAAACGAATAACAGGGTACCAAGATTTATTTAGTTCATAGCCTGTGTTAATATTGATATTATTAGGAGACTTCTGAATTTCTATAGCTTCTCTTATCAATCTTCTATTCCAGTGATTTTCCTTTGCTATAATTTTCGTATTTTCAAAATCAACTCCGTGAAGTTCTTTTATGGCATGTTCAGCTACCGCTGATTTATCAGGCTGATTAAGTCTTATATGTCTTATGAATTTTATGTTCTTCAATATTTAATAAAAAAAAAAACTCTCAAAAAGTTATATTTAGAAGAAATTTTCTAAGAAATTACTACTTCCGGTTGTTCAATTGTTACAAAAACCTTTTCAGCTCTTCCCAAGAATGTCAGATTGAGGAATCCTTAGTTAAACAATTCTTAAGTCTTATGGTTTTTGAGAAATCGTGTCTACAACATCCATACAAACACACTCACACACACACACACACACACACACATACACACATACACATATTTTAAAAATGTTATAATCGGATTCTAGGGCCCTTAAATGGTGCTTATTCAATAAAATCTTGACATGCGAATTTTAGCATGAATCCAATAAAAAAACTGTTGTGGGCAGCACGATACCTCTCGCTATTTTTATATTAGTCTATAAATAGTTTATATATATATATATGTTTAAATTTGCATTCGCTATAAAAATTGATATACGAGTTTTTTTCTCATATCCAAATATTATGTCTTGCGAGGGTTGGCAAAAGTATAACTACCATTTAATGGCCATCGTTCGGTCAGTTGTCGATCTAATTTTATTATTGAGTATCAAAAAAACATATCGCCCCCATAAAATTTTATTTTTTGCTGAAGAAATAAAACTGCAACCATATATTCTCTTGATTTACGCCAGTAGTTTTGACATGAATTTAAACATTCCTCTGTTTTATTACTCCTTCTTACGGCACTGCATGCCTTCATCAGGATAATTAAAAAGTTTAATTTCATTGTAAAATTAAATTACATTCTTTGGTTTATGAGGTTGTCTTAATTACATTTTTTCACTCTGAGACATTAAAAAATATATCGGAAACAAAATAAAAATTTTATTGTTGGGAATAAAATATGAAGTGAGAGTACACTTAGCGGAAGTGCTAAGGGGATGTTTCGACTGTTTTTGATTTTATTTCCGGTGTTAAAATAATAATTCTTGTATCGGATTCGACGAAATGCTATGAACTTATATTAGCTGTTATTGTTTAGATGGATCTTAAATTTTATTTCCGCGACTGAGGAATGATATTATTATTGTTACTCTTTCAAAATTTGATTAAATCTTTCAGTATTGCAGCCATAATTTTATTATTAAGTTTATGTTCTCTTAAATATGAAAAATCTTAAATATCTTCTGGGTTTATACCTATATCTAAATGGTTCCATGATTCAGCCTTGTTTTTAACTCCCGCTACCCTTGGTAAGGGTAAGGTATAGGGATCGTGCTAAAAATCATATATCGAGATTTTAGTAAATGACCACGTTTTAAGATCCCTATTATCCAATTTTAACATTTTCACGGTAATGTCTGTATATGTGTATGTGTAGGGATTTTGTCTTCGCTCTAACTCAAATACTATTATTAAAATATCTTTCAGAACTCATATTATTAATTGGAAAAATACTACCTTTTTTAGTTTAAGTTCTGTAATTTATTATTTTAACCCAACGTTTCGGCACCATAATAAAAATAAATAATATAAAATAAATAAATACTATTATTCAGAAAATTCTGAAACCTTATATTTCTATCCTATTCTAATATGAAAAGAAGCCATTAGATTTTGGTGTAAATCGGATAACCGGAAATGGCACTTTACCTGAAGCTTCAAAAAATACCATTAAATGCCATTTTTTCGCATACATTAATACTTTTTCTATATATTTTACAGATAAATTAAAAAATATTTTTTTATTAGTAGCGAAATCTAAGATAAACACAATTCCTTTGTTACACAGTTCATATTTCAAATGAACTGACAGTAAATGTCACTGTCAAAAAACTAATCACTTCAAATTAAGATACAGTGATATTTTAAAAAGAAAATAGTAAATAAAGCAATAGTTTTCTGCAATGGAACAGTTTGCAGCGTTAGTAAATACGTAGGTATGTATTTAAATTAATAAAAATTAAATAGCGGGAGGTTTTGTGTTGGCCACATCAGATTTTTTTATCCAACGCGTATTTTTAACTTGTCATAAATGTTTTATTGGATTTAAATCCAGTGATTAGGGTGGACAACAGGAATTCGGACTTTGGTTGACTTAAAAATTACTTTACTTCTTTCGAAGTACGCACATGATTTTTCATCGAAATTTTGTATTATTGAAAATACACTAAAATTCAATGAAAAATAATATAACTTCAAACAGTTCATTTCTCATATATTCATGCACCACTCATACACGATTAAAGATAGAATAATGGACGATGAATGCCTAAACTCAGCATGAAATTCTCGATTTTTCGAAAAACAAAAGAACTCCAATAACTACGAACCGGGGCACCAAATCAAAAATTGGAACTAAGAAAAGTTGTTTGTTTTAATGAGTTCTAACTACTATTTTTGGGTGTAACGACTTAGTATTAACACCCTGTATATATATTCTTTTAAAAGAGTTAAAATAAGTTTGGCTCAATACTTTTGCACACATCTATACCTACATCTTTGTATAAAATTGAACTGGCATAACCAGAAAGAATAGCTATTTGTGTATTAAGAGCGCAAAATGCGACATTGTCGATTGAGAGGTTGTTGCCGCGCGACGAAGGACAATGTCCATTTACGCTCGAAACACACACAAGATTTTTTCTACAGTCGCCACAATGGGGTCCTACACGATAACAAAAAATAATAAAATGTACACTTTATACTTACAGTACTGCTCAATAAATAACGATTGGCTAATACAAAAGATACGGTTTAAACTTAAAAAGGCTTTTAAATGATTATATCGTTACATTAGCCATCTATTCCATAAAAAAAAAACAAAATTAGAGCGTGGAAGCAAGGATTTGTGATGATTTGATGAGTTAACAAATATTTCAAGGAATTTGTGATTATATAGACATGTATGTGCATTGACTAACTTCTCGCAATTATTTAAGTAACGAAATAACTAATAACTTTATTGTAATCAAAATAAATAGTTAACTAGAGATCAGACGTCAGTACGACTCGCAACTATCCTACCGCCATCTGTGTACAATCATTCCTATTACTAAACATAACTGTTCTCACAATTTATTTTATATTTAATTTAATTTTATCGTTATTTTCCATTCTTCTTGAGTTTTTAGTCAATCTAATTTAAGCATTTTATACTTGCCCTATTTCATTTTCACAGCAGTGTGGCATTTTGTAAGGTTATGTTAAATACCGACAGAACATATGTCAAATTGACTTGTCAACGAGATTAATGTGTAACTACAGTGCCATTAGTTCCTAATTAAACATTTTCATAAAGAATGTAGACAAGTGACATTTCTCAACATTGTATACTACTTGAAATATGGACAGCGAGCGTTTTTTCTGCTTTGTCGCGCATAAGCTGCAAAGTGACATTTTGCGTTGACAAAAGAGAGCGCAAATGGCTACTTTCTAAAGTGACTGTAGAAAAATATATTTATTTATTAACATTTAATTCCCATAGTAACTACCACTACAAATAGTTAAATAGTGCTGTATGTGCTATAATTGTGAGTTATGTGCTTTCCGTTAATGGATGTAACTTAATGAGAATCTGAAGCCGTAAAATATTTCTATGCACGGTTCGTTGCTTGGCACTTACAGCACATGCAAATGCTTTGGCGAATCCTGCACATCGTCGGGCGAAAGATATTAAAATCGCCCGCTAGAGTTACGACTGGAGCCGGGAAATTAATCCACTACCGTCAGATTATGCGGAGAATTTAAATGTTCGGAGAACAAGAACGAGGGCTACACACACAAATTTAACAGATAAACACTAACAGAATAATGAAGAGATGGAAATTATGCTTTCATGTCAGGCCATTCAGTTTTCAAAATTTCAAATCCATGTTTAAACCTCATGATAAGATGACAAATCTTATATGAAAGTACTTAAATTCAAAGGTTATTTCTTCCTGTCTTTAGCTGTCTCTGTCCAGTTCGTCACGTTTTGTTCCCCTAAATTTTTTTTCAAATACTGTAAAAATGCGTACATTTACGAAACATTGTCTTTACAATCAAATAATATTACTATCAAGTTTATATCTTCACCCATTTTTGAATTATTGCCCCAAAAGTCAATATACCCCATATTTAGATAAAAACTTCAAAATTTTAAAAAATCTATTTTTTATGTATCTAGATACTTTTTAATGAGCTGATTCCAAATTTTGAAACCGCAGGTCGATATCTCATTTCGTTCTCGAGATATTTAGATTTAAAGTTTTGCTCAAAACGGCCCATTTTTGGGTAATAACCCAAAAATGGGTCGAGATATGAATTTGGCGACAAAACCATTCGATTCTACGGGCAAAACTACATAAGTATACCAATTTTCATAAATTTTGAACACCGCATACAATCTTTAAAGCAAAATAACTAAAAATGACTAAAAATCGAAAAAATCTTAAGGGGTACCCCTTACGATTTTTTCAGATTTTGGCCATTTTCAAACTTTTATTCATAAAAAATGAACGGGTTGGACAAATATTAAGAAAATTGGTACACTTATGTAATTTTGCCCGTAGAATCGAATGGTGAAGTCGCCAAATTCATATCTCGACCCATTTTTGGGTTAGTACCCAAAAATGGGCAGTTTTGAGCAAAACTTTGAATCTAAATATCTCGAGAACGAAAAGAGATATCGACCTGCGGTTTTAAAATTTGGAATCAGCGCATTGAGAAGTATCTAGATACATAAAAATTAGATTTTTTAAAATTTTGAAGTTTTTATCTAAATGTGGGGTATATTGACTTTTGGGGCAATAATTCAAAATGGGCAGTTATATAAACTTGATAGCAGTATTATTTGATTGTAAAGACAATGTTACGTAAGTGTACGCATTTTTTGAGTATTTCCTGAAAAATTATATTCAATGAATTTTTTACAAGAAAATCAGATGTGGCCAGCCCATAACCTCCCGCTGGGAGCAATCATTATGTTCAAATACTTTTATATTCACACATAACAATCTTTATTTTACATTTAACAAATATATCATACACAAAACAAATTTCACAAATATGAACAACAGTAATAGAAAAACTTAACAATCAGAATAGTACTCGCATCTTTACACAAAGTATTTCAGAGCCGTACCCTAAAACACAATGTAGCAAATCGTTCTTCTAATAGTTCTTCTAATATTTATGTATGATTGAAAATATATTATTTTTACAAACCTTATTCACTATACCTCCCTTACCTAGGGTAGCGGGAGGTAATAGTAATTTACGTAACAAGACCTGAAAGTGATACTTTACTGGGTGAGCAAGCATATTCCAGAGCGAGCCGTAGGCCCAGTATAGACACTTTCAGGTCATGTTGGGTACAATATTTTTTTGGCGATCCTGAAAAAAGAATAAAAAAGTATTATTTTATTTTTTACATTTAGCTTTACCGGTCCCGGGATCGGTAAAGTAGTTTCCGATCCCTTATAGACAACTTTCCGAGCTAGCTCAGTAAAGAAGGACTTTCCGGTCTAAATAGTGATCAGAAAGAGCTCATTTTCTGGGCGATCGCGAAAAAAAATACTTCATTGATGTTGAGCACAAAATATGTGCCTTTACACGAATTAGTTCAGTTAGTAGAATTTATCTTGGTGATGACTGTATACTCGTCTTGTACTTGTGGATATTAAACAAGCAATATTGGCTGTATGACGTCGTAAGATGATTACCTCGGCTTACACAAGGGGCGAGATTGAAACACAGTTATTACTCCCGCATTCAAAGGGGTATTTTGATAATGTAATTTCGAATCGGCATATTTAAAAGGGACGCCCTGAACTAGTGTGTCCCCTACGCTATTTATCTCGTTTATGTGTGTACCTTAAAAGTTTATTTTTGTTTTGGAATAAAGGGCAGCTTCGCTATAGTACATAAAACATTTTATTTGAAGCTTCCCTAAATTATTTGCGCTGGTTTTATTTTAAAACCCATATATAATGTTGGTTTTATTACTTTAATTTCAGAACGGCTCTCACACTACACTATCGCCGCGTTTACGTTGTCTATAAAGTGAACCGGGAAACGTTTGTCGGCGAATCGACGTGACTCATACGCACATTAAATTGATAATCCCCTCTCAATCGATACGCGTATCATCCACTGGCAGTTCACACTGTTCTACAACCACAAATCTGCCTTGCAGACACACATTCTTATCCAAACAGAAGACAACAGTTCAACTTTAGTTTGCTCTATGTCACTTACAGGCCTATTCTACTAAAAAAATGTATAACGATGTCGTTACTGAACGACTGTCGCTAAGCATTTGGTTAAACGACTTCAATAACGACAAATGCCAAAAACCTATTCTACTAATCATATCGTTATAAATGATCGTTATCAGGATTATAACGATAATATCTAACTTCATGTATATTTTGACAGAATAAATTTTTATATGTTTTTCAATTTAAATTTGACATATCGATTCATTGTTTGTCTATTTAAGTAATTGAATTTGACAATGGATATAAAGAAAAGGGCTTCGAGGACAATTCAAAGACAGTATGATATATATGTTGAAGAACTGGAAAATAACAGTTCATTAAGAATTAATAAATTGTCCACTGAAGAATTGGAAGAAATATGGAGAAGACTTACAAGTCATTTAAATTCTGTGGGACCGGGTAAAAGGATCTGATGTATCACGCAGTGTACGATTATATACTCTGACATCCCTATATAAATATATAATTTTTAAATACATAGATAGTGCATCTATATTATATTATATAACAATATATTAAATAATATTATCTAAGGGTAGAAAAAAGAAAAAGTTTTTTCGTCGCAGAATGTATTTGAAAATTATTTATTTATTATTTACATTCTGCAACGAAAAAACCTTGGATTTTTCTTTTTTCTACCCTTATCAACATGCAAAACAGCCTGGAGTCCTTCGTCCACTAAATATTATCTAAATCTAAATTTTTAAATATATTTAAGAAATATAAATAAAATGTCTAATATTAAAAAGTATAATATACATAATTAGTGTACAGAAGTGAATAAATACTCATCTTTGCAGAATCTCTTTCTCAGCTACAATTAACAAAATATCTTCTTCAGCCATTTTTACTTTTGTTCTCAAAATATGTCTAACTTTACGACTTCAACGATGCATGTGAACATGTCGTTATTAAACGATGTGAAATAACAATATGTAACGATAAATAAATTAACAGAATAGGGTTTTGGCAAAAATCGTTATCATAACGACTTATCGCCTAGTAACGAGTCATAACGATACATATTTTTTTAGTAGAATAGGCCTGTTAGGGCCGGTTTTTCAATCGCTTGTTAAAGTGTTTGTTAACTACCTAGCAGATTAAATTTATCCATCAGATAAACTCCATGTTAATGAAAATGCGTTTTTCAATACGAATTTATCTATTCGGTAACAGTAGCATTTGGTTGTCAACTTTAAGGTTGGCAATAATTATAATCTGATATTTGCTATGTTCGTAAGAAATCACATGTCATTTTGAACATATTTCCATACATTTCGTTTCAAATGTGATTGACAGTTGCAATTGTTGATGAATCTTTGACCTTCAAGCAAATTTAAAGTTTGCTTTAGTTTGTAGCAATATGTGGTAAGAATACATGAACTGAAGATTGGAAAAAACTATTTTATTACTGACTGTCATATCATTATGGATTTTATTTTATTACATATATACATCTTTCGGGCTTCAAGCATCAAGCAGTTGTAAATTTGTACTGGGATTTTGAATAGAAATGTACACATGTTCTGTTTCTTAATATACTGTCTCATTGGTCATTAATTAGAAAAGGTAGCGAATTTCAGTATTTTAAAAGAGCAGGTTTGGTTCATGTCTTATTGGCAATTCTCAATTTCGAAGTGATCAGTATTTTGAACACTACACAATATATTTAATATAATTTATTAGGATTGCTGTATATTGTCGCAACATTGTTGTTATCAACGTTTTGCTTGTTATTAATTCTTCTCATTCTTGTAATCAAAATAAATTATTATAAATTGAAAATTATTTTCATTGTATTATGTCTTATAATTTAATGAAATATCAGTATTATCTGAATACATAGCAGTATTTCTTCGCTAAATTTGAATGTTTTAAAATATTTATCGTCACTAGAAGTCAACGAGATCTGGTCGACATCTTTCAATATGTGGTCTTCGATTCACTACCATTATATTAACAAACGAAATCTTCCAATTTTTCCTTGTCCTTGTCTATACTATCAAAAACACATTTACTTACGTCTATTATATACATATTTCTACAATTTTCTACGAATATTATTTAACTGTCAATGTCAATATGTCAGAACAGCTGAATTTATCCTACTGGTAAACTTTTATCGGTAGGTCAAAGTGTCTGTTACGTTATCTTCTTATTTACCTAAGACTTATCCTGTTGGTAACGCTACCATGACATTGAAAAACTGAAATAGGTGTTTACCACGAGGATAAATTTTACAGAGACTTAACAGACATTTGCCAGAACATTGAAAAACCGGCCCTAAAGATCGTAGTTAGTATATATGAAAATCAACGATGCTTACTACTCGTATTACTGAAACATGTTTATATACATCTTCTGAAATATTTTTTTCATTCACTATTTATATTAAAAATGCTTATCCTTTTCATTCGCTTCAAGTATCGCTCCCTCAAAGGACAAATATATCAATATCCTTATCCTGGATTTTTGTGTGAAGTCACCTCGTTGCCTGGTTGCAGGACATGTGACAAGAGTCGGGATCAGTCAGGAAGTGATCAAAGGGCAGAAATGTTCCAGCTACTAGAAGCAGGATAAGAAATGACAGCAGGATTACTTGCCAACCGTGCAAATTGAGAGATTAAGTGTACAACAAAGTAATTCTGTTGATCAAAAAGCGAGGATGATATATTGGAAGAAACAGATAGAAAAATAGAAAATACCTACTGCTTACAGTTAATGACGTCTTGCCCGGCATTAGTTGCTTATTTTTCAATTTATTCTGAAATTTCCTCCTAGTCTTCTAAATGTTCGAGATTCTTCCAATTCATTGACGAGATTGGCGGTATTTTTGATGGATATATAACTAAATATATGCATAGCAAGCGCGTGTTTAGTTGACGCTGATACTGTACATACTTTGGCTTATAAATGAATCCCCTTTCTTTTTATACCAATTTTAGATTTTTACGGAGTCTTTTTCTCGTTATAACAATAGCATACTACTTGTCTAAGTACAAATTTTAGGTTTTCCGCATTCAAGGACAGTGTCAATTTAACGTGCGGCAGCTATATCTATAATTTTAAATATTTAATTAACGATAAAATAAGAAATATTAAATAAACTTCCCAGAAAAAGCCTTCAGTAATGTCTTTGTGTTTTTGACACTGACATTTATGTCAATTACAAACATTTTAATTTTTTTTTGTTTGATTCATGGCTTATTATTTATATTTATAATTCTCTATCTCTAAATCTATGGGGTCCCGTGGCTGCGTGCCTGAGTGTCTGGTCGCGAACCTGGGGGAACCGGGTTCGATCCCAACAGACGCCAAATATTTCCAATTTTAAATGGCACAAAAGTGACCCCTGTGGTGCACTCTCCACACCAGCTATGAGTGCTCGTGAGGTGATACCTGGTAAGCGCCCACACGGTAAAATATATCGTCATCATTACCAATGTCTACATGTGTTGTAGATACTGGTACACCCAGAAATGGGTAATATGCCGTGATGATATATTTATCTATATTTATATAAATATATAAAAATGTAATAATAATTTTCAGTGTACTAGATAGAGAATTTTATGTTCTTCAACATTTGTAATTACATAAATTTTCAAGAAATAATATTTAGAAGATTCTTTTAAGAAACTACTACTTCCGGTTGTTTAATTGTTACCAAAATCTTTTTAGATCTTCCCATTAACATCAGATTAAGGAATACGTAGTTAAATTGGTCTTAAGTCTTATAGTATTTAAATAACCGTACGTCCAACATACAGCCACACACACATACACACAGACATAATCGTAAAAATGTTATAATCGGGTTTTAGGGACCTTAAAATGTGCTTGTTTACTAAAATCTGGGTATGTGATTTTTAGCATGATTCCAATAGCGAGAGGTAAAAACTAGTGTAAAAGAAGTTCACACTAAATATATAAATGGAAAACGCTGTATGAATAAATATTGTATGAGTATGACTGAGACTTCAAAATGTTATGTTTTTAATAAATTGTAGTATAAATGAATATTATTTTGATGTCAAAATTTTTTGGGTTAACATCTTTGTAACCGCAGTCTAAGCCTAACATCTTTCTGTCTCTCAAATTAAGTTTAATAATAACGTATAATAAGATGTAATCATTATTAATTAGTGCGGAGAATTTCCGATTAATATTCGCTTTTAATTAAGCGAAGAAACTATTATTCATAGTCCTTTACATCTTGTGACGTCAGAGCAAGACAAAGAGCATCTTACACCATCCCCTATCTGTTAGAAAGAGAGTCCGTAGGTGTCAGATTAGAGAAATGGCGAAGGGTCCCGTGCTATTATTCTCAAGATAAAGCAATCTTTTAATAAGTCCTCGAAGAATGAATCTGTGGAATGTGATTGAAATATGGAAGAGGAGATGTGATGTTTCCCTCGATATGGCATTAACGTAATGCCTTTTCGACCGCATTTTTTCTTAATTCCTTTTCTGCGTTCACAGGAAGAACACGTCCCCTTTGGGCTGTAATTAGATATTTGAAACCACGAGATCGGAAGGGAATTAGAAGGAGCAGCAACAACAACATAAAAAAATCTGTTGTGGCCAGCACAAGACCTCTCGGCATTTTCATTTTATGTTATATAAGTATTGTATTGCACTTCGCTATCGAACCGTCGTTTTATAACAAAAACATTACAGAACTTTACCCAAATATTGTTTTTATTGTATTTAACATATCTTCTGCACACATAATTCTAATTATATTTATCTTTCATTGTATGAGGAAGTTCCTAAATGTTAGAGATTCTTCCAATTCATTAACAAGATTGGTATTTCTTATTTTACTTACAATTTTAAATATTTAATTAATAAAACAATAAGAAAGATTAAATGTACTTCACATTACTACGTTATAAACATTTGAATTTGTCAACTGTTTTCCTTAGCCCCTTAGGCTCTGCGATTACATTGTTTTATATACTCATATTATAGTATCTTTATTTATAAATTTATACAAGATATAATACATTTTTTTATATATATTAGATGGAAAATTTTATGTTCTCTAATATTTGTAATAACAAAAATATCCAAAAGAAACTATTACTTCCGGTTGTTTAATAATTAACAAAATCTTATCAGCTCTTCCCAGGAATATCAGATTGAGGAAACTGCAGTTAAATATTTTTTAAGTCTTATAGTATTCGCGAAACCGTGGTTCCAACATCCACACACACATAAACACACATACACACACACACACACACACACACACACACACACACACACACACACACACACACACACATGGACATCATCGTAAAAATGTTATAATAGGATTCTAGGGACCTTAAAACGTGCTTATCCACTAAAATCTGGATATGCGAATCTTAGCATGATTCCAGTACCTCTCTTAGCGCGAGATAAAAAACTATTATGGGCAGCACAATACCTCTCGCTATTTGAATTTTACATAAGAATCGAATTTAACATTTAACAAATAATACAAATTGTATATATTCTTTCTAGACCATAAGGAATTTTGTCCTACTCTTCCAATATGTTCAAGATTCTTCAATTTCATTGGCGGTTGTTAAAGATTCATATATGTAAATATGAATGTACCTATAATTTTAAATATTTAATTAATACAATAAGAATTATTGAAATTTAATGAAATGAACAAATTAGTATCAGTTTCTTTGTTCTTAAGTTATTTAAATCATTACTGTCAAAAAACGCATTGCATTTTTTCATTTTATTAAATTTACTTTGGAAGTAAAAATGTTATAATTTGATTCTAGGTACCTTGAAACGTGCTTATTCACTTAAATTTGGATTTGCGGTTTATAACATGAATCCAATACCTCTTTTAGCGGATTTCCGCAAGTAGCGATTTGAAAGTTGTATTCTATAATTAAATTATATTTCCTAGTATCAATTAGGAAAACTATTCCACTTCCTTATAAGGTTGCGGTTTAGTCAAAATTCTGATTAATCATGCATTCAAATCCTCCTCAAAGTCCTTCGCTTCCTTGCGGCTTCCGAAATTTAATTCCTCATAATATGCTCCCAGATTGACCTGGCCTGTCCTTTAATCAGCGCTTTGATTCTCCTGATTGTCTTGACTTCCTTTAAGGAGCAAGACACAGGACGACATCCTGACCTGGCGTGATTCGATTCAGGGGATACAGCCATTTTTCTTTCAAGGATAAATGTATTGTTTATTAGGGGAAAAGAATAATGAAATGAAAGGATTATGAATTTTTTAAGGGATGAACGAAGGGTTGAATTTTAAATTAAAAGGTGAATTGTAATTAATGAAGATTTATATGCTACTTGATTTTTAGAAAATTTGAAGATGGGTAATCATTAATCACTTTTTTAATTTGTGAAAAACTAATTATAAAAAAATTGGGATCTAATTAAGCTCGTTAGCAACATTTTATTTTTGGAGATTAAAGACAAATTTTTAATATTAAATTTTATGAATAAATTTTAAATAAAGACCAGCTACCTATAGGTAAGGAAGGTATAGTCTATTTTAGAATGACTGGCAGTAATAAATCATTCTGTCAAAGACATTCCAGTGGCGCGCCAATAATTGTTTGCACAGGGATAGTCGAAATGACTAAATTCGGTAGAGAACTATAGTTTTAGGTCTAAGTTGTTTTTCAGGGTCAGGTAAAGTCATTTAAATAATTAAGATGAAACTACCTGAATATAATGTAAAATATGGAATGTATGTATGTAAATATTAAATGTACGCAATATAATAATAATGACTGAGAAAGTTATATTTAAATATTAAAAATTTTTATTTTTAGTAAATGTATAAACAGATCACTCTACAAATCCTATCTACGTCTACGACACAGTCCGACGGGGATTATCGGACGGCATTTCTATTGTTCGACAAGTAAGTTTCGTTTCAGGTACAAAGCGTGCGGCTTATTTCGACCATCCTAGTGTAGTTAAAACTGATTTTTCTGGTAGTTTTATTTGCCACATTGCTGGCAAAAATCCAATACTACTCTTGCAAATAATGATTTATTACTGCCAGTCATTCTCAAATAGACTATATTGTCTTTGGTCAAAAAATTTATTCTCATTTTTACATCTATATGAACTCTTGATTAGATTTTGTTTACAATTGGTCAACCAGAAATACCGTAGTTTGGAAGCTCTTAACAGTTTTTCCTAAAAAAACATAGTTAAATATCATGTTTTGACATTTTATGTTATTATATATATTAAAGAATATTTTTTTTCTTTATACGATTTGATTGTATTGTTTCCTTTATATTCATTGTATGTGGAGATAAAGATTTTCAAAGAAATTAATTTTTACAAATCTTGCAATCTTTGCTACGTCTCCATGAAAACAGTTTCAAATTCAGTATAACTAATTGACAGATGTCAGTGTCAAGTACAATTTTACTGGAAATACAAGAAACACTGTGTGAAATTTATAGAAAATACATTAAAATGACAGATACACAAAAGTTTTTTTTTTTAATTTGTACGTAAGTGATTCGTTGTACTTTACGGGCAACGAAAGCTCTTTTGGAGAAAACACCAAATGGATTTTTGTCTATTGCTAATGTGAAGAGAACATTATGCTGTCCTTTCATGTACAATCATCCCGCAAATTCCAAATTCTATTGAATCCTAATTAAAACTCTATTACCTGTACTGTAGTACATCAAAGCATACAAGTTGATCACGTATGAACGTATAGAGTAAATGAAATTCCGGTGACAATAGCCATGCATGAACTATCGATAGATTTAATACGTGCGTGTTCCTGCACGTATGTATGTGCGTATATACTCAGCAGGACGTCCTGGTCACGATAGGGATTTGTTTTTGTCGCCATGGTGACGGAGGGACCATACTGTTATCATTTGTAAAGAAGGGAAGAGTTTATTTGATGTTTAAGAGAAACAAATTTATTTAAACATAAATAAGTTATATCATTCTTTTCGTTACAAATTGTGGAATCGCGGACAATAAGTGTAAAACATTCGATGTGAACACGTGTACGCTGCGAATCAGATGATCGCTAGCATCCATCATCGTTGCTCGACTGTTTGAGATTCTATCCACGCACGGCCTTCCAAGATGTGGGGAAAGATGGAGATGTAATCATGGCTGAGATTTCAATAAGAACAGTCAAATTTGTAAGGAAAGATTGGGCGATTGAATTTTAACACGGTGTGCGAATAAAATATTCCTTTTCTGTAAAATATAATACCGATTTTACTACCTTTAACGCCAATTTTGTTAAAAACATTGAAAAAGTTGTATACAACACATTTTATTCTAACACAACTTTTACACTTTTATGTTATAGATAAAACTAACCATGTTTGTCTCAACGGTTTGTATTCATAACATTTTACATCTACCTCCGAAGTGTTGTTTTTGTTGTTCATGAATAAATTGTTAAGCAGATGATGATAAAGTATTTTGCAACACAATAAATGACTCCACATCTTTATAAAAAAATACTCAGACATACTGGTTTCTTGGAAAACAAACAACAAATTCATCTGAAATATTAAGTGCAGTTTTACATATACAAGTCGACACGATTTAATTTCAATTGCAATATTGTAATCATCCAAAAAAAAAAAATTTGTTGTGGCCAGCACAAGACCTCTCGCCATTTCCATATAAGGTTATATAAGTATTGTATTGCACTTCGCTATCGAACCGTCGATTTATAACAAAATATTACAGAACTTTACCCAAATATTGTTTTTTATTATATTTAACATGTCTTCTGCACACATATAATTCTAATTATATCTATTTTTCATTGTATGAGGACGTTCCTATTTGTCAGAGATTCTTCCAATTCATTAACCAGATTGGCGGTATTTCTGATGGATATATGCATTTTACCTATAATTTCAAATATTTCATTAATAAAATAATAATAAAGATTAAATATACTTCCCAGAAAAAACTATTAGAATGTCACTAAAATTGTTGATTTTTGACACTGACATATGTCATTTACAAACTATGTTATAAACATTTGAATTTGTCAAGTGGTTTCCTTAGTGCCTTAGCCTCTGCGATTAGAATATTATATATATTATAGTGTCTTTATTTTTAAATCTATACAAGATATAATAAAAATTTTAAGTGTATTATATGGTGAATTTCGTTTTTCAATATTTGTAATAACAAAAATTTCCAAAAAATTATATTTAGATTTTTTTTCTAAGAAACTACTACTTTCGGTTGTTCAATTGTTACCAAAACCTTTTAAGCTCTTCCCAGGAATATCAGATTGAGGATACTGTAGTTAAATATTTTTTAAGTCTTATAGTTCTTGAGGAATCGTCCCTCCAACATCCAGACACACATACATACATCCACACACACTTACACACACACACACACACACACACACACACACAGACATAATTTTAAAAATGTTATAATCGGATTCTAGGAACCTCAAATCGTGCTTATTCAATAAAATCTGGATATGCGAATTTTAGCATGAATCCAATACCTCTCTTAGCGAAAGATAAAAATGACTCCATAAAAGATCTTCGTGTAAACACAAGCAACTATTGGTATTTACAAAATTTGAACCCTGCACGTACTTTTGGCAATGGGGTCATTTAAAAAAAAATAATTGTCGATTTTTTTTTATAAAATCATGAAATCCATCTCATTTAATAAATATAGTAATAGAAAATAATTTGAAATATGCTACTTTTCATTCATAAATTTGCTAATAAACTTTCGCGGTTTTAAACACGGACTAAATTTGTGACGACACAAATTCATACTCACACAAAGACAATTCACTCTCACACACACACGCTTCACAACATGAAACAGTAACCTAACCTAAAAGTGTGACAGCTGACAGCAAAATATACAAGAGAGAAGATTATTATTACTTTCTATTTCTTTAAAAGTACTAGTGCAGTACAAATTATGTAAATAAACCATTTATTTAAATAAATACCAAACCAAATAGTCATAGTTCTAAATTAAACCGGTAGAGCTCGACTGTCGTATCCGTGAATATGTGTCGTCAGCCGTTGAAATATTTGAAATTAAACGCAACTTTTAAAAAATCATATCTCTGATTCTAAAGACTTATAAGATGAAAAACATACACATACATGTTTAATTTGACCTATTTTTTCAAGAAAAAAATAAATCAGAAAATGTGAAATGACCCCATTTAAAACTTATTAATGTGTCCTGCGTTCGAAATAAATGAACTACCATTCAACCTCTTTTCGTTAAAATCATTCTAATCTCCCTGCTGTATCCAGGCAACGTACTGGACGTTCCTGCCCTCGTTACGTCATTAAGGCACGGTGGGGAGCACATCGTTCTCTCCTGATTGTAATTGTGGATGGAGGATACTTCGTTGTTAGTTTTGTTCGGAACTAGGACGGTTTCACAGCGATTGCTCTGGATTAATTGCTCGCTTCTGCTACTGCCAAAACCAGGGGACGAATTATCTACTTGACAACAACAGATATAGTGAAAGATTGACAAAGTTTATTTCATTTTATGCATGTGTCATTGGTGCGACAATCTGTACAAATGAGGCAACAAGCTGTTACATCAGCCCCGATCAATTATTAAACTTGGAAAAAACCTGCTCGCGTTGGTTAACATTCATCAGCGGCAGTTTTATTAGCACCAGCAGGATTGTCAATAGCCAACAATCCTGCATGAATCTTCCTGCGGATGGTGGACCACCTGTCCATGAATCGCAATGCAGGATTTGTGATTGCGATTGTGACAAATCACTGATCGGACAAACAAACATGTTAGGGAATTAATGCGTTTAATTTTAGGGTGGCAGTTATGAAATGGGTACACAGTATTTGCATTCTGCACTGAAAGCTTTATCAGAGAACAATAAAATTAACAATACTGTTGATAATACGATTTTTACCTGTCGTTAGTGAATAAACACGATTTAAGGTCCCTATAATCCGATTTTACTAATTTTACATTGATGTCTGTATATATGTGTGTGTGTGTGTGTGTGTGTCCGTGTGTGTGTGTGTCTGTGTGTGTGTCTGTGTGTGTGTGTGTCTGTGTGTGTGTCCGTGTGTGTGTGTGTGACAAATTTTTCTCCGACGATAACTCTAGAACTACAATTCTGAAAATTATGATTCTTTCTTATTCCCCTTCTTTACAACCATATGAAGAGCTGATTAGATTTTGGTTATAATTGGTCAACTGGAAGTACCCTTATTTGAAGTTCTTAACAGTTTTTCTGGAAAAAACGCAGTTAAATATCATTTTTCGATATTTTATGATCATTAATATGAAAGAAAAACTTATTCTCTATACGATTTGATTATAGGTTTTCCTTCATATTCAATAGGTAAAGAGTTATAGAGAGATTAAGAGAGGATAACTTTCAAACGTCAGTCAGCTCTCCAAAAATTATGGAAACAGTAGATATATTCCATATATTCAAAAAATTCTAATTGACAGTTGTCAGTGTCAAGTGCAAAATCAAAGTGGAAAGTATAGGATCAGAAAGTAATATAAGTGACAGAGTGTCCCTCGCAAGTGACTTGCAGTTTCAATGCCGGGAGTACGAGGAAGGCCAAAGAGAAGATGGAAGGACTGTGTAGCAGAATATTTGAGAGAGGAAGAAATGTGTGAAGAAGATGCGTTGGATAGGAATGAGGAAGTGTGAAGTGCAATTTATAGAATGTACATTCGTGTTATAATTATACTAGATTTATAGAATCTTTTCAAAGGAACTTGCAATATGGAATTTGTAAAAAATAGTGTGTTCGTGTTATAATTTTACAGGATATATAGAATCTTTTCCAAAGAACTTTTGGTATCGGATTTGTACAAAATACATTGATTTGTACAAAATACATTGAATTGATGGAAGGTTTTGTGCTGGCCACAACAGATTTTTTTGGAAGTATATTTAATCTTTCTTATTGTTTTATTAATTAAATGTTTGAAATTACAGGTAAAATGGATATATCCAGCAGAAATACCGCCAATCTGGTTAATGAATTGGAAGAATCTCTCATATTTAGCAACTTCCTCATACAATGAAAAATAGATATAATTAGAATTATATGTATGCAGACGACATGTTAAATACAATAAAAAATTATATTTGGGTAAAGTTCTGTAATATTTTGTTATAAAACGACGGTTCGAAAGCGAAGTGCAATACAATACTCATATAGCCTAATATGGAAATGGCGAAAGGTCTTGTACTGGCCACAACAGATTTTTTTCTGGTATAGAGTCAATTTTCGAATCTATGGCAGAATATCCAATATGTGACTGAATTCCTTTCCTTGGGAATGTGCGTTAAAAATTTCTGCCATTACTCAAATAAATGACTCTAATTTCGGTCGCCGTCAACACAAACTTGTAGTCACAATGCAAAAACAATAGGAAATGATATATGGACAGAATGTTGCTAATCAAATTTTCAGCGATGGTGTAATTTGTTACGCTCGGGGAACATTAGGCCTCAATAGCAAAAAGCTTGTCGAACGACTATTGATGTAAAATATTTTTTGCCCTCCTGAAGTGTAATGGGAACTTTACAATTGTATACACAGCAAGTGTAACCTACATTTTACGCTTACTGTGTTGTAACTTGTCTAACTATGCGGTAAAATAATCAAAATACACTGGACGTTTATGGGCATTTAGAAAAGAAATCATCTTTACTATAATAAAGTACATGTAAAAAAGTACTACCTACTTAAGTTATTTTTATAGTTTAACATTTCCTATATTTAAAATTAATTTATATAAACCAAACTTACGGTAGCGACATCTGTCATTATTGTAAAAATCCGCCGTTACCGACATAGTCACCGATCGATATACCTGTCAAATACGCGAGGCGAACATTGCTGAAATGTCAAATATCGACACCTACCTATTATTTATTACGAAGAAAAGATGAGCAAATAAATATATTATCAGTCATAAACAACGTCTATTATTACAGATAAATTTTTGCTAGAAGAAGTACTCTAATGAAGGTAAGTAAAATCAAATTTGGAAATTGACTTAATCCTAGTATTTTAAACTAACCCTTTTCAGAAGTACAACCTATCTCATTGAAAAAAGTGATTTTCATTATCGTCGGCCAAAAAATTTGATACAATTCTCGTGCGTGAAGTATTTTACAGCGCTCAGCTAATAAGGCACTCGCCTTAAGGGCTCGTACCTTAAACAAAGCTGTCGCGCTGTAAAATACAACTTACACGCACTCGAATGTAAATAACTATTCTCAGCAAACAAACATTCACAGTGACAATTTATGTCTTTGTAAAGAACAGAATTGCTACACCCAAAACTACAGTGCGATTTATTTAATATTTATTTCTCCTCTCTAATCCAATATGCGCTGCAGAGCAGACACGAACTGCAAATATTAAGCTTGTTTTATGTCCCAGGATAAACACTTTACGATTCATTTACTCCATAGTTGCTATCTATCTCCGGAGCAGACAATGTTAAGCGGTGGTCTTATCTACGGACGTCATAGAGGGCATACTCGTCAATCTACAACAGCTACATGAGAGCTTATATGCAGTAAAGATCACATCGTTGCACGGGAAAAATTAATGCAATATTTGATGGGAAATGTACAGCTTTATAGGGTTATGGGTAATTAGTATTGTGTTATTGCTTAAAGGAGGACGATATGAGGATATTAAAGGCATCATACTCGACTCCCACAATACCGTCAAGAGAACATTTTCTCAATCTGTTCCTCTACCTATTTTGATTGATAATAGGGCCCAATACTACTCTTATGCCCAGTTTTATAAAAGATGGATAAGTAAATTACTAGCAAAGTAAAATGTATTCTCGAAGTAAAATAGTTTATTCTGGAGATTTTCGTTTTATAAAGCAAGAATAAAAATAGTAGCTAAGTAAATCTATGGAATAAATTACTCCACTGATTTTCGAGGAACTAAATTTTATTCTGTAGAATAAATTTGACACATGTCAAAATTAATTATTTTATAGGTTCTCTATAGAAACCGAAAAGGATGGTTTTCTGTAAATTGCCAAATGGTATGTTCAGCAAATCTAAAAATAACGGATGTTATTGCTAGATGGTGTGGTTCCGCACACGACAGCAACATATTTAACAATTCATTAATAAGAGCTAGGCTTGAAAACGGAGAATTTGGTAATTGCTACTTGTTACGGGGTAGTGGATACCCTTGTAAAAATTACTTATTAACACCTGTACAAAACCCAACTACTCCAAGCCAACATAAATACAATGTGTGATATAACAGTTTCATTTGAACACTATTCCGGGGACCTATTTGTGAAACTGCATTGAATTCTTTACAAATCTCATCCCATGCACTATTTTTGCTTTTGACGCTCGCTATGTCTGTCTGCTTGTTTTTAATAATAATATATTTTTTGTTATCTTTAACATGTTCGCTTTATCTATTTCAGTATAATTCTTTCCCCATTCTCTCTTTTTTCTATTTTTAATGAGAACTGACACTTTATGACACTTTATTTTGACGTTTAAATATTAATAAACGATGTCTCTGTCTGTAAATCACTAGAATAAAATATTTACTCTGCAAGTACTTACTTTACTCTGCAACTTATTTTATAAAACAGACATTTTTATTTACTCATCGATAAAATTGTCTTTCAAAGTAATAACTCAGCAAGTTATTCGATGTTTATAAAACTGGGCATTAATAGAAATATAATAACTTTTTGATCTCTGGAGTAGTTTCTACTTTAAAGTAACCCAAAATTTTGAAGTATCTACTAAATCTAATTCATGACGTAAATGCGAAAGCAGACATTTAACATTTTGTAATAAAATGAGTTAGCCACGTATTCTTATTAGATATTTATGAAAGATACGAATTTTTGAACTTCAGGAGGATAAATATAAATTTCAAACTGTTTGGTGTCTTAGCCTTAGATGCCAAAGCAAATAGACACGTGTTTCGCTCTTAGAGCTCATCAGTACAGCATAGCTAGTTAATAAACGGACATTAACTAGAGGTAGTAATTAGAAAACCGACAAATTTTAACTGCGACGTTGTATTTATCCACAAATCCGTAGAAATGCTGACCGAAGCAACAAATGTATATTTGGCTGCTTACTGGTGCTGTAACAATTTGTCGGTTTTCTAATTACTGATTCTAGTTAATGTCCATCTTTTCACTAGCTCTAATAAGAGCGAAACACGTGTCTACAGCTGCTATTGAGCGATTACCCTACGAACAACATTTTTGAATTCAATTATCACAAGATTTGAGCTGGATTTGAACCCGAATACTCATACTTTCCAATCGAGATCCTTCACTCGCTAATCTCAGTTGAAGTTATTATAGCATCGCCTGCTTCAACAAATCCGCACATAATATACTCTATCTTTGTCTTTGGTATAGGCTGACTCCGTTGGTACAATTTTCTTAAGTGGCAATTACGGCCGTTTGAACTGTGGAAACGTAAGGCTGGTGCGGTAAGGCCGTAAACGCGCTTGTTATGAATTATTTTGTAATTGACGGAGCGGTGTAAACTTCACGCAGGGAATTTCAGTTTGCGGCGTATTATCAAATTTACAAGAGAGCTGATTTTTTACCTGCCATTAATTAATTTAACAGGAAAACAACTTTAAAAAGGATCATTCAAACCTGGGGTAGGATTTTTTTATGTTTACTTTCTACTTTATATCGCACTCTGTTTCTCTCGGAAAACTCTAAAACTTTACGGAATGTTTATAAATGTATTTTGAAATATGATGTATTTCTATTTCTTACCTCCCGCTACCTTTGGTAAAAGAGATTCTAGATAGTGATTGAACTAAAAATCTTATATCGAGATTTTAATTAAATAACGAGATTTATTTTTTCCGACTTCACTGTAAATATGTCATATAAATTTGTCATCTTCCTTCCATCCACTGTTAAAGTTTCATTATAATTAGGCAAACCGTTCGGCAGTAGCCTTTGATTGAAGTTAACTAATTTCTCGTACTCCGCCGGAATTATGTTAGTGTCAATATGAAATTCTGCGTGAAACTACAGAAATGTACGAATTGTTGAAGAATGTTTATGGTGATGACGGTCTATCTAGTACTTAAGTTTTCGAGCAGTTTAGAAGATTTAAAGAACGAAGAAAAGTGATCGGAGACGATTATCGCCTCGGTAGTGCCTGACATTGTTTTTTTTTCGAAATGCGAGTGATTGTTCACATGGATTGGGTGCCTGAGGGACATTTCGTTAACCAAGCATATTACAAGAAGGTTTTGATAACCCTTCATGCACGGGTGAGAAGAAAAAGGGCTGAAATGTGATGGATTCTCCATGAAGACAACACGCTGGAACAAAACCCCCTGTCCTGCAAGACATTTTTGACGAAATACAAAATCACCGTACTCACTTGACCTAGTGCCAAGTGACTTGCTTTTATTCCCAAATTGTAATTCTGCGTTAAAATGCACTAAATTCAGGGCAGAGATGTAGTTATAGAAAAAGCGGCAGACCTTATGAACAACCTAACAAAAAAGGCCTGCAGGCATTGCTTCCAACAATGGAATATTCGCATCGGGCGGTGTAGGATTCGGGGAGGAGAGTACATTGAAGGTGGCAATATTTGTTTTGTGTAATTTTATACATTGTCAATGTTCTAATATCAATCTTGTTATTTAATTGCCATACCTCGTATATTATTGTCATGAGTAGAACAATATAGATTGATATATGAAAAAAGTGATAAATCTCGTAAAGATAAAATTGTTGTATTATTTTAGTTTTATTCTTTAAGTGGTTATATAACTATCATCCCATTTATGTCAATCCACGTGACCTAATATAAGAAGCTGATTGGACGCATTTCCTATCTTTAAATTCACTATAAACCACATAGATAAGTCGTAAATTTGTAAGTATCTTTACAATATTGAGTGCAATAAAATAAAACTTGCGACGCAGGTGCCTCCGACGCTCGATTTCGACGCTCTAGAACATATGGTTTAACTACCGTCATTGCAATGCATAGACAGTAGTATCGTTCGAGAAGACACTCTGATTGAAATTTGCATCTGTTAAGTAGAAAAAAGTCGCGTCTGTTCTTTTGTGCCCCACTGCATTTAAATTTACAAATTTAGTTACTCGCTACTCCATTAAAAATTGGATTTTAATTGGGAATTAACTACCGAAGGGAAGAAAAAATTTAGGAAATGTTCGATAATGAAGTACCACATTATTAAAAATTTAATTCATTATATTTAATTTGAAGGAAAAGTAATTGTTTTCCATTTTTTACCTCCCGCTACTCCTAGGTAAGAGAGGTATAGGGTTTATGTTAAAAATCATATGTAGAGAATTTAGTGAATAAGCACGTTTTGATGTCCCTAAAACCCGTTCTTTACAATGAAGTCTGTGGGCATATATGTGTAAAATTTTGTATACCCATTTTGTACTAATGTGGGAACAGCTCATTAGTTTTTAATGTATATTGCATAACCGAAAGTATCATTTGCAAGTTTTACTAATATAAATTGAATATAACGGTATAATCTTCAATTCTACGATAATAGCATTTTTTGACATATTTAAATAAATGTCACTGTCAGGAAGCAATTACATTAAAATTAATAATGAAACTGTGTTAAGAAGATTGTATTGATTCTAATGAAATTAAGGTTTGTAAAAATAATATATTTTCCATCATATATAATATTATATGTACAAGATGATCCGATATAAATTTTTCGCTAAGAGAGGTATTGGATTCATGCTAAAATTCGCATATCCAGATTTTATTGAATAAGCACGATTTAAGGTCCCTACAATCCGATTATAACATTTTTAAAATATCTGTGTGTGGATGTGTGGATGTGTGTGTGTGTATGTCTGGATGTTGGAGGGACGATTCCTCAAAAACTATAAGACTTAAAAAATATTTAACTGCAGTTTCCTCAATCTGACATTCCTGGGAAAGAGGTGAAAATGTTTTGGTAAGAATTGAACAACCGGAAGTAGTAGTTTCTTAGAAAAATTCTTCTAAATATAATTTTTTGGGAATTTTTTTTTATTAAATATTGAAGAACATAAAATTCTCCATCTAATACACTACTTTTTACAACTAATTTTTATTATATCTTGTATAGATTTAGAAATAAAGGCACTATAATTTATAGAGTAAACTAATCGCAGAGGCTAAGGCACTAAGGAAACCAGTTGACAAATTCCAATGTTTATAACATAGTTTGTAAATGACACATGTCAGAGTCAAAAATCAACAGTCTTAGTGACATTCTGATAGCTTTTTCTGGGAAGCATATTTCTTATTGTTTTATTAATTAAATATTTGAAATTATAGGTAAAATGCATATATCCATCAGAAATACAACCAATCTGGTTAATGAATTGGAAGAATCTCTGGCATTCAGAAACTTCCTCATACAATGAAAAATAGAATTAGAATTATATGTGTGCAGAAAACATGTTAAATACAATAAAAAACAGTATTTGGGTAAAGTTCTATATTTTTTTTTGTTATAAAACGACGGTTTGAAAGAAAAGTGCAATTCAATACTTATATAGCCTAATATGGAAATGGCGAGAGGTCTTGTGCTGGCCACATCAGATTTTTTATGATACACTTTCCACAGTAGTGAATTATATGTCTTATAATTTCGTCCGCAATATCTTATTTCTCTTATTCTTTTCCTTTGCAAATTAATGCAAATCAGATATGTTTCTTTCTCCGAAACGTCTGTTTGACAATTTCTGTCAAAAGTATCACATGATGAAACTTTTCAGCAAAACATAAAAAGAATTTGAATTTAATAGATTCCAAGTCTGATTCAGAGATGAATCCTTGTATAATGCAAATAGTGAACTTACATAAACTTAGGTATTCATGCCAGTAAAAGTCTGAAAAGTTATTTTACTGAATTACTTCATTCAGAGAAAATTTATTTAAAGAAAAAACGAGAAAGATAATAAAGTTTATATTTCTCTAATTATTTCTACAGACCGCTTATTCCCAAGGTTTATCAAACACCCTATTTAGTGTTAATTCACACTGATTTCGACTTGGAAACGTTTTAGGCAGATTGACACGATTTTCATATGTTCTTAAAGGAGTAGCCGTTGACCAGCCATTAGAATAATTAAATTCCGGGGGAGGTAGTTGTTCACTGCCTTAGCGAGTCGGAAGAACATTACAGCTTTATTGCAGGGTTCAAACCGGGGTTTACAGGGTATTAAAACGGGGTTGTCACTATTGTACGAAGCAGTAAACATGCTACAGGATAGAGGAAGATATAAATTGAATTGTACCAAGAGTGCACGTTACACGTTATATAAATTAATATAATGTCACGACTTTACTTTGTATGCCTTGTAGACAGAATGTAAAAATGTAATCTATCTAAACATAACGTATCATACTGTGAGTATTTTTTAACGTGAAACATTGGGTTTGTCATATCTATGGTTACGATACGACTTGACATTTGATTGACAGCAATGTATTTGCCCGTTCCATTTAAAATGAAACATAGGGAACGAATTTAACATTTGATAAGACGTCAATAGAGGTTAATTTTGTTTAAATAATTATACCTGCATTCTAAATTAAAATTAGTTGTAGAAATAATAATCGCGAACCTGGGGGAACCGGGTTCGATCCCGACTGACGCCAAATATTTGCAATTTTAAATGGCACAAAAGTGACCCCTGTAGTGCACGCTCCACGCCAGCTATGAGTGCCCTTGAGGTGACGCCTGGTAAGCTCCTACACGGTAAAATATATCGTCATCATTACCGATGTCTACATGTGTTGTAGATACTGGCACACCCAGAAATGGGTAATATGCCGTGATGATTATTTATTTATTTATTTATTTATTTAATAATATAATGTGCACCTTGTGCCCGAGTGGTTTTCTGACTCGGCTAAATTTCTTACAATATTTAAATATAATACTTTTGTCAAATTCATTCCCCATGTGTCATTTAAATGAGACAGACAAATACATTGCTGTCAATCAAATGTCAAATCATAACTTATAGGAAAATTCAACAGTTATCTGTCATATTGACAAGATGTCATTAGAGGTTAATTTTGTTCAAATAATTATACCTGTTTTCTAAAAATTAAATTTAGATGTAGAAAAAATACTATGCACCTTGTGCCCGAAATATGTTTAGTTTTCTCGAGTGGTTTTCTGACTCGGCTAAATTTCTTACAATATTTAAATATAATATTTCTGTCAGATTCGTTCTCTATGTTTCATTTTAAATGGAACGGGCAAATACATTGCTGTCAATCAAATATCAAATCATAACCTTAGATATGACAAACCCAATGTTTCATGTTAAAAAATACTCACGGTATAATAATCACGCGTACAAAAATTGGCCAGTTTTTTTATCTATTGCTAAAAGAGGTATTGGATACATGCTAAAAGTTGCATATCCAGATTTTAGTGAATAAGCACGTTTTAAGGCCACTAGAATCAGATTGTAACATTTTTACAATGATGTCCGCGTGTGTGTGTATGTGTGTGTGGATGTTGGACGGACGGTTTCTCAAATTTTATAAGACTAAAGACCAATGTAACTACGTATTCCTTCATCTGACATTAATGGAAAGAGCTGAAAAGGTTTCGGTAATAATAGAACAAGAGGAAGTAATAGTGTTTTAAAAAAATATCTTTCAAATATTATTTTCTGGAAATTTATGTTAATTAATTAATTAAATAATATAAAATTCTCTATCCAATACATTGAACATTTTCATTATATTTTCTATAGATTCAGAGATTATAAATATATAAAATAATCCATTGTATCAATCAAATAGCCCATGGACACCAGTTGAAAAATTAAAATGTTTGTAATTGACATAAATGTCTGTCAAAAATCAAGACATTACTGAAGATTTTTTCTGGGAAATACATTTAATATTACTTAATCATTAATTAAATATAAATAATTATAGATATAGCTGCCGCACGTTAAATTGATACTGTCCTGTAATGTGAAATAGTAATTAAAATATGCTGTTGTTATAACGGGGAAAAGAATCCGTCAACATTTTCAATTGGTATAAAAAACGGGGATACATTTATAAGCCAAAGTATGTACAGTATCAGTGTCAACTAAACACGCGCTTGCTATACATATATTTCGTCATATATTCTTCAGAAATACCGTCAATCTCGTCTATGAATTGGAAGAATCTCGAACATTTAAAAAGAGTAGGAGGAAACTTGTTCATAGAATGAATAGATGTAATTAGAAATTTTTATGTGTACCAGAAATATTAAATACAATACTTATATAGCCTAATATGAAAATGGCGGGAGGTATTGTGCTGGTCACAACAGTGAAAACTTGTTTAAGCGCTCCCATATTTTAACATGTTACAACGGGCTCACAATCAGTTGAAAACTGGTACAAGTGCATTTTCAGACATATGAGTATCATTATTTCAAACATTTGCAAATAAAAACAGATGGCACATATAACTTTCGGTAAAACACGGTGTAATATTTAATGTCATTAACCCTTCTTTCGTAAATCAAGCCTCCTTAATATGTTCCTGTGCTTCACTAACCTAATTCTTCAAAGACATTATCCCCGACTATATTACTGAACAATCCACGACTTTCCGGTTGAAAAATCCATGGCTTGGTGGCTTCTTGTTATGCAGTAAAGGGTGCGAAAGAAGCTAGACAGGGCTGACTGGTATTTCATCAGCCTTAAGCAGATTTATCGCTAATGAAAATGGGCGGGAATTCATTAGAGGAATACCTCAGGGTCCAAACATCACAATTAGTCGCACACTTCAACGAATCTTGACGGATGACAAGCAGAGAATGGGATATTGATTAAGGATGCAAACGAGGAAGAGGATGAGGAGGGTTCTGTTATCAACAATAAGAAGTTTATTAAGAATATATAGAGATATTGTAGGAATTAGATATTTATTCGCAACCTGATGTGCAAAAGTTCTATACAGAAGTTTTGGCCATTGTCATGTGGCCATCTTCAGGTACAATATTTTTGGTCTTAAGTTTAACAGTTACAATACATTACAAAGTTACTTACCATAAATAGAATACATTTTTACCTCTCGCTATCCTTGGTAAGGGAGGTATAGGGATCGTGCTAAAAATCTCATATCGAGATTTTAGTAAATGACCACGTTTTAAGGTCCCTAGAATCCATTTTTAACATTTTCACGATGATGTCTGTATGTGTGTATGTGTGTGTGTATGTATGTGTGTGTGTATGTATGTATGTATGTATGTATGTGTGTGTGTGTATGTGTAGGGATTTTGTCTTCGCTCTAACTCAAATACTATCATTCAGAAAATTCTGAAACCTTGTATTTCTATCCTATTCTAATATGAAAAGAAGCCATTAGATTTTGGTGTAAATCGGATAACCGGAAAAGGCTCTTTACCTGAAGCTCATAATGGTGTTTCTTCAAAAAATATCATTAAATGCCATTTTTTCGCATTTTATGTCTTATGACAATTAAAGATTATTGAATTTTCTACAGGAATACATTAATACTTTTTCTATATATTTTGCAGATAAATTTAAAAATATTTTTTTCCATTAGTCCCGTAGCCTAAGATAAACACAATTCCTTTGTTGCTCAGTTCATATTTCAAATCTTATTCTTATCCCTTTTCTTATTATTACTATTGTTTCCGGGTATTTGCTAACCCCCTAAGTGGGAATCGCGTGATTTTATGTATGTATGTATGTACGTAAAAATTAAATAGCGGGAGGTTTTGTGTTGGCCACATCAGATTTTTAGTTTACATGTTTCAATTTTTACCTCTCGCTAGAGGTATTGGATTCATGCTAAAATTCGCATATCCAGATTTTAGTGGATAAGCACTTTTTAATGTCCCTATAATCCGATTATAACATTTTTATGATGAAGTTTGTATGTGTGTGAGTGTGTGTGTGTGTATGTGTAGATAATTTTACCGATTTACATTTTCAATAAGCAAATTATAAAACTTACGCTTATGGTGGAATTATTGTACAAATTTCTTTGGACTGTCACATTCTGTGACTTTTTCAAAATATTATACACACTTTTCAATAATTCATTGTAAAATATTTAATGGATATTTCATGGTATTTTAAAATTTGAGGATCTTTAAAGAACAATAAGTTTTTAACAGTTTTTCTTGAAAAAACGCAGTTAAATATCATTTTTGACATTATGTGATTATCAATATGAAAGAATATCTTATTCTCTATACGGTTTGATTATATTTTTCCTTGATATCCAATAGATTAATGAATTATAAAGAGATTAACTTCCAAAAATTTGCCAGCTTTGCTGTAATCTGCTGATATATTTAAATAATTCTAATTGACAGATGTCAGTATCAAGTACAATTTACTGTATGTTCGTGTTTTAATTTTATTGGATTTATAATTATTTTTTTTATTTTTCCAATGAACTTTCGATATGAAATTTGTAAAAAAAAAACAGTATATGTTTGTGTTACAATTTTACTGGATATATGGAATCTTTTCCAAGGAACTTTTGGTATAGGATTTGTACAAAATACATCAAAATAGCAGATTTTTTTAAAATTTAGTACTTAGAAGTAATAAAAATTCTTGTAACAGCCCTATTGGTGCGAACGATACTGATAAAATGATAAACCCGTTATATTCAAAAGGTAATTTACTATTTTTCAACTGATATTTGTGCAAATATCTGCCTTTAGTTCCTGCCAAGCTACTTGGTTTGATAAATAATTATTTTTGGAACATCTATTCCTTGTAGGTTTTGTGAAGGTGTCTGCCTCTATGTTAGTGAATTGGCGAGCTGTTCCCGTTCCCGGCCGAGTTTCTGTTGTGTCCGTGATGAAGGCCTCTTGTAAGTTCCGCGCCGTCAATGGCCGTAAGCGCTTCCCGAACTTTGGATATAAAACATTCATAGCCAGATTATCTTGCACTTAGCCGAAACCACATCAAATGTGTGTTTAATATCCGCGCCTCCAGCTATCGGTGTTTTAATTAATCTCAGCTAATTGCTTTGATTCATAAACGGCTAATTTGAACCGTTACGGAATTTCTTCAAACGGACCACTTTAAGCAACAACAATTTTATTTCTAGATGTTAGCAATTATTCGAAATCTCAGTCAAACAGCATTTATTCTCTTATGAAACTCTTGTATAGTGTTTTTCAATAAGGGTGACAGTTTTTTAATAGAGATTTCTCGGTTTCTGATTTTTACCGCCCGCTACCCTAGGTAAGGGAGGTCCAGGGATCGTGCTAAAAATTGGGTATAGAGATTTTAGTGAATAAGCGCGTTTTGATGTCCCCAGAATCCGATTTTAACATTTTTACCATGATGTCTGTAGGTATGTATGTGTGTGTGTCTGTGTGTCTGTGTGTGTGTGGATCTTGCGGACACGATTACTCAAATACTATCAATCAGAAAAATTTGAAATTTTGTGTATCCATTCTATACTTATGTGGGAAGAGCTCATTAGTTTTTAGTGTATATCGGATAGCCGGAAGTATCATTTATACAAGCTTTTAACAGTTTTTCTTGCAAAAAATTCATTGAATATAAATTTTTAGCAACTTTTACCTATACAAATTGAATATAATGGCACAATCTTCAATTCTACGATAATAGAATTTAGTAAATAACTTTAAATAACTTTATATTATATTATAAAATAATTTATATTTGTACATCACTTTGCCTTTGCGTCAAACAAAAACAATACAAATTTGACATATTTAAATAAATGTCACTGTCACGAAGCAATTTTCATTAAAATTAATAATGAAACCGTGTTAAGAAGAATTTAGTAGTTTAAATATGATTCTAATGAAATTAAGGTTTGTAAAAATAATATATTTTCCATCATACATAAATACTAGATATAGAGGATAATTCGATTTAAGTTTGATGTTTGCAGTTCTCAATAAGAACGTGATTTCAAAGTGTCAAATAATAGTTTGCAACAACACATTTACTAAATGGATAATATACGGCGAAGAATTTACACAGATTGCATTTTAGAGCATAAGGAAGTTGGTGATGATTTTGACAATAATGTGTGTGACGATTTTTCCTTAAAATATATTAATGATCCAAAACTTAACAAAGTTGGTATTTAATACTCTTATATAATTTGAAACAACATATTAGATTTTGACTATATATGATAAACCGGATGTAGTACTTAATTTGAAGCTCTAACAGATTTTTCAGGAAAAACATAATAAAATATAATCCAAAATTCCCGTAGTAGATATACTGATTTTAGTGAATAACCACGTTTTGATGTCCCCAGAATCAAATTTTAACATATTTACAAAGATTACTCAAATACTATCAATCAGAAGATTTTGAAATTTTGTATACCCATTCTATACTAATGTAGGAAGCGCTCATTAGTTTTTAGTGCATATGGGATAACCGGAAGTATCATATATACAAGCTTTTAAGAGTTTTTCTTTTCACCCGCCAAAAACTGGGTTCGGTTTAGGTTCAAGTTAATTTATTTTTTGAGAAATGGATTGGGTGCGGTTCTAGTTAAAGCATTAATAAAATTTACGGTTTTGTTCGGGGTTCAGGTTCGGTTCGACTTAATGAAAATTGAATTAAAATTTTTTTGAATGACAAACAAATAAATATAATTTAAAATGAAAAAATATTTTTAATAATTTTTACATATTCAAACATTTAAATTTACCGCGATAAAAACAGTTCAATATAGTTATTTTATTTGAATATTAATTCTGTCTGTTGTCTGTTCATTCATTTGTTTCTCTGGTTTATTCTTGCATTGATGTATTCGTACGCGTAGTTGCCAATGTTTTTGTGACGTGAAATGAGTGTTTTTGTTGCTATTTACGAACAATTTGAACGTATTATAAACTTTATCAAGTGTTTTATGTGTTATTTATACTATATTTGTTTATTTAATAGTGAAATGTGGTTATGATCCGTGATCCGTAGCTTGCAGTCCAAGGAAAGAAGCAAAGGCGGACTTCGTAAAGGTTAGATATTGTATTTTGTTTTAACATTTGCTTATTATAAATGTTTTCATAAAAACAATATTTCCATAGCTTATTTCATTTAAAACTATATATTTTTAATGTAACAAAAAGTTAGGTTTAGTTACATTGACACAAAAATACGTAGCAGTATGTATACGATAATAGTTTATTGAATGTTTGGAGAGTCTATAATATATTTTCTTTTAATTAAAGAATTAAAAGCATTAGTTGGTATATTAAACATAAAAAATAGACAAACATACAATTATTTTATTTACAAAAAACCTGAAATTATAAACCAGGATTTTTGAATGACAAACAAATAAAAATAATTAAAAATGAAAGCCGCAATTTTCGAATTTTAATATCCGGTTGGTTTCCAACTCGGGTTCAATTGAAAAATATATTTGAGGTTCGGTTCTGGGTTTGGGTTCGGTAAAATGTTCCGGTAAGGTTCCGGTTTTGGTTCGGTTCATGTTCGGGTTCGATGCCCTGATCCTTACAAAGTCGTATTAGCTCAAGAACTGAAACCAAACCATCACAGATTGCGTCGGGAGTTTGCTCATTGGGCCTTTGAGCACTTGGAAGATAATCATGATTTTGGCCAAAAAATCATCTTTTTCTACATAAGCAAAATTCAATTATAAATATTTCACGTAATTCAGTACAGTGAACTTAATCTTCAACCATAGAAAATTAAAAACTAGATAGCTGACTCGTAGATTACTGGAAAAATACGAAAAAATCTGTGAACAACAGACAGCTATGTAATTTTTTTCTGTTTTGGAACATTTCTCTTTCTTTTATATTTCTCTCGTGTTTGTCTACCTTTCCGTCCTGTTTTTTACGGATGCCTCAGGCTTTTAAACTATACAGACATCGCAGCTTGGAATCCTGTGCGTAATTATTAATTAAGTGAGCATCGTTTCATGGCTAACGCGATTGACTGATCAGATCGGACGCCTGCAGGAATGTTACGTAAAACCAGAGCGGTTAACAAGTTGACGAGAAGTAGGCGCTGAAAGTTACATAAAGCGCACGTTTCTAATTCCTTATTGAGATGATGGGAAACAGTTGGCTTTGGAAAATTTTTAGTGCACAAATGTCAAACTACAATTTATTTAAAATATCTGTCCAATAATAACATCTGGTTGAAGTGATTTATTTTGGTGGAATTCGAAGTGGAAATAAACTGCAACATGAAGTTAGGAAGAGAGCATTATCGCGCTATGATTTACTACGACTTTAAAATTGGATTACGTGAAGAACAGTACGAGGACCGTCTACGATTGGCATTTGGAGATGAAGCTCCACCTCGAGCAACTATATTTCGCTGGTTTTCAGAATTCAAAAGAGGTCGTAATTTCTTGCGTGATGAGAAACATTCAGGGAGACCTTGTACAGCGGTAGTGCCAGAAAATGTAGCTGCCATCAGACAAATGATAAAGGATGACAATCGTGTCACCTATCAAACTATGGAAGATGCCCTTGGCATTAGATCCGCAGCAAAAGCAAAAATTTTGCATGAAGAACTTCATGTTAGAAAAATTGTTTCTCGTTGGGTGCCACACAACTTAACGGAAGAACAAAAAGCCAAGCGTGTTACAATTAGACGCGCCACTTTAAAATTGTTAAATAATGGCGGTCATCGTATTCTTTCTAAAATTGTAACTGGCGATGAAACTTACATACCCTTTTATGATGTTCTAACGCGTCAAGAATGTAGGGTATGGGTGTTTGAAGATGACCCAACATCAGTTACCGTGAAAAAACAACGTGCACTTAAAAAAGTTATGTACGCTGTATTTTTCAGAAGTACAGGTCTTGTGAAAGCAATTAGGTTGGAGGGACAGAAGACTGTTACTGCCAATTGGTACACAAAAATGTCTACCTGAAGTTCTTCGCAGTGTGAAAATTAAGGGTTTAATGCTTCACCATGATAATACGTCCTCCCATACCGCTGCGACAACTGTTAATTTTTTGAAAAAAATGGTATTAAAGTCATTGAGCATCCACCGTATTCTCCTGATCTTGCAATGTGTGACTTCTGGCTATTTTTACCTCTCGCTAAGAGAGGTATTGGATTCATGCTAAAATTCGCATACCCAGATTTTAGTGAATAAGCATGATTTAAGGTCCCTATAATCCGTTTATAACATTTTTAAAATGATGTCTGTGTGTGTGTGTGTGTGGATGTGTGTATGTGTGTATGTGTGTATGTGTGTATGTGTGTATGTGTGTATGTGTGTATGTGTGTATGTGTGTATGTGTGTATGTCTGGATGTTGTAGCCACGATTCCTCAAAAACTATAAGACTTAAGAACTGTTTAACTATGGATTCCTCAATCTGACATTCCTGGGAAGAGCTGAAAAGGTTTTGGTAAGAATTGAACAACCGGAAGTAGTAGTTTTTAAAAGAAATTCTTCCAAATATTAATTTTTGAAAATTTTTGATATTACTAATTTTGAAGAACAAAATTCTACACCTGATACATTTAAATTTTTTATTCTATCTTCTATAAATTTAGAGATAGAGACGCTATAATATATAGAATATCGGGATATAACAAGTCGAGTAGGCGAAACTACACTAAGGAAACCAGTTGACAAAGTCAAATGTTTATAATATAATTTGTAAATGACAGATTTCAGTGTCAAAAATTAACAGTTTCAGTGATAGCTTTTTCTGGGAAGTACATTTAATCTTTCTTATTGTTTTATTAATTAAATCCTTGAAATTATAGGTAATATGCATATATCCATCAGAAATACCGCCAATCTGGTTAATGAATTGGAAGAATTTGTGACATTTAGAAACTCCCTCATACAATGAAAAATAGATATAATTAGAATTATATGTGTGCAGAAGACATGTTAAATACAATAAAAAACAATATTTGGGTAAAGTCCTGTAATATTTTGTAATAAAACGACGGTTCCATAGCAAAGTGCAATACAATACTTATATAGCCTAATATGGAAATGGCGAGAGGTCTTGTGCTGGCCACAACAGATTTTTTAATTTGAAAAAACATTTACGTGGTCGTCATTTTACGTCAGAAGAGGAGATTAACAACACCATAATGGAATATTTTAATACGATTCCAGAAAATGAATGGCTCAAAGCTTTCCATCTCTCGAAAATTCGATTACAAAAGTGTATTGAACCAGTAAAACTACATGCTTCGCCTTCAAATAATATTTCTGTATCTCAATAATTTTGGCGTGACCCTCGTATGTGTCGTATTAGAATTAGAATCGCTTCACAATTTTATTCCTCTTGTTTCTTATCGAAATTACGTCTCTTGCGTTCTTAAAGTAAAGAAATAATCCATCAATGTTTACTCTCATAAAAATTTTACGCTTGAGTAGTAAAAAGCGTTCTTACAACCGGTAGTAAAGCACCAGCAACTTAAAAACAACAAAGTGTAAAGGATGCAGATCGATTATACTCGTGTGTGTTGCTTGCCTGCCCTAAACCAAATAAGCAGTTTGGGTAAATCGAACTTGGAGTTTACTCCGCAAACGATAAGCCACTACAAGATTGGGACGCGTGTTATAGTTGGTAAACGGCAAATAACCTCAGGGCGCAATACCATCACCAGCAATTTACACAGAATAGGAAGTTTATGTAGGGATGGACAGGGAAAAGACGCCTAACTACACACAAATTTCTCTAGCAATACCAGACTCCGTAAACAATGTACAAAAACAGGAACAATATATGTAGGGTTAAATATGTTTGTGGGTCTGCCGGCCTGGATTCGAATTCATGACAATTTTTAGTTCGTTAACCAAATATACTAAAGGGTCTGTCATTAAGAGTGATAGGATTTTAATTTTAAATAAAACAAAAACGTTTTGAAGTACCAATTTAGTTTTTGCTTTATTTTGAAGCTTGAACAATGCAATTATGTGTGGAAAAATATATCCACTACGGCTTTATCTACACTGCCGCAAACGATCGCTCCAATTTTTGGAAGAAATAAGGTCCGATGACGCCGCCATGCCATAAACCGCACCACACAGTAAGTTTTTCGGGATTCGACGCTATTTCATGTAACACTTGTGGGTTGTTCTCTCACCTATAACGGCAATTTTGTTTATTAACAAAGTCATTCATCCAAAAATGCGCCTCGTCTGAGAATATGATTTGTTGGCCAAAATCATGATTATCGTTCAAGTGCTCAAGGGTCAATCAGCAAAGTCCCGACGAAATCTATGATGGTAATTTACTCGTCTCTATGATTACAAAATACTAGAATAACTAAACATTGTAAATCCATTACTGACAAAAAAAAAAAAAAAACTCAACATTTGCGAACTATTTAGCAAAATGCAACTATGATATTTATTATCATCATAAGTGCAATAAGTAATAAATATTATTTGCTGAATCTTGATGCTTGTTATTTAAAATCAAGTTACTTAATTTTTTATTTAATATTAATTAGTGTTATTTGAACTATAACCAATACAATTAAATTATCACTCGTTTCCAATAATGAGGGATTCCAGCTCAATCGAATTAAAGGAAAATAGTAAAAAAAATACGAATGTATATGCTGAATAACGAATATTAATAAAAAAATGAAATGGTATAATTGAGATATTTCGGAAATAAGGGGTTTTTTGTTATAGCACTTCAACAATAATATAAAAAATCTATATATATATATATATATATATTATTTTGATTGGCGACCGAAAGACCGCCTATACATGCATAACAAATAGTGTGTTAGGAGGTGGGGATTACTACCAATGGAAGTTAAGAAATTCAAATTCGAAAGGAGGGACTAACATTCCTGTACTGCAGTTTCCAAACAGTTTTTATTTTAACATAAATTTCTTGCATTAAACTTAATAATTTAAATACAACTGTAATTATAAAGTATGTAGACTTATACAGTGTTATAATATTCATTTTATTTTATGTAAATATAACTTAAAATAGCATATATTTGAAGAACATTTAGGTCCATGATGAAAACAGTTTGATATAAAAACACATAAATGTGACGTCACGTCAATCTTTTCAAAATTCGGGAGACCATAACTCGCTTATTAATAGGAATTTTTTCACCGGATTTTCATCAATAGTCTTAGTTTTCCTAATATTTTCAGATGAAATTATAAAAAAAATGGTGGAATCCCCCATTATCAATTTATTTTTTAATAGATTGTTTGCCCGAACTAAAGTGTGCGATTAATAGGTACAGATTGTGAAAATACGTGATCTGTGCTTAATAAAAGAATCATGAAACGTTGAAAAGTATACTTTCCCATTTATAAATGTTCGAAGCCAACTAACCTGTCAAGAACCCCAATTCTTAGAAATTCTCAAAACGGAGCCAAAACAATGAAAAATCCGTTATCTTCATAAAATTACGGTTTTATCGGTTTCGTCAACAATTCTTATGAAAAGTTTGAAATATCAAGCTTTTTTGAACGACGGGCTTGGCTTGATTTTTCAAGCTTTTTCAAGCCAATCCAAGCTTTCAAGATTCAAGCTAAGCTCGTGAATCCCTACTTGGTAAGAAGAGCAAATTGAAGGTATGGCAATATTTATTATCCCGTTATTTTATTACCATACCTCGTATATGACCTATTGGTACCCAAAGGGTTAAGAGATTTCTTAAGATGTACTATGTAAAAGTGTGATATGATATAAGTATTAATTTAGTGTTTCAATTACTGTAAAATATATTTATTCGTTTCGAAATTCCCGTCCATTAAAAGTTCCCAAGTTCGTATCTCGTCAGTGTCTTGAGCAGCCGCATTTAGCAGTTAGCACTTAAAGTTTCCTGCGTCTAACGTTAACGTCGGTGATGCTAGACGCCGTTGACGACGCCTCTCGTCGGTTTGTTAAGAAATCGCGTGGAAAGCAGACAGACATCGCTGTTCCACCCACTGAACACCCAGCCGCAGTCAAATGCCAAGACACGAGATACAAAATTGCAAACAATGCATTTCGGGTACCGCACTTTGTAATTAAATATAAATCGAGGTAGATATTTTATTCTGAGGAGAGAAATAGTTATTTACATTCGAGTGCGTGTAAGTTGTATTTTACAGCGCGACAGCTTTGTTTAAGGCACGAGCCCTTAAGGCGAGTACCTTATTAGCTGGAGCGCTGTAAAATACTTCACGCACGAGAATTGTATCAAATTTTTTGGCCGACGATAATGAAAATCACTTTTTTTAATGAGATAGGTTATACTTCTGAAAAGGGTTAGTTTAAAATACTGGGGTTAAGTCAATTTCCAAATTTGATTTTACTTACCTTTGTTAGAGTACTTCTTCTAGCGAAAATTTATTTGTAATAATAGACGTTTTCTATGACTGATGATATATTTATTTGTTCATGTTTTCTTCGTAATAAATAATAGGTAGGTATCGAAATTTGACATTTCAGCAATTTTCGCCTCGCGTATTTGACAGGTATATCGATCGGTGACTATGTCGGTAACGGCGGATTTTTACAATAATGACAGATGTCGCTGCCGTGATTTTGGTTTACATAAATTAATTTTAAATATAGGAAATGTTAAAGTAAAAAAATAACTTTAGTAGGTAGTACTTTTTTACATGAACTTTATTATAGTAAAGATGATTTCTTTTCTAAATGCCCCTAAACGTCCAGTGTATTTTGTTTATTTTACCGCATAGTTAGACAAGTTACATCACAGTAAGCGTAAAATGTAGGTTACACTTGCTGTGTATACAATTGTAAAGTTCCCATTACACTTCATGAGGGCAAAAAATAAATTTAAATCATAGCTAAAACTTTCCTGCTAACATTAAAATCTAACCCTCAGCCCTTGTATTGTAAGTTAACCTAATGGTTTGAAGCACGCATTGCGTAGAACGTAGATGACGCATTTTCCTTTCTTTTCTCTTTCTCCTCCTCTTTTCGTCTCTTTCTTACTCATGTGTATGATACAGGACGTGAGGAAAGAGTGCGGTTAAGAGGACAGGGTGAAAGAGTTAGCATGGTGGATGAAAATTAGGTTAGTTCGTGAGCTAATTAGTGTTTCGTGGAGTTATGTCACGAATAGGCGATTCAGAATATAGGGAAAGGGTTAACTGATTTAAAATATGACTGGGAATTTTTGAAAGAGAGTTTGATTGTTAGCTGAGATTAAAATGGAACCAGCAAGACTTAGACCTACAATCTGAAATATTTAAAACGAATATCATGGGATCGTGTGTTCCTTTTATTAGATGATTTACATTATAGGACGTTACGGATAACAAAATGTATCCATCAGTTATTTAACAATAAAGTACATATTAACGTAGGTAAAAAACTTTATATGAATGTGTAGAAATCATTTTACATTTACAACTGCAGCTTTCCTGTGATCATGGAAGCAGCTAATATATTCAACTAATTCCAATTGACAGATGTCAGTACCAAGTGCAATTTACATAGTGCATGTTCATGTTATAATTTTATTGGATTTATAACTTACGATGATGCGTATGCGTGTATGTGTGTGTGTGTGTGTGTGTGTGTGTGTGTGTGTGTGTGTGTGTGTGTGTGTGTGTGTGTGTGTGTGTGGATGTGTGGACGTTGGAACCACGGTTTCTCAAATACTCTAAGACAAAAAATATTTAACTGCAGTTTCCTCAATCTGACATTACTGGGAAGAGCTGATTAGATTTTGGTAACAATTGGACAACCGGAAGTAATAGTTTCTTTCAAAAAATAAGATTTTTTGAAAATTTCTTTTATTACTATTATTGAAAAACATAAACACTGTAATACTACCTTTTTTTAGTTTAAGTTCTGTATTTATTATTTAAAGCCAACGTTTCGGCACCATAAACTGGTGCCTTCTTCAGGGGATACATTGACATGAATATGTGAAATAACAAAAACCACAAGTAACCAAGGTAACAAGAAATGTTCATAAATGTTACCTTTTTTATGTATACAATTTTCTAGACAATATTTTCTAACATCTGTTAATAAAGAGTACGGCTGCGGTATTTCGCTACCGATAAAGCATCTCTGAGTTATACAGATTACTTCTCTGCCAGTTTTTGGGACGGTTTTTCCTCTGGCAAAAGGAAATTTTTCCCTGAGAAGATGCATGTTCGCCGTCCATGTTATTACCGGGCATGCATATATAGAATAATCCAATCGCAGAGGCTACGGCACTAATGAAACCAGTTGACAAATTAAATGTTTATAACATAGTTTGTTAATGGCAGATACCAGTGTCAAAAATCAACAGTTTTAGTGACATTCTGAAAGCTTTTTCTGGGAAGTACATTTAATCTTTCTTATTGTTTTACTAATTAAATATTTAAAATTGTAGGTAAAATGCATATATCCATAAGAAATACCGCCAATCTTGCTAATGAATTGGAAGAATCTCTGACATTTAGGAACTTCCTCATTCAATAAAAATAGATATAATTGGAATTGTATGTGTGTAGAAGACATGTTAAATACAATAAAAACAATATTTGGGTAAAGTTCTGTAATTTTTTGTTATAAAACGACGGTTCAATAGCGAAGTGCAATACAATACTTATATAACATAAAATGAAAATGGCGAAAGGTATTGTGCTGGCCATAATATATTTTTTTATAGTGTAAAAGCCTACTAAAGAAACTGTGAATATATTCATATCAGGCCTAGTTGCCAATGAAATGAAAATCACCCTCAAATAACTCAACTTTATTATGTCATTCGTTTTCAGAAAAATCTGTCACTAACGCATATTCAAGCAAATGTATCGCACTGTGAAATATGCTGAAATAAATGAAGCGTAAAACTAAAGTCTATAATAAATAAAATTCCCACCCCACTAATTTATATGTTGGCACCCTGTGTTTCCTCCCTTGAAAAGTGAATAACATAATCGCATATTCTCCCTAAGGGAAACAAACACACTGTTCTTATACAGGAAGGACAAAGATGGAAGACGACAGTAGATCCTTTTAGTTCGAGGCAAAAGTTCGCAAGTTGTTGCTTTATGTTTGCCTGTGAACGATGGAGATGTAGCCTTTATTCCAGAAAGACGGGGGATGATTGACAAAAAGTTTTTCATAGCAGGCGAGAAAATATGGTTGGTATCATTATTTATCTAATAGGAATCCACAGATAATTTTCCTAATAGGATTTATGTTTCTAAATGATAGTTCTTAGTTTTGTTTTCAAGCAGAGGAGCTTTTATTTAGAGGATAAAGTGAATTTAGGATTACTAAACATGTCAATCATGCAAAAGGTTCGTTTTTCTCTAAAAGTAGATAAGATTACTAAACATGTATATTTTTATAAAACTCCAAAGGAAATCGTAAATATTTTTCAGAGAAAACTAACTAGAGCATTCGCAATCAGCATGAGAAATATGAACATTTATTATGAAATTACAAATCAATTACAGCATTGTGTGTGACTGCTGTGGATTTACTAGCTGCTTAAACTTTCGCAGCTGAGCCATAAATCGTCGACAAATGCACACACAACAAGCTGACTTTTAATATTATCGCACATAATGCCATTTTATATGCATATGGGTCAGACTCAAACTACTTACGAGTATTATTTTTTGCAGGAAACAAGGACGGAGTATGTTTGTAGTCTGGCGGTCGTTAAATGGGTCATGTTAGTTGTTTTTATATCGCTGTATTAGTTCTGGGGACCTTTATAGACCGCAACTGCAAATATTGATGTTGTTGAAAATTATTCCCATAACCATGTGTTTGTTCAAACATTTTTTTCTTTCAAGTTATATACGAACCACTATTACAAAAATATCTCGCACCGTCGTTTTATAACAGAAAATTACAGAACTTTACCCAAATATTGTTTTTTCTTGTATTTAACATGTCTTCTGCACACATACAATTCTAATTATATCTATTTTGCATTGTATGAGAAAATTCCTAAATGTCAGAGATTCTTCCAAGATTGGCGGTTTATAGCATTTATCCATTTTTTTAAGGCTTTAATTTCTAAAAACTCACTCAGTTGTTTAAAAACTCTAAAAATGCATACACTTTCGTAACATTGTCTTTACAATCAAATAATATTACTACCAAGTTTATTTCAATACGCATTTTTGAATTCAATATACCCCATATTTAGATAAAAACTTCAAAATTTTTAAAAATCTAATTTTTATGTATATAGATACTTCTCAATACGCTGATTCCAAATTTTGAAACCGCAGGTCGGTATCTCTTTTCGTTCTCGAGATATTTAGATTTGAAGTTTTGTTCAAAACTGCCCATTTTTGGGTATTAACCCAAAAATGGGTCGAGATATGAATTTGGCGACAACACCATTCGATTCTACAGACAAAAATACGTAAGTATACCAATTTTCATAATTTTTGAACACCGCATACAATCTCTAAAGCAAAATAACTGAAAATAGTAAAAAATCGAAAAAATCGTAAGGGGTACCCCTTAGGATTTTTTCAGATTTTGACCATTTTCAGAGGTTTTCAAAGTTTTATTCATAAAAAATGTACCTGTTGGACAAAAATGATAAAAATTGGTACACTTATGTAATTTTGCCCGCCGGATCGAATGGTCTTATCGCCAAATTCATATCTCGGCCCATTTTTGAGTTATTACCCAAAAATGGGCAGTTTTGAGCAAAACTTTGAATCTAAATATCTCGAGAACGGAGAGAGATATCGACCTGCGGTTTCAAAATTTGGAATCAGCGCATTAAGAAGTATCTAGATGCATAAAAATTAGATTTTTGAAAATTTTGAAGTTTTTATCTAAATATGGGGTATATTGGCTTTTGGGGGCAATAACTCAAAAATGAGTAGAGATATAAACTTGTTGGTAATATTATTTGATTGTAAAGACAATGTTACGTAAGTGTACGCATTTTTAGAGTGAATTTTTAGAAATAAAAGTCTTAAAATAAAATCTGTTGTGGCCAGCACAAGACCTCTCGCCATTTCCATATTAGGCGTATTCTTCTAATGTTCATGATTCTTCAAATTTATTGATGAGATTGGCGGTATTTTCGAAGGGTATATGTAATATATGTATCTATAATTATAAATATTTAATAAATAATAAAATAAGAAATATTGAATGTACTTCCCAGAAAAAGTCTTCAGTAATTCAGCCATTTCCATATGGCGAGAGGTCTTGTGCTGGCCACAACAGATTTTTCCAAAGGGTTAAGAGATGTGCATAAAATATAATGGATACAATGTTTTACAAATTACAACAAAAAAACACCAATACATTTATGTAAAATATTTATAGAGGTAAACCTTTTAGTTCGCGTTACCCTTTTTAATATAACTTCATTATTTTCTCTATAAAAACTGTCCTGTTGAAAACTAATACCTTGCCGTTAAAACCTCCCGTTTTTGCTTTTTAAAGTTCGTGACATATCGATCTATAATCGAGTAAGTTGTTGATAGCGAAAGGGTGTAATGTTGTATGCTTGGCTAGGCGACTATATTTAGTTACACAGGCATCGCTAGCGTCGGGACGCCGTCTCTACCGTCGCCAATGTAGTGTGCGAAGCGATCCACGGTAACTTGATTATATTGTGATAAAAGCGCCCGCCAGCCTGCAGCCAGAAGTGCATCGCAGCAGTGAAAAGCCAGCAGGAATGGCTGCAGCAGGAACGCACGAGACAGCAGGAAATATGGTTTTTGCCCTCCTGAAGTGTAATGGAAACTTTACAATTGCATACACAGCAAGTGTAACCTACATTTTACAGTTACTATGTTGTAACTTGTCTAACTATGCGGTAAAATAATCAAAATACACTGGACGTTTATGGGCATTTAGAAAAGAAATCATCTTTACTCTAATAAAGTTCATGTAAAAAAGTACTACCTACATAAGTTATTTATTTACTTTAACATTTCCTATATTTAAAATGAATTTATATAAACTAAAATCACTGTAGCGACATCTGTCATTATTGTAAAAATCCGCCGTTACCGACATAGTCACCGATCAATATACCTGTCAAATACGCGAGGCGAACATTGCTGAAATGCCAAATATCGACACCTACCTATTATTTATTATGAAGAAAACATGAGCAAATAAATATATTATCAGTCATAAACAACGTCTAATATTACAAGTAAATTTTCGCTAGAAGAAGTACTCTAATGAAGGTAAGTAAAATCAAATTTGGAAATTAACTTAACCCCAGTATTTTAAACTAACCCTTTTCAGAAGTGCAACCTATCTCATTAAAAAAAGTGATTTTCATTATCGTCGGCCAAAAAATTTGATACAATTCTCGTGCGTGAAGTATTTTACAGCGCTCCAGCTAATAGGACACTCGCCTTAAGGGCTCGTGCCTTAAACAAAGCTGTCGCGCTGTAATATACAACTTACACTCACTCGAATGTAAATAACTATTACTTTACTATTCGTGCGGGCAGGTTTTCCCAAAAAATAGCTATTCAATTTCCATTTTCCCAATCCATTATTGGTTCATTCTTCATGCATATTTTGGCTGTTGGTAATCTGATTGAGTAGGCTAGGGTCCGGGCCACTTTTGCTACATTTTGAAGATTAACATTTGCCGACCAATAGCCACATGGGGGAGCATATATGTTTGCTACATCTACATGTAGATGGACCAGTCCAGTAAAAAATTAAAATTACTTGAATCAGCTTGAAATTTAGAGTACTTTGTTGATTAAAAAATGTGTTTGTTCGCTTGAGTCCGAAGTGTATGAGGGTAAATTTGATTACAAGATGAGGGATATGTGCATTTTGATATTAAAAGTTATATAAAGAGTTTGGTCAGTGTGTTTTCATATTCAAACAAAACTGTTGTGGCCAGCACAGTACCTCTCGCCATTTTCATATTAGACTATATAACATTTCTGTAGTGGTAGCACGCACTTTAGAATTCTATCATAGAAAGCAGGCGAATACGATTTTATTTTTACGAATCTTGGTAGCACGCACTTTAGAATTCTATATTCACTTTTTGGTTCGGAAATTATTGGATTTTATACTATTAAAATGAGAAATATTATGACAGTTGTATATAATAATGTATAAATTATATATAAAATGCCTTTGAATAGAACTGTGGCAAAATAATGACGTTACTTTGACACTTTCGCCTCAAGTCGTACGCTTGCAGGCGAATATTTTGAGACACGTATGCTACCAAATTTTCGATTCGTGGCGAAAAGCGAAAACAAATGCTTGATTTGATAGAATTCTAAAGTGCGTGCTACCACTACTGGTTCACACAAAATTCTATTCTTTATTTTTCATTTCCTCCTACTCTCCTAACTGTTCGAGATTCTTCCAATTCATTGACGAGATTGGCGGTATTTCTGAAGGGTATATGATGAAATATATGTATAGTAAACGCGTGTTTAGTTGACATTGATACTGTACATATTTTGGCTTATAAATGAATTCCCTTTCTTTTTATACCAATTTTAGATGTTGTCTACAATAGTAAATATTTAATTAATAATAAAATAAGAAATATTAAATGTACTTCCCAGAAAAAGCCTTCAGTCATGTTTGTGGATTTTTGACGCTAACATTTATGTCAATTATAAACATTTTAATTTTTCAACTGGTTTCCATGGACTATTTGATTCATATACAATGGATTATTTTCTATATTTTAACTCCCTATCCCTAAATCTATAGAAGATATAATAAAAATATTCATTGTATTGGATAGAGAATTTTATATTCTTTAATTTTAGTAATAACATAAATTTCCAAAACAAATAATATTTAGAAGATTTTTTTAAAGAAACTGCTACTTGTAGTTGTTCAATTGTTACCAAAACATTAATGTCAAATTAAAGAATAGTTAGTTTTTAAGAAATCGTCCCTCCAACATCCACACGTATACGCATACATAAACACACAGACGCACATACATACACACACACACACACACACACACACACACACACACACATACACACACACACACACACAGACATAACTGTAAAAATGTTATAATAGGATTCTAGTCACCTTAAATCGTGCTTATTCTCTAAAATTTGGATATGTGATTTTTGGTATGAATCCAATACCTCTCTTAGCGAGAGATAATAAAACGATGGATTCTAACACACCCCATACTATGACTTTAATTTACTGTCTTCAATACTTTGTCGTCTATGAAATTCAATATAGTAAAAGCTGTTTGTTTCATCCTACCTTGGTGATCATATTCCGCTTTTCTTTACTACTTGAAACTTTTCAGACCTCATCTGCCTTTTTTCTATAAAACTTTAAAATTTGTAGGTATCTCCTGAGTAAATACATACCTTCAATTATAAACTTTTCATATACTTTTACATCAAAAAAGTTTGCGAGCTAATAGATCGAAAATAGATGAAGATGATGTTCAACATTTTTAATCAAATCGCGAAGAAGGAAAAAAGAATAATAAAAACATTTTATTAATAATAAATACATAATAGCGATGGACAGCTAAACGCCAGATAATTATTATTAATATTTTTCATTGTATGAGTCAGAGATTCTTCCAATTCATTAACCAGATTGGCGGTATTTCAGATGGATATATGCATTTTACCACAATTTTACCTATAATTTCAAATATTTAATTAATAAAACAATAAGAAAGATTAAATATACTTCCCAGAAAAAGCTATCAGAATGTCACTAAAACTGTTGATTTTTGACACTGACATGTGTCATTTACAAACTATATTCAATAAAATCTGGACATGCGAATTTTAGCATGAATCCAATACCTCTCTTAGCGAGAGGTAAAAACAAGAGCGTCACTTGTAACAAAAGATCTAACGATTTGTATGTCTGCTAAGTGTGAAAATTGTGGCCAATTTTAGGGCATTATACAAAAATTGTAAATTAGCAATTTGAATAGATATTCCCAGTAATTAGAAAACAGAATTTGTTTAGTACATTATGATAAATAGATCAAGATTTTGGCGATAAATTGCGCCACATTATAGTTCAATTTCTTGGGCAATAAATCACGAACTATTTGTCACGCAATTTTCGTACGAAAATGAGTAATAAAAAAATATCCAGCAATACAATCTCCCCTTTCGCATTCGCATTCACATTCACAATCCTTTACATTGGTAGTGCCAGTAACCCAGCTAAGACAGATGCTTATCAGAAGGGCAGTGGGTAAGTAAACCAAACCACTCCGTGAGTCATCGGAGGGGTTGCTACTAGCCACCACTCCACGATGAGTAATCGCGAGGGTAGCTGTGTTCTGGCTCCTGATTGGAGGAAAAATGTGTCAGCCATGTTTGATTCCGGCCAGTGGGATGTGAGGACCGACATCGGCTGAGGGCTGTGAGGAAGGGTTAGTGAGGCCCTCACGGGGTTGAAACTCGTGAGGTACAGTTGGAGAATATGACGACTGGGAGGGACGCATCACGGAATAAAATTGGTGCGTACATGGAATTTGTTGAGGGAATAATTCAGGGGTTATTGCCAATAAACAACTATAGACAATTTGTTACCTCTTGCTAAGAGAGGTATTGAATTCATGCTAAAAAGCGCATATCTAGATTTTAGTGAATAAGCAAGTTTAAGGTCCCTACAATCCGAGTTTAACATTTTTACGATGATGTCTATGTGTGTGTGATTGTTGAAAGGACGATTTTTCAAAAAATACAAGTTTTCAGACCTATTAACCACGTATTCCTTAATCTAATATTAATGGGAAAAGCTGAAAAAATACAAATTTTAATTTTTATGTCTCTCTATCTCTCTCTCTCACACACTCTCTCTCTGTCTCTCTCTCTGTCTGTGTGTGTGTGTGTCTGTTTCTTAAAAAAATCTTTTAAATATTAGTTTTTAGAAATTTGTATTATTACAAATATTGAAAAATATAAAATTCTCTATCCAATACATTGAACACTTTTATTATATTTTTTATAGATTTATATATAAATAATTATAAATATATACCTAAATAATAGTTTCTTAAAATATTATCTACAAATATTAAAAAATACAAAATTCTCGATCCGATACATTTAAAATTTTTATTATATCTTCTACCGTGAGTATTTTTTAACGTGAAACATTGAGTTTGTCATATCCTTGGTTACGACTTCATATTTGACTGACAGCAATGTATTTGCCCGTTCCATTTAAAATGAAACATAGGGAACGAATCTGACAAAAGTATTATATTAAAATATTGTAAGAAATTTAGCGGAGTCAGAAAACCACTCGAGAGCACTAAACATATTTCGGGCACAAGGTGCACACAGTATTTTTTTTACATCTAAATTTAATTTTTAGAAACAGGTATAATTATTTAAACAATATTAACCTCTAATGACTTCTTGTCAATATGACAGATAACCCTTGAATTTCCCTATGAGTTAAGATTTGACATTTGATTGACAGCAATGTATTTATGTTTTATTTAAAATGACACATGGGGAATGAATTTGACAGAAGTATTATATTTAAATATTGTAAGAAATTTAGCCGAGTCAGAAAACCCCTCGGGCACAAGGTGCACACTATATTTTTTCTACAACTAATTTTAAATTAGAATGCAGGTATAATTATTTAAACAAAATTAACCTATATTGACGTCTTATTAAATGTCAAATTCGTTCCCTATGTTTCATTTTAAATGGAACGGGCAAATACATTGCTGTCAATCAAATGTCAAGTTACCATGGATATGACAAACCCAATGTTTCACTTTAAAAAATACTCACGGTATAGATTTAGAGCTAGAGAAATATAAATATATAAAATAATCTATTATAATGAATCTCCCACCCCAAAAACCTCCACGGAAACTAGTGGAAAAATTAAAATATTTGTAATTAACAGGATAAATGTCAGTGCCAAAATCCAGAGGCATTACTGAAGGATTTTTCTAGGAAGTCCATTTAAGTATCGATGTCAACTAAACACGCGCTTGCTATACATATATTTCATCATATACCCTTCAGAAATATCGCCAATTTCGTTAATGAATTGGAAAAACTTCGAACATTTAGAAGAGTAGGAGAAAACTTGTTCATAAAATGAATTGAAAAATAAAGAATAGACGTAAGTTTTGTGTGTACCAAAAATGTTAAGTATTAAGCTTATATAGCCTAATATGAAAATAGCGAGAGGTACTGTGGTGGCCACAACTGATTTTTATTAAATATATTTTCTTTTTTAACGCTATTGGGTCCATCTCTTATCAAAAAGTAACGGTAAGTTTTTTTCAATTATCTCTTTTAAAATTTATAATTACATATTGCAAATATATTTGAATGCAACTCCTGCAATCGATTATATACAAGTTGTTTGTCCGTATGCCATCTGGCGAAAAGCTCTCGAACTAAAACTCTATCCCTGAAGGGGCCCCACGTCATAGGGTGCCATGGAAATGTGCAAGACCCGCCAACTTGATCAGATCGATTTAAATAATTGGAATATTTACAAGTGTAACAGATGGGTAGCATGTGACAGTGTTTTTTGTTAGTTTTTTTGTAAGAGGCTCTTAATGATGTAATAAAGAAATATTTTATAAAACAAAGAAATACATTTTGGAAAGAAAAACCTTAACTCTCGTATGTAATTTATTATTTATTTATTTTATTTATTGTCAATTCAAGACCTTTTTCTTGAGATACATGTTCAATGATTCTGCATCATGCCTTAAAAATGTAATGCCTTCTCTTCTTTAAATTTCAATCCTTTTCTCTGCACTGTCATTTTCTCCGTTGCGATTTTCTGTCACATAGCAACAGCTACAATTAAAAAGGGTCAGTTTAACTCAGGGGCGTGCCAGTGGGGCGGTTGCAAAGGGCACAGGGGCACGGTCCGCTCGGACACCAACCAGGAAAATCATAGGGCACAGAGGTAGATTACACGGCACAGAAACGTGATTGTACAATGAAATCATTGGGGACACTCTATTTGATAGACGGAGAACGAAAAGGAAATGATGACGAACAGAGAGAAAGAGCGAATGGTAATTTTAATGGAGAATATATTACAGAGAATTTATTTTAAAATGCAACATTATAGTTCATCACTTCCATGGTTACTCGCTATTGTCAAAAAATGACAGCAATGTAATATTTGTCCATTTTAAAATGCAACATTATAAATAGTGTTGCAGCACAGGAGATACCTCCAGAAGATATCACAAATGGTGTCAATTCTTATTACGCTCGACTAGAATATTGCCTCAGAGTGATTGGGGGTATTTTTTAACATTTATTACATGAAAGTTATGAATTTTTGTAAGCTAAAGTTTTTTAAGATGTACAACATTCATGTTTTGATTATTTGTTAATCGTATGTAGGCTAATTTATAGGAAATTAGTTTTGATAACACAAAACTACAAATTTTGTATGTTGCATTTTAAAATGGACAAATATTACATTGCTGTCATGTTTTGACAATAGTGAGTAACCATGGAAGTGATTCGCCATACGTTGCATATTAAAATAAATTCCCTGTAAATCCTATGCCGTGAGTATTTTTTAACGTGAAACATTGGGTTTGTCATATCTATGGTTATGACTTGACATTTGATTGACAGCAATGTATTTGCCCGTTCCATTTAAAATGAAACATAGGGAACGAATTTGACATTTGATAAGACGTCAATAGAGGTTAATGTTGTTTAAATAATAATATCTGCTTTTTAAATTAAAATTATTTGCAGAAAAATATAGTGTGCACCTTGTGCCCTAGTGGTATTCTGACTCAGCTAAATTTTTTACAATATTTGAATATAATACTTCTATCAAATTCATTCTCCATGTGTCATTTTAAATGAGAGACAAATACATTGCTGTCAATCAAATGTCAAATCATAACTTATAGGAAAATTCAACGGTTATCTTTCATATTGACAAGATGTCATTAGAGGTTAATTTTGTTTAAATAATCATACCTGTTTTCTAAAAATTAAATTTAAATGTAGAAAAAATACTGTGTGCACCTTGTGCCCGAAATATGTTTAGTGCTCTCGAGTGGTTTTCTGACTCCGCTAAATTTCTTACAATGTTTAAATATAATACTTCTGTCAGATTCGTTCCCTATGTTTCATTTTAAATGGAACGGGCAAATACATTGCTGTCAATCAAATATCAAGTCGTAGCCATGGATATGAAAAACCCAATGTTTCACGTTAAAAAATACTCACGGTATTAAAAATGTTAAATTTACAAGATTATTTTTTGATATTTTTTAAAACCTCCGGGTCTCGTGGCTAAACTTTTTTACTCATATAATAAATAACTATTTTTGTGATCAATTGATTCAAATTTGTTTTCCATTACCAACATACAGTTTGTTAACCTGTCTAACTTTATACTTCTGTAATTCAATCTCAAGTTAATATCATAAAATGCGAAAACGTTCTTTGCTAGGTGATTATTAATTTAAAAGTAACTGTAACAAAATTACAACTTGCAGATTTTTAATGAATGAAATGATAAGTTGAGATGATTCTCGCCCAACGCTTTAATCAAGTAATTGATAGGTTAAATAAACGAGGTGCGTCTAACCACAGGCTAATTTAAACTTAACAGGTGTTAAGGTTGGGTGTTAATAAGAATAAGATTGAACCTATGTAGGAAATGTTATTATTGTCATGGTACTGTTGCTATGGAAGAAGGAGTTAATAAATGAACAACACGAGAAAAAACTATTTTTAGTTATGCTTTGATCTCAGATGCAATTTATAGAAATCTTGATTACATTTCAAAAGCTATTTATATTTAAAAGATAAACTATAGGAAAGTCAGTTTTTACCTCCCACTACCCTTGGTAAGGGAGGTATAGGGATCGTGCCAAAAATCACATATCGAGATTTTAGTAAATGACCACGTTTTAAGGTCCCTAGAATCCAATTTTAACATTTTCACGATGATGTCTGTATGTGTGTATGTGTATAAGTAACTCAAATACTATCATTCAGAAAATTCTGAAACCTTGTATCTCTATCCTATTCTAATATGAAAAGAAGCCATTTGATTTTGGTGTAAATCGAATAACCGGAAATGGCACTTTACCTGAAGTGGATATTTGAAAGATATATTGTTCTACGCATAATTGTATTGTCCAAGCTTCAAAATAAAGCAAAAATTAATTTGATATGTCAAACCGTTTTTGTTTTATTTAAAATTAAAATCCTATCACTCTTAATAAAAGACCCTTTATTATAAGAAAATGTTTTGATTTTATTTACAAACGCAAAACAGAAACAGGTTATTGTTTTTTACAATCCAAATTTGAATCTGACCCAAAACAAACAAAGTGACACCAGTGATAGTTCCGAGTAGAATAAAGAAAAAAAAATTGAAAATGAATCGTAATAAAACTGGAAAAACTTAAAAAACTAACAAGACTTGAGAATTTTGAAGAGACGTTAACTGAAGCTGACGTATGCGTCAAACATATAAGTTTAATATAAGTTCTCTGTTTGTATCTTATATATAAATACACGTCTTCTACAATAAAATTACATTATACATATCATTGTCTATTTCTACTTTGAAATTTTAACTGACAGACGAGAAAAACATGGAGACAAAAAATGAACAACATATTTTGCTTAGAAAACAAAGCTTATTATGTTGTGTTTTCTGCTATTAAACAATGTTGAATAAACTTTTTCTGCATTAAGTTGTATTTAACTTCTGCTTGTGACGTTGAAAAGTAAACGTACAAAACGCGTTTCGGTTTAATGAAGAATTCTCCGCCCTACGACGGACGCTCAATTATTTCTGTACTCATTATATGTCTTTCTGCTTTTATCTTATTGTTGGTACGTCGTTCTCATATATTCTTACGTAGTTATGTTTCAAAGAATACTTCACCAGCATCAGAATATAATATTTTCTTTTGGAATACTATTACAAACAAACCGAAAGCTGTCTTCTTGTGTAACTTCATTTTGGTATTTTCATTTCGTGTACTAGAACTTTTAGCTTCTTTATGTATCCATTTCGCATTTCTTACTTATATGTCTTTTAATTTTTGGTTTTCTTCCCACACATATATGAACATCATCCATTATTTTTAATATTGATTTTTTAATAAATCCAAAAGATTTATAAATACATGTCATATAAAAAATAAAGTTGCAAAGTTTATTTTCTATTTAAAAAATCTGTTGTAGCCAGCACAAGACCTCTCGCCATTTTCATATTAGACTATATAAGTATTGTATTGCATTTCGCTTTCGAACCTTCGTTTTATAACAAAATATTACAGAACTTTACCCAAATATTGTTTTTTATTGTATTTAACATGTCTTCTGCACACATATAATTCTAATTATATCTATTTTTCATTGTATGATGAAGTTTCTAAATGCCAGAGATTCTTCCTATTCATTAACCAGATTGACGGTATTTCTGATGGATATGTGTATTTAAATTTCAAATATTTAATTAATAAAACAATAAGAAAGGTTAAATATACTTTCCAGAAAAAGCTATCAGAATGTCACTAAAACTGTTGATTTTTGACACTGACATGTGTCATTTACAAACTATATTATAAACATTGGAATTTGTCAACTGGTTTCCTTAGTGCCTTAGCCTCTGCGATTAGTTTACCCTATAAATTTATAGTGTCTTTATCTCTAAATCTATACAAGATATAATAAAAATTTTAAGTGTATTAGATGGAGAATTTTATGTTCTTCAATATTTTATAAAAAAACTCCCAAAAATTATATTTAGAAGAATTTTTCTAAGAAACTACTACTTCCGGTTATTCAATTGTTACTAAAACCTTTTCAGCTCATCCCAGGAATGTCAGATTGAGGAAACTGCAGTTAAATATTTTTTAAGTCTTATAGTTTTTGAGGAATCGTGTCTACAACATCTAGACATACACACATACACAGATCCACACACACACAGACATCATTTTAAAAATGTTATAATCGGATTGTAGGGACCTTAAATCGTTCTTATTCAATAAAATCTGGGTATGCGAATTTTAGCATGAATCCAATACCTCTCTTAGCGAGAGGTAAAAAATGTGAATCATGTGATATTTTTTTCGAATGAATTGATTATTATTTTTAGCATATAAAAACAACTTATGATTGCAGTCAATAAAAATGGTTTTCGTTTCATTTTTTACTCTTTAACTTTGTTAATAGGTCTTGATCTTATTTACCTAGTAATTGTTTAATAAAAGTGATTTAAGAGCATTATTTCATTTCTATTTTTAGCCAGATATAACTGGATGTAAGATTTTATCAGTGGCGTCTCGTCACAACCAAAAAATTTAAAATATATCATCATAATCTATTACCCACTTCTGGGTAAGTTAATCTGCTTATATTTACCGACTCATCTACATCTACTGGAAAGGCGGCTCTGAGTTCTACAGATCACTTTTCTGCCAGTTTTTGCGGACGGTTTTTCCTCTGGCAAAAGGAGAGTTTCCTGAGAAGATACATGTTCGCCGTCCTAGTTAATTCCAGACATGCATAATGTCTAGTAAATTGTATATTTACCAAATAAATAAATAAATATATCATCACGGCATATTAGCCATTTCTCGGTGTGCCAGTATCTACAACACATGTAGACATCGGTAATGATGACGATATATTTTACCGTGTGGGCGCTTATCAGGCGTCAGCTCATGGGCACTCATAGCTGGCGTGGAGAGTGCACCACAGGGGTCACTTTTGTGCCATTTAAAATTGGAAATATTTGGCGTCAGTCGGGATCGAACCCGGTTCCCCCAGGTTCGCGACCAGACACTCATGCACGCGGCCACGGGACCCCATATATATGTATACCAAATAGGTACCATTTATTACTTTGGTCACTTGTTTTTGCTATTGTCTCATTGTAATTTATTTGTCATTTTCCCTGAAGAAGGCATCAGTTAATGGTGCCGAAACGTTGTAACTAATAAAATATTACAGAATGAAAACTAAAAAGGTTGTATTATTTCTATTTTATTTTGTGTTCTGAAAGATTTTTTAATAATCTCTATTTTTTATTACAAAACTAAATCATCTCCGTTGACATTTCTGTTTTGTTGAAACAATTTTAGCGAGAAAACAAAGCCCTGACTGCAGTAATTGAAGCGTGTATTTACGCCTGAAATGAACGTTATGAATTTAACTCTTTATATTAGATTAGCATTAGAACGCTTCAGAGTATTTCATATCTTAATTTGCAATCGTCACAAAAAGTCTTATTTTTCTTTTAATTAAAATACCGGGAGCAAGGAATAATTCAACGAAAAAAAAAAAAAAAACTTTATTTTTATAGTAACGGCAGTTGAGATACGCAGTTATTTATATTTCTACTGCCTACAGTTAAATAATTATTGCTAGACGATGGACAAAAACTTGTTTCATAGTTTATTCAATAGATTATTTAATAATACTTTTACTATTATGATGTAACAGTCAATATATCAAGATTTTCTCGGGAAAACATAAATTATAACAATATCCTCCGTTGTCCAGTTACGGTTGAGAGATCTCATATTAATTCCTTTGTACAAGTGGTCAAATATAATAAAAAATTCATGTATGTATGAATGTATGTATGTTTATGAGCACCCAACCGAATTATATAAAGGTCGTGAGTGCGATCTTATTTTAGGAAATAGAACATGTTCTAATTTTATATATTAAACATGACCTTGAAGAGGCCAGAGCAGCAACCGGAAAGAATAAAATAATAATACTTTGCGTGAAAAGAATAAAAGAATAACAGTTAAGTTAATTAAAAACACCTTGTGCTTGTAGAAGATGTAAAACACATACCTATTTATCTACAATATTAAAAAAAATCTGTTCTGGCCAGCACAAAACCTTCCGTCAATTCGATGTATTTTGTACAAATCCCATACCAAAAGGTCTTTGGAACAGATCTATATAATATCATGTAAAAACACATACTCTTTTTTACAAATTCCATACCAAAAGTTCATTTGCAAAGGTTCTATAAATCCAATAAAATTATAACATAAACTACACTAAGTAATGTCCTTCCATCTTCTCTTTGGCCTTTCTTTGCGTGTCACTCGCGAGCAACACTATGACATACCAATTTTAGATCCTATACTTTTTTCCATATTTGGTTTTGCACTTGCAACTGACATCTGTCAATTAATTTTTTCATATTAATATTGTTACATGAAAAGTTTCTAGTATTGTTGCTATTTATCAGTTAATCCATTCTGTTTCTTTTTCTTTAATAAAAGTAATTCTGCGAAGTATTAATATTAATCTTTGATATGGTTCATTGAACTTTCAAAATAAATTACGTTAATTAATTAAATTAATTTCAAGTATTAAAGTTGTCAGTGGTCCAGTGGTATCAAAAATGTTAGTTTAATGAGAACTACCCTTAAATATGCGAATTTCAAAAAAAATCTTTCTGTTTCGTACTCTACACATGCTAAACTACTCACCCTTAAATTTATGACATTAAGTTCGTTTCCATCCTGTATATTTGTTCAATAATGTTACTTTAACTTTATGTACATACTCAACTCAAAACATAATTCATGTTTAAGCAAAAATTTGGTCTATATTTCATTAATGGCACTCCCTCATTTCTTTGTTGTATATTATCATTACTAACCCTCATATTTCTATGTGTTTCCCGCAAAACTTTACACACAAATAGAAAGAGCAAACACTTTAATAACTCTTTGGCTAAGAAGGTCTGCTCGCACGCTCACTCAAATCATGGGAGCCCTTACAAAAGACTTCCTGCATCTGGCATGGAGGAAATGAGTGAATTAGACAAGAAGGGCTGGCCTTGTCAATATGTTGCCACTCCATTGTCCAGAACTGAGAAACCAGGAAGACAAACCTGCATTAAATACAACATAAATATGATTTTTGATAGAGGGCTTAATGGACAGCCCACGAATATAAGAGGTGTGGCAATTAAATAACAAGATTGATCTTAGAACATTGACAATGTATAAAATTACCCAAAATAAATATTTCCACCTTTAATGTACTCTCCTCCCCGAACCCTACACCGCCTGATGCGAATATTCCATTGTTGGAAGCAATGCCTGCAGGCCTTTTTGTTAGGATGTTCATAAGCTCTGCCACTTTTCTATAACCACATCTCAACCCTGAATTCGGTGCCTTTTAACGCAGATTTACAATTTGGGAATAAAAGCAAGGCACATGGCACTAGCCACTAGGTCAAGTCAGTACGGTTGATGTACCAACACGGTGATTTTGTATTTCGTCAATAATGTCTTGCCGGACAGGGCGTTTTGTTCCGGCGCGTTGTCTTCATGGAGAATGCATCACATTTCAGCCCTTTTTCTTCTCACCCATGGTTGAAGGGTTATCAAAACCTTCTTGTAATATGCTTGGTTAACGAAATGCCCCTCAGGCACCCAATCCATGTGAACAATCACTCGCATCGTCTCCGATCTTTTCTTCCTTCTTTAAATCTTTTAAACTGCTCGAAAACTTGAGTACTAGATAGACCCTCATCACCATAAACATTCTTCAACAATTCGTACATTTCTGTAGCGGATTTTTAAAGTTTCACACAGAATTTTATATAAACCATCGACCTTTAAACTAATGGACCAAGTGTTTCCTATTCTTTTATTGTTAGAATAATGCTCCAACATAAAAGGATAGAAATATATATTCTGTCCTTCAACAATACGGAAGTTTTCAGTTAAAGTATACTGCGCATGCGTTCGTACTCATTGTACATCTTTTTCAGCCATATGTAAACCTCTATGCATCGCTCTCTATCACTAAATAGTTGTCAAAATCTATTTGACGTTTCGTGACTGTATTATTTTACTTTTTTGGAGAACATTTACAATTATTTCTGTCAACATATACGAATATGTGTTGTGAGGTGCATATGCGACAAAATAATGGGGAAACGGTGTATTTTGTGCAGTCATCAGTGCGTACGCCGTTTAGCTGTGTCATTTCATATGTAAATTTTTATTAATTATTACTTGTTCCCTATAATATAATATGTGTATACAATATATTGTATTAAAAATATATAATGAAAGTAATTATGCACAAAAAAATTAAATATATACTCTTAGCGATTATGCACCAAGTATAACAAGTTAGGGACAAATCAAATTTTTATTTTGCCGCGTTTTCTTAACTTCCGTACTGTTGAAAGATAGAGATACTGTGTCTGCACCGTTATGGCGGGACAAGTGTTTTGCTCGTACGCTGAGTCTATTAGTTTAAAGGTTGATGATATAGACACTAACATATTTCCGGCGGAGTACGAGAAAGTAGTTAACTTCAATCAAAGGCTACTGCCGAACGGTTTGCCTAATTATCGTGAAATTTTAACAGTGGATGGAGGAAAGATGAGAAATTAACATGATATAGCCTGCAATGTTGTCAAATTTACAGGGAAACCGGAAACAAATGAATCTCGTTATTTAATACCCACATTTCGTATGTCAGTAAATTTAGCACACCCAGAATAATAATCTTTGATTATATATTAATATTATATTAGACTAATAATTATTTCTTATCTATCTGGTGTCACTTTTAAAGTACCTACTTTAACAGGTGTTCTAATCGATGTTTTAAGTCCAAGTAATTTTATTACTATCGCATAACTCGTATTTCGCTCATGTTTAAATTTCCAATTCAATAACTAATCAATTGAAAGTAGGATACCTATTGCCGCTACAAACACAATTAAAGATACTGTTCATTAATTACCTCTATTCCAAATACGTTTTTCCAATTCCTTAGCCGTTGTGCAATGAAAAATATGAAAATTTAACACGCAATTCCGACCATATTCGGCTGTGCACATCTGCTCCAGGTGGAAAACTCTCATTAGCTTTGGATTAGATTTAGAAATGAATGAACAAATATGAGAGAAGAAAACGTTACTGTATGTAAGAGGGTTAAGAGTGCTTAGAATTTGAATAGGACTTAAAAATTGCTGAGGGGCACTTGCCATAGAGTTACTGCGTAAATTTAGCCAATCAATACTGATGTATATTTCATCAACAAGCATATTGGTAAAATATCTGATGGTACCGAATTTGAACTTATGCTTTTAAGATTTTTTAAATATATTTGTTTGAATTCAAAAATTAAATTTTTTACCTCTCGCTAAGAGAGGTATTGGATTCATGCTAAAAATCATATCTCCAGATTTAAGTGAATAAGTACGAATTAAGGTCCCTATAAAACAATTTTAACATTTTTACGATGATTCCTGTGTTTGTGTGTGTGTGTGGATGTGTTTAAGTGTGTATGTATGTGTGGATGTTGGAGGGACGATTACTCAAAAACTATAAGACATAAGACTTGTTTAACTATGAATTCCTCAATCTGACATTCCTGGGAAGAGCTGAAAAGGTTTTGGTAACAATTGCACAACCGGAAGTAGTAGTTTTTTAAAAAAATTCTTCTTAATATTATGTTTTGAAAATTTTTGATAATACGCCTTTTGAAGAACAAAATTCTACATCTGATACATTTAAATTTTTTATTATTTCTTCTATAAATTTAGAGATAAAGACGCTATAATATATAGAATATCGGGATATAATAAGTCAAGTAGTCGAAACTACACTAAGGAAACCAGTTGACAAATTCAAATGTTTATAACATAATTTGTAAATGACAGATATCAGTGTAAAGTTTAGTTACATTCTGAAAGTAAATTTAATCTTTCTTATGGCCAATCTTGTTAATGAATTGGAAGAATCTCTGACATAGGGACTTCCTCATACAATGGAAAATAGATATAATTAGAATTATATGTGTGCAGAAGACATGTTAAATATAGTAAAAAACAATATTTGGGTAAAGTTCTTTAATATTTTGTTATAAAACGACGGTTCGAAAGCGAAGTGCAATACAATACTTATATAGCCTTATATGGAAATGGCGAGAGGTCTTGTGCTGGCCACAACAGATTTTTTAAAACAGTGTTTTAGATATATCAAGACTTGTGCTACCAGCCAATGAAACTAAGAGTACAGCGTGGCTTGAAATTTCAAGATTTTAAATGTCAGGTTTGGTCATGCCAAACTTTGAACCTTCAAGCCAAATCCGTGAATTTCGAATTCATATTAATATGTTTTTTTTAAGTCACTAGTAATAAAAGAAATTTGTATCCATTGTTATTATTAAAGTGTCACTTTAGCAACGAGATTTCACATAAATATATATTTTATTATTTTTAAAAATTAACCCCTCAATTTTTTAATTTAAATATTACTTTTGACAATTTTTAAACATTTTCTCCTCAATATTTCCAAGTAATTTAATTTTAAAAATCTATTCATAATTGTGAGTTAACTCTGACAAGTATTGCAAGTTATAAAAAATGATTAATAAACAATAAATCATAAAATGGGTCATGTATGCCATTACAATAGAATAATTAAATTTTAATAGTTTACCTTTTACAATTTTCTGAAAAAAATTCGTATTAATAACAGCTATTTATATTTTATTGGCTAATTACATTCATGGTCTTTACGAATATGAGAAATTATACGTGTATTCTATTATAATAACATGTAAGCTATACTAACATGATTTATTTTAACACAGATAGTTTTATATATTTTTAGTATTTTCCGATTAATTGTACATATTTTAACGTATTCCACGTAAGACAGACTGTAATATATGAATAGAATATAATAATATACATAAATACTTCATTACTGTTTGAAAATATATATTGTTATTATAATAGTCAACCCAAATTCCATGCTAGTATATATTTATACCTATATTTATTAGTATGTATACATTCACAGTATTAATAAATAACAAAAAAGTTTATATAGGTTTTTCCTTAGAAATAAATAACTAAAAAAATATATCATCACGGTTTGTTACCCATTTCTTGGTGTGAATATCAGCTTTTTACCTCCCGCTACCATAGGCAAGGGAGGTATAAGAATCGTGCTAAAAATCTCATATAAAAATTTGAGTGAATAAGCTCGTTTTGATGTCCCCAGAATCCGATTACCTATAACATTTTTACAATGATTTTGAAATTTTGTATACTCATTCTATACTAATATGGGAAGAGCTCATTAGTTTTTAGTGTAAATCGGATAACCGGAAGTATCATTTATACAAGCTTTTGACAGTTTTTCTTGAAAAAAATACATTAATAATAATTTTGACAAATTTAAACAAATGTCACTGTCAGGAAGCAATTACATTAAAATTAATACCGAAACCGTGATAAGGAAAATGTAGACGTTATATATTTGATTCTAATGAAACTAAGGTTTATAAAAATAATATGTTTTCCATCATACATAAATATTAGATGTACTATTGATTTGCTTCATTGTCTTCTAGGGTACGGTTCTGAAAAGACTTTCTGTAAATATGCGATCACTATTTTCAATTTTGTTAAGGTTTTCTATTAGTTTTGTCAATATTTGTGAAATTTATTTTGTACATGATATATTTGTTAAATGTATAATAAAGATTGTTGTGACTGAAAGTAAAAATATTTATGGAGTCATAAATTTTTATACGTTACTATAGTTATTTGTAGTTCCATATGTATTGTACTCATCCAAGACAAGTTTTACATTTTTTAACGATTTTCTCTCTGTGATATGTTGGTTTTAACTATTTATTTATTTATTTATTCATATTTATTTATTTATTTTTTTTTTTTAATTGTCCGCGCTGTATGTTCTGTTATCCACATGTGGTTTCCTTTTTTCGACTAGACCATTCTAGCCCTGAAGAAGACTATTGTATAATCGAAACGTCGGCGTGAATAAATTTTATTAATTGACTGCAAGTCCGAAGAATTCTTACTTTCCTGTATCTACCTCTAAAAATATAATAATAATGATTGCTTTATTTATACTGCGTGGTTTAATACCCAGCGGGAGGTAATCCGCTGCCCACATCAGATTTTTTGTTAGCTGATTTTGGAAATGGCATATCTATGCTATCACCTCGAAACTATTGTAGGGAAAGCATCATAGGTGTTGTTTTTATACTCTTCTAAAATTTGAAATAATTTCTGTTTACTATAATCGAATACAAATCTGAATCGTCGGAAATTGAAATTAGTACTAGTGGTATTAAGTACAAGCGATCTCCAGCTAATAAATATTATTTTACGTAGTATTTTTATTTTATTTTTAAAGTATTTAAACAGTTTGACACCAATTTAACCTTAATTTGGTTATAATTGTTCACCTTGGCCTGTCCCCTATGCAGTTCTAGTTTGGCCATCTGCCGGCCACACGTAAGCGCACTTCCGCTGTCGTGCAAAAAGCAAAAAAGACCTAATGAAATTTACGGTCTGTTCCTATTTATAAAAACATGCCCCAAGACCGCAACGTGTTGTAAATCCATCTACGATCTGGACTGGTTCAACAACGAACGAACGACGTAGTTGGACAGGACCTTGGACCTTGGAAGGGTCACCCTTTCGCACGAAATAATCAGAAAGGAAACATGTAAAGAAATGAGACGTAGATGAATGGATAGGACACACAAATGCGTTGCACAAAGTGAATTTTCGATAAAAACCAACAAGGAGATACTAAAACTGTGTCCGATGTAGCATTTTGACATTTATATTTTAGGATTTAGGTCTTCTTCACATAAATATTCTTATTATTTCACGTAAGAAAATAGCAGATGGCACTTGAGAGCCAACCATTTTTACATGCATTAAATAAATGGTTTAAATTCTTGAAACCAAACTTTATCAAGAATATGAAAAATTATAACAAAACATGGTTAAATATCTTTTAACTCCGTTGTTTTTATTTGATAATTAACAGCTGATAAGTGATATTTTTTTCGCTTTTGTGACCTAGGTTACAATTTTGACAAATCAAAGGGCAGAATATATGTCCCTATCTAAATCAACGCGATTTTCTTTCGTGAAATGAAGTATACAATTCCAAATGGCACACTAATGACATTCATTGGTTTTGTAGGACAACACTTTATTTCAATAAGAATGAATTATACAATTCGATTTAATTTGGAGCTTTACATTATATGTTAATATTATATTTCATAAAATTAAAGCTAAGGCTGTATCCGATGTCGCATTTTGGCATTTAGTATTTAGGATTTAGGTCTTCTTCACATAAATACAACTCCGAATGGTACACCGGGGATATCTTTTGGTTTGTACAGCAACACTTTGGAACAACAAAAATAAATTATACAATTCGATTTAATTTGATGCTTGAGAGTAAATGTTAATATTGTATTTCATAAAATAGAAGCTAAGAAGCTATTCTTTAACAGTAAATTTGACGCTTTGTACAAATTATAGCAACGAATATGATTTGTTTAATTACTGCGCGTCAACTTCAAAGCAAAAGTACGCTCCTGCAAAACTCTAAAATTTAATTCCTAAAATCCTAAATAATGACTAGATTTAGGGTATGTATATTAATTTAGGTTTTAGATATTAGGTTGGTAAATTGCAACGACTAGTTTTTAACCAATCATGATGCAAAACACTTGAAAATTCAACCAATGGGAACAGTATTATACTGATAAAACCCCGTTCCCCCAATAATTTTCCGCTACCAAGTAAATAAACAGTTGTTATTGTTTATAACTGTCACACACTATTGAGGCAGTCCAAAAAAAGTTTCTTAAATTTTTATATTTTAAGGTTTTTAATTTCTATCCTGATAGAATAATCTCTTATCTAGAACTTCTGTGTATGTTTAATGTGAAAAGTCTTTATGAACGGCGTGAACTTAATGTAGTGAGTTACCTGTCGAAGTTGATAGATAGTACTGTTGATGACCCTCAATGCCTGTCCCTTCTTAATTTCCAGTTTTCCTCTATTCGAACTAGATCAACTGTAACATTCTATCTTCCTTTTGCTCGCTCTAATATTCTGATGATCTCTCCTATTTACCGTATGTGTTTCTTGTATGAACATAGGTACTCACATGTGGATATTTTCCTTCACAAATCTAGTTACTTTAAAAAATTAATTTCTTAATTTCTAATGTGTTTTTTTATGCTTTAAATTTATGTAGTTTTTACTTTCAACCCTATTATTGGGCTTTGCCTGTTGGGTTTTGTATTTAAATAAATAAATAAATTAATTAATGTGTTAAGTGTCATTTTGCGTTGTCTTTGGAATTTATCTCACCAAATACTACAAGACCTCTCAGATTTTCTCACATAAACAAAAAAAATTCGTGCAAAATAAAAATTTATCGATAAAGTCAGGAGGTCTTGTGATATTACTTCTGATAAAAGTGCAACATCGGACACAGCATAAGTAGCAATGGAAAATGGCTATTAAATTGCTTTCTGAATCAAATCCCAAAACCACGGGATTCAGTTTTGAGCCTGTATATGATTATAGATCCTACTCCAATCTGACATATTCTAGTGTTCCATTTCTTGATAAGCAACAATTATGAAACCAATAACAATGTTTCTATTTTTATTTTTGTTTTATTCCACTGTTCCGTAGTAGTCTAGTTAGAATAGATTTCCTCATCTTCTTTCTAACTCTATGAAGTAACTAGAATCCTAATTAAATTATTATTTTTTGTTTGAAGTATTTTGCTTGGCTATTGATACTCATTTTAATGAAGAATTCTGTGCGTACTTACGCACGTGTCCTGGCAGCACACGTGGTATATTCATAAGCTCTTGGCTTACACAGAATCCTCGTTTCCGGGAGTTCCAAACACTGCATGCCCTCTGTGATCCGCTAATACACGTACTTGTGCCTTTTATTTCAAATGCCGAGCCCAGCATCTCATTGGAGTTGCAGACATCGGATAGGGTTTCGATGAGAAAGACTTGTCCGGGCGACTGGAAGGGAACTCGAATGACTGATGGCTCTTATAAAATGTTACAGAATGCCGACCTCTTTGGCGTAATGCAGATCTGATCTAACAAGCAATATGAATAGGGTTTTTTGAAAAGTAATTTCGGATAAAAATGTATTTACATTTTTCTTCAACGTAAGAGTAAGCCTCTGGCATATTTTCATTTATAATGGAAATGAGTTGGAAAGGACTTTTCAATTCGTGCATACACAAACAAAAAAAAAAAAACCTACACGTTATAATATATCGCAATATATAGAATTCAAGAATAACCAATCACAACATTTCGTAATTTACAAATATACTTATCAGACGATTAAATTTTATTCATTGATTAGTTCAAGTTTTTTTAGCCGACAAAATTATTGAATGGGGGATTACAGCTCAATCGAATTAAAGAAAAATAGTAAAAAAATACGAATGTACGAAGAAAATATTTTGATTGGCGACCGAGAAACCGCCTATACATGCATTACAAATAGCGTGTTAGGAGGTGGGATTACTACCAATGGAAGTTAAGAAATTCAAATTCGAAAAGAGGGGCTAACATTCCTGTACTACAGTTTCCAAACAGTTTTTATTTTAACATAAATTTCTTGCATTAAACTTAATAATTTAAATACAGGAAACTTAAATTTATACTATGTTTGTTATATTATTATATATAAAAAAAATCACAATTATACTTACACATGAAAAGAAAAATCCGTTTTCTCATTGTATTTTTCCTTGCAATTTGGCACAACACAGTATAAAACCATAATTGCAATAAGAAAAAAATCTGTTGTGGCCAGCACAAGACCTCTCGCCATTTCCATATTAGGCTATATAAGTATTGAATTGCACTTCCGTTTCGAACCGTCGTTTTATAACAAAAAATTACAGAACTTTACTCAAATATTGTTTTTTATTGTATTTAACATGTCTTCTACACACATATAATTCTAATTATATCTATTTTTCATTGTATGAGGAAGTTTCTAAATGTCAGAGATTCTTCCAATTCATTAACCGGATTGGCGGTATTTCTGATGGATATATGCATTTTACCACAATGTTATCTATAATTTCAAATATTTAATTAATAAAACAATAAGAAAAATTAAATATAACTTCCCAGAAAAAGCTATCAGAATGTCACTAAAACTGTTGATTTTTGACACTGACATGTGTCATTTAAAAACTATGTTATAAACATTGGAATTTGTCAACTGGTTTCCTTATTGCCTTAGCCTCTGCGATTAGATTACTCTATATATTATAGTGTCTTTATCTCTAAATCTATACAAGATATAATAAAAATTTTAAGTGTATTAGATGGAGAATTTTATGTTCTTCAATATTTAATAAAAAAAACTCCCAAAAAATTATATTTAGAAGAATTTTTCTAAGAAACTACTACTTTTGGTTGTTCAATTGTTACCAAAACCTTTTCAGCTCTTCCTAGAAATGTCAGATTGAGGAATCCATAGTTAAACAGTTCTTAAGTCCAGACATACACACATCCACACATCCACACACACAGCATTTTAAAAATGTTATAATCGGATTCTAGGAACCTTTAATCGTGCTTATTCACTAAAATCTGGATATGCGAATTTTAGCATGAATCCAATACCTCTTTTAGCGAGAGGTAAAAACTGATATGGCCAACATAAAACCTCCCGCTATTTAATTTTTACTAATTTAAATAAATACTTACGTATTTAAGTATTACGGTTTTTTCTCGATTTCACATCAATCTCATATGGTCACATTTGTGTTATTTGAAAATTGGAAATAATTGTTGTTAAATTAGATACCAATCAGCTACGTGATTTCATTATAACAATTTTGATATTCTGCTTATTAAAATTCAAGCAAATGCAAATTTAGTAGTTAAATTTTCGTGGAACCCACAATATATTTGTGGTAACATGCAATGAAATTTCGTATAAAATTACATTTTGGCAAAAAACCTATCGCATTCATGTCTAGAAACCATACATCAAGCAACCGATAGAGAAATGAATAGAACACATCACAGGATGATAGAAGCAGCATAAAAACCAGATTTGCGTTATGACAAGCTACGTTAGTCGTTAGAAGTGACATGACAAATAACAATTTGTATTCCAAGGCACTCTAACATGCAGAATAAATAGAGATAGCTACAGCGCCGCCCGTGATATTTTACACGGAGTTCATTTTATATTTCTGGATGGAGCCATCAATAAAACTATAATTCGACTTTGCTTACTTTCAAATGGGCCTGCTGTAAAATAAATGTTTTCTCGTAAATCAAATCAGATTCAATTGTTTTCTTATGCCTTTAGATGTGTACTGATTTATCGAATAAATAGAGCGCCGTTTTTTGTTTCGTTCGGAATTTTGCAGAAGATATACTGCGCGCCACATAAAAGTGAAATACGTGCAACTAATACTGGCTGTTGTTTAAAAGTTTTGTAGCTGATCACGGCCCTTTCGGACAAATATGAAAGAGTTAGTCGAAGACATCGTTGTTTCGTAACGGGTCAATAAATAATTGTAGAAAATACATATGCAATACTTGGATAAACAGTTTTAATATAAAATATAAAAAATCTGTAACCAAAAAGATGCTAAAACACTTTGTTTCAAATCTTACGCCGAATAATTTCATTTTGACGTTTAAAATAGTTTTTAAGACGTTTTTCTACTTCTTCAAAAAAAAATCTGTTGTGGCCAGCACAAAACCGTCAATTCGATGTATTTTGTACATATCTCATACCAAAAGTTTCTTGAAAAAGATGCTGTATATCCTAAATTTTAACACCAACACACTATTTTTTACAAATTCCATAGCGAAAGTTCCTTTCCCTATTTTATTAGGGGTCGCTGTTTCTTACTCTTCTTTTTTACTCATTCCTGTCCAACGCATCTTCTTCACATAATTCTTCCTCTCTCATATCTACACAGTCCTTCCATTTCTCTTTGGATTTTCTTGTACTTCTGGCATTGAAAATTCCAATCTTGAGGCGAGTCTGCAACTGCAAGTCACTTGCGAGGGACACTCTATCACATTCACATATAACTCTCTGACCCTATACTTTCAACTTTGGTTTTGCATTTGACACTGACATCTGTCAATTAAAATTTTTTGAATTATCTGCTGCTTCCATAATTTTAGCAAAGCTAACTAATTTTAGTTAATCTAATCAAGCAGTCTATCCAAATGTCAAACAAGTAATTTTTAATGACAGTAACAATTGTTTTATGGGTTGTCAAAAATTTTCTTTGCAATATTCTAAAATTAGTAACATCCGTTTGTTCGGCGTAATAGTATTTTACTACCATTATTATAAATAAGACGATTACATGTCTCAGCTAACTCCTAAACAAGTTGTGAAGATTGACAACTCGTTACTGTCATTAAAAATTACTTGTTTGACATTTGGATAGACTGCTTGATTAAATTTATTTTAAAAATTTAGCAGTGCAGACACTCAGATTTTATTTTTTTCTGGGTGAACCGTAACAGATATCACAAATTACACAGAGAGACAAAAGTTTACTATTGAATGTATCTTTCTGAAGAAAAATAATTTCACGTTTTCGGCATTGCCATTAAAAAGTTACGGTCTAATTAATGTTGGGAGACCTAAGTTTCATACACTAGTGGTTCACTAATAATAACAAGTATCACCTTAAAAGATGACTTATAACCATATAAACTGCCATACCAAATTTCATCCAAATCGAATAGAGCGTCCGATTATTATAAGCAAAATTAATTTTTTTTCGAAGAACTTTGAAGCAAATTTCTGGCTAAATGGTACACTTTCCGGTAGAAGCAAGTTTGGTTAAATCGTCTTATTTTAGCCTCAGGAATCTGTGGTTAAGCCATGTCCCCCTATTTAAGAGACACCCTGTATAGTGCTCGTTCACTTAAATCTCAATATGTGATTTTTAGCATGAATCCAATACCTCTCTTAGCGAGAGATAAAAATAATTGAAATCATTCCCTATTGCACCCCCTTGAGGGATGAAACACTTTATTTCTTACCAAAAGCAAAATATTCATTTTTATATCCCTTACTGGAGAAATGACGGGTCCTCCATACAAACTTTCATCCCCTATTTCACCTTCAAGTTTATTTTCGAGACAAAGAGTAGCATATGTCCTTCTCCAAAGTCTAATCTATCTCTATACCAAAATTCATGAAAATTGGTTCAGTGGTTTATAGTCTATTTAAGAATGACTGGCAGTAATAAATCATTATTTGCAAGAGTACCTAGTATTGGATATTTGCCAGCAATGCGGCAAATAAAACTACCAGAAAAATCAGTTGTAACTACACTAGGATGGTCAAAATAAGCCGCACACTTTGTACCTGGAACGAAACTTACTTGTCGAACAATAGAAATGCCGTCCGATAATCCCCGTCGGACTGTGTCATAGACGTAGATAGGATTTGTAGAGTGATCTGTTTATACATTTACTAAAAATAAAAGTTTTTAATATTTAAATATAACTTTCTCAGTCATTATTATTATATTGCATACATTTAATATTTACATACATACATTCAATATTTACATTTTTATTTGTTACATACTAAAATTTATACTTATTTCATGTGTGTTGTCAAGATATTGGTACCTGTCATATTTCTATTAAATATACATATTACATTACATATACTTATATACATATATACTTAGACCTAAAACTATAGTTCTCTACCGAATTTAGTCATTTCGACTATCCCTGTGCAAACAATTATTGGCGCGCCACTGGAATGTCTTTGACAGAATGATTTATTACTGCCAGTCATTCTCAAATAGACTATAGGCGTGAAAACGTAACAAACAGACAGTCAGAGTTACTTTCGCATTTATTATAGTAGTATAGGACTAATATTTTCTTCTCCAGGACCTTATTTTGCGTATTTTATTAATTCATATTATAATATTATCTTCTGAAAATACTATCATTATAAATTTGAATTAATTGGTTATTGGTTTAGTGTCTGGATGAATAATTTGTCCGTACACTACAACCAATACTAGTGTTGCATGCGTTTGGAAAATCCTTAGTCGAATAGTAAAATAAAACAAGAGTCTACTTATGACGTTCATAAGCTAATTATTAATATTAGACCAAGATGCAATATCTGTTAAAAATGTCTAAGAAATTGTGCCCCATTAAGTAAATCCATGTTCTTCCCTGTGTAAGTGGCATAAAATTTAATTCCATCTTCCAGCTTATTAAAAATAATCTGGTATCCGTTTAGCTGCTCTGCCAACTTGCCTATATTAAAATTCTCATAATATGTCCGATTAGCCATCTTACTTCCGCATGAGTTATCTCCTTTTCGTGATTTTTCCCCTGGAACAGTTGAGCAATGGTGTGCTTGAACCAGAAGCTTCTGCGATCCTGTTCAGTTAAATTGTCGAAGCAAATAAGCCGTGCTGAGTGCTCGCTTGCTTGCCTCTGCTAATTCCCATTCAGGAAGAGTACGCTGAAAGACCCAAGACGATGACGTGAGAGACAGAAGAAGAATTTAAATTTTATTTAGAAATCGAAATATCTAAATAGTAAACAATATAAATAAGAGTTGAAAAATCAATATTCGACTGTGTTAGGATAACAAATAACTAGTTATTTGTAGTTCCATAAATATTGCACTCATCAAAGACAAGTTTTTTAATTTTAGACGAATTTCTCTCTGTGATATATTGGTTTTAACTATTTATTTATTCATATTTATTTATTTATTTTTTTAATTGTCCGTGCTGTATGTTATATTATCCACATGTGGTTTCCTTGTTTCAACTGACCATTCTAGCCCTGAAGAAGACTATAGTATAGTCGAAACGTCGGCGTGAATAAATTTTATTAATTGACTGAAAGTCCGAAGATTTCTTACTTTCCTGTATCTACCTCCAATATAAATAAGGTTGTGTTGTGTCTGAGTATATTATGGCCGTATTATCGTCAAAACTATAAGTCTTAAATCTGTAAATATAGTGTAAAAATCACAACGAAAGCTGCCTCTTTATTGTACAAATAAGATTATTTATTTATAAGTATTTTGTTAGTTTTTTACCTCTCGTTAAGAGAGGTATTGGAAACATGCTAAAAATCACAAACATATCCAGATTTTAGTGGATAAGCAAGTTTTAAGGTCCCTTTAATCCAATTATTACATCTTTACGATGATGTGTGTGTGTGTGTGTGCGTATGTGTGTGTGTGTGTGTGTGTGTGTGTGTGTATGTGTGGATGTTGGAACCACGGTTTCTCATATACTATAAGACTTAAAAAATATTTAACTTCAGTTTCCTCAATCTGACATTCCTGGGAAGAGCTGATTAGATTTTGTTAACAATTGGACAACCGGAAGAAATAGTTTCTATAAAAATATTATTTTTTTGAAAATTTCTGTTATTAATAAAAATCTTTAAAACTTTTATTATATCTTCTATGGATTTAAAGACAGAGACGTATAAATACATAAAATAATAAGTTGTAAATTAATTTCGCAGCCCATGGAAAACAAGTGGAAAAATTAAAATGTAATTGACAGATAAAATTGAGTGTCAAAAAGCCAGAGATACTACTGAAGACTTTTTCTGGGAAGTACATTTAATATCTTTTTTGCCCTCCTGAAGTGTAATGGGAACTTTACAATTGTATACACAGCAAGTGTAATCCACATTTTACGCTTACTGTGTTGTAACTTGTCGAACTATGCGGTAAAATAATCAAAATACACTGGAAGTTTATGGGCATAGAAAATAAATCATCTTTACTATAATAAAGTTCATGTAAAAAAGTACTACCTACTTAAGTTATTTTTTTACTTTAACATATCCTATATTTAAAATTAATTTATATAAACCAAAATCACGGCAGCGACATCTATCATTATTGTAAAATCCGCCGTTACCGACATAGTCACCGATCGATATACCTGTCAAATACGCGAAGCGAACATTGCTGAAATGTCAAATATCGACACCTACCTATTATTTATTACGAAGAAAACATGAGCAAATAAATATATTATCAGTCATAAACAACGTCTATTATTACACATAAATTTTCGCTGGAAGAAGTACTCTAATGAAGGTAAGTAAAATCAAATTTGGAAATTGACTTAACCCCAGTATTTCAAACTAACCCTTTTCAGAAGTACAGCCTATCTCATTAAAAAAAGTGATTTTCATTATCGTCAGCCAAAAAAATTTATACAATTCTCGTGCGTGAAGTATTTTACAGCGCTCCAGCTAATAAGGCACTCGCCTTAAGGGCTCGGGCCTTAAACAAAGCTGTCGCGCTGTAAAATACAACTTACATGCACTCGAATGTAAATAACTATTATTTTATTATTAATTAAATATTTATTAATATAGATACATAATATTACATATACCCTGCAGAAATACCGCCAATCTCATCAATGAATTGGAAGAATCGCGAATATTAGAAGAATAAGTGTTAATAGAATGAATTAAAATATATAAAAATATGTAAAGAAGATATGTGTTTTTGTGTGTATCAAAAATGTCAAATATGTACAATACTTATATAGCCTAATATGGAAATGGCGAAAGGTCTTCTGTTGGCCGCAACAGATCTTTTAAAATGTTAATGCGATTTATGGTCATCGTACAAATGAATAATATGAGTGATTTCATTTTTATTTTTAACGAAATTCATACAAAACTTATGGAAAGTAAGGTCATTCATATACTTTGCAAAATTTAATATGCAATACAGATATATTTTAGCACAAATTATAAATACTTTAACCTTCATTTATTCAACATTAGTGATTTATTTATGAGACTTAACAAACATAGCAATTCATCGAAAATATACTTGGTTGCTGGATTTATAAACTAGTACAACATTTTTACAAAAACTAGAATGTCCAATGAACAGGTTAGTATAAATTTTATTAACTACAACTAGTTTTTATTAATGATTTATTGAAATCATTAATCATCTTCATGTTGAAAGGATAATACCACAATTTGGCGGGTTGATTACTAAATTATTCTTCCGAAAGTTTAATCAGTACTTCCTTTATTTGTTCCTTTCACAATCGTTTTCAAAGACTATAAATAAAACAGAAATGAAGGTTAAAACTGACCAATTTCAAACGTTGTGAAATAGGACATTATTAAATAAATAATTACGATTATTTTATTTAAATGTGTGATTGCAACCTTCGACACTGATTAGAGACAAACTTTATGGCGAATTGCGACAGAAATAAATTATGTGTATACCAAATGTAAAACAAATATTATATATGAATATGAGTGGAATAATAATAGTTACTTTTAGACTTTGCTAATTTGTAATAAAAATTAGCGTATTTACAGGGAAAAGAATTGATGACCACAATTGATTTTTTATTGGAAATGTTCAAAATTTTAAGTAATAGTTAAAAAAGTGGCCATAGCATTATGTTTTGCGGGTATATTTAGTTATTGGAAGTACGAAAGTTATATTTATAATAGGAATAATACTACCTTTTTACCTCTCGCTAAGAGAGGCATTGGATTCATGCTAAAATTCGCATACCCAGATTTTAGTGAGTAAGCATGATTTAAGGTCCTATAATCAGTTTATAACATTTTTAAAATGATGTCTGTTAGAGTGTGTGTATGTGTGTTTGTCTGGATGTTGAAGGGACGATTCCTCAAAAACTATAAGACTTAAGAACTGTTTAAGTATGAATTCCTTAATCTGACATTCCTGGGAAGAGCTGAAAAGATTTTGGTAACAATTAAAGAATCGGAAGTAGTAATTTCTTAAAAAATCTTCTAAATATAATTTTTTGTTATTAAATTGAAGAACATAAAATTCTCCATCTAATACACTTAAAATTTTTATTATATCTTGTATAGATTTAGAGATAAAGACACTATAATATATATAGAGTAATCTAATCACAGAGGCTATGGCACTAAGGAAACCAGTTGACAAATTCCAATATTTATAACATAGTTTGTAAATGACACATTTCAGTGTCAAAAATCAATAGTTTTAGTGACATTCCGATAACTTTTTCTGGGAAGTATATTTAATCTTTCTTATTGTTTTATTAATTAAATGTTTGAAATTAAAATGCATATATCCATCAGAAATATCGCCAATCTGGTTAATGAATTGGAAGAATTTCTCGTATTTAGGAATTTTCTCATACAATGAAAAATAGATATAATTAGAATTATATGTGTGCAGAAGACATAACAATATTTGGGTAAAGTTCTGTAATATTTTGTTATAAAACGACGGTTCGAAAGCGAAGTGCAATACAATACTTATATAGCCTAATATGGAAATGGCGAGAGGTCTTGTGCTGGGCACAACAGATTTTTAGTTTATCTTCTGTATTTTTTATTAAAACCCAACGTTTCGGCACCATAAACTGGTGCCTTTTTCAGGAGAAATTGACATAAAAATGTGAAAAATAGCTGATATATTCAAAAAATTCTAATTGATAGATGTCAAGTCCAAAACCAAAGATGGACAGTATAGGGTCAGAAAGTGGTATAACTAACAATTTATATCTTCTTTTCCCTGTCTTCCCAAATAGTTATTATTATTAAAGTTTCCAAAGAGTTAGCTTTCTTGTAGTGTACATCTTCAGCGGTCATCCAAAGATGTGTGACCCAAATCCTAATGAACCAGGTAACCTTGAACGTTTGTGTTTGCATGCGGGAACAAACAGGCGTGTACGAGTATGTACTTGTTTGCTAATGTGAAGACTTGCAGCTGTGCGCCAACAATGGGCAATACGAAAGAAGCAAACTTGTTAGGAAGAAATGTTGTTCGACTTGTTGGTGCTTCGCAAAAGATTGAAAACATTGTAGATGTTTTACGAAATATATTTATGGATTTACATATTCGGAATATTATACTGAAAAAGAAGAACCATTAACATTTTCTTCTTTTTCGTCATAAAATTAGGTGTATTTCAGTTCGTCTATCTTTTTAAAAATTGTTTAATAATAATTAAATATAAATCATGGCCTATTATTACTGCTCACTTTTGTGCTATTTAAAAATTGAAAATTCAAGTACCAATTCATTTTTACACCAGATGGAATCGTTTGCAAATGACGAATTCTTGGCAAAAATAAACAAAGTTCAAATATTGTAAATATAAGTTACTTACAGCGACATGTACTTTGAAGATTGCCAAACAAGTTGACAAAATTGCTTCTAGCAAAAAGTATCTTAGGTTAAGTTATTACTTTTTAAAATTTGAGCGTTTTTACAAAAACGTTTAATAAAAATGACATTATTATTAAGTATGTAATTGCTTATTGATGTTTATTTATCTATTTTTTAATATCCCGTAATAATTTTAAACATAGCCCTGAGATAAATTATGTTACAGAAATTTATAAAAGTAATGATGCTAGAAATTCTTGGGTTATCTCAAATTCAGAAAATCTGTTGTGGCTAGCACAAGACCTTCCGTCAATTCGATGTATTTTGTACAAATCCCATACCAAAAGTTCCTTGGAAAAGATTCTATATATCGTGTAAAAGTGTAACACGAACACACACAATTTTTTACATATTCCTTACCAAAAGTTCCTTCGAAAAGATTCTATAACTCCAATAAAACACGAATACACACCATGGAAATTGCACTTGATATTTCCTTCTTTCTTCATCAGCTTTTCCCTATTTTATTAAGGGTTGCTGTATCTTTTTACCTTTCGTCACCTTTAGGTAAGGAAGGTATTGTCTTTGGTCAAAAAATTCGGTGGTGAGTTTTTAATGAATAAGCACGTTTTATGGTCCGTACAATACAAATATACCATTTTTAAGATGATGTCTGTATGTTTGTGTGTGTGTTCGTGTGTGTGTGTGTGTGTGTGTGTGTATGTGTGTCCGTTTGTGACAAATTTTTCTCCGATGATAACTCCAATACTACAATTCTAAAAATTATAATTCTTTCGTATTCCTCTTCTGTACAACCATATGAAGAGTTGATTAGATTTTGGTTATAATGATCCACCGGAAGTACCCTTATTTGAAGTTTTTAACAGTTTTTCTTAAAAAAATGCAGTTAAATATTATTTTTTGACTTTTTGTTATTATACATATTAAAGAAAATACTCCTCTCTATACGGTTTGATTATATATTTTCCTTCATATTCAATAGATGTAGATTTAAAGCGTTATAAAGGAATTAATTTTCAAAAATTAGTCAGCTTTGCTATTTATCATGGAAACAGCTGAGATATTCAAAAAAATTTAATTGACAGATGTCAGTTGCAAGTGCAAAACCAAATATGGAAAGTATAGGATCTAAAATTGATTCATAGTGTTCCTCGCAAGTGACTTGCAGAGAAAGGCCAAAGAGAAGGTGGAAGGACTGTATCGCAGAAGACTTGATAAAGGAAGGACTTTGTGAAGAAGGCAGGACAGGAATGAGTAGGAGAGAAGAGGAAACGGGGACCCCTAATAAAATAGGGGATTTATAGAAAAAATAGTATGTGTTCGTGTTTGATTTTACATAATATTATATAGAATCTGTTCCAAGGACCTTTTGGTATGGGATTTGTACAAAATACATCGAATTGACGGAAGGTCTGTTTTTTTTTGAAGAAGTAGAAAAACATCTTAAAAACTATTTAAAACATCAAAATGAAATTATTCGAGGTATATTTAAAGCAGAGTGTTTTAGCATCGTTTTGGTTATTTTTTTAGCAGGCGTAATGTTTATATGTGTGTGTGTGTGTGTTTGAGCATGAACAAATAACTATTTTATTGTTAATTTTAATTGCCAAATAATATCTACAACACCTGCACATCTATTTTGCAATAACTAAAGAACTGTTCATTTCATTCCTTTCATTTTCTTTTGGTCATCATTGTTACATATATAATAAGCAGCTGTTAATTACATAATGTATTTAATTATATACTTTTGTTGTATTTTACTTTCTTAACTCATAATGAATTCATGTAATTAATTTGCCCATTTTCTTTAGAACTGTGTTCAGTCTTCCATTTTACCCAAGTTCTCACGTTCATATATTATCTACATCTATAATCTATAGTTGAATTATGCCAAGATTCGCTCTGATTATTTTTGTCTATAGATAATATATGAATAAGTAAATTATGAGATGTTTTGCAATATTAAATTTGAGAATATGGTTCAACGAAAAGTAAGATTACAAAATACCTCATTTAAAGAAAATTAGACTAATTGCTAAAACTTTTAATGCTTCATTTACAAGAACAAAGAATAGCGTGAAGTAATTCCTTTTCAAATTATGACATTTCTGTTTAAAAAAAGTGTTGCGCTTAACAAAAGCAATTTATATTTAGTGAATAATTACTTCTCCAAATTTGACAAGTAGAACATTATTACCAACCGAAGAACGCCACAATTACGCCTTTAATACTCTGATTTATTTCCGAAAAAACAAACCTGTAATTAAAAAGAAATTTTCTTGCAACGTGTGGCAACCCTGTATTATGTTTTACGATCTAAAAAGAGCAAAATGGTTTCCAAACCGGTCCTATACCTTGTTGCGCAAAACTGCAACTTTTTGGTTTGCTTCGTAAATCTCAACAAGAAAAAGAATCGAGTTACATAACACACTGGTTGGAATTAATTCATAAAATTCTAGAGCAACAGAGATGGAAAATAAAGAAAGATGAATTCATATTTTTAATATGGAAAACATTATGTAATTTTTGTGGCGACGGCTTGTATATTTACACTTTGCAAAACACAAAATAAGTAAATATTTAAAAGCAAATAAGTTTTGTTAAATTTTTCTTTTTGATCAAATAATAATACGAGTTTGAAGAATAGTTATTTACATTTGAGTGCGTGTAAGTTGTATTTTAAAGCGCGAGAGCTTTGTTTATTAGCTGGAGCGCTGTAAAATACTTCACGCACGAGAATTGTATCAAAATTTTTGGCTGACGATAATGAAAATCACTTTTTTTAATGAGATAGGTTGTACTTCTGAAAAGGGTTAGTTTAAAATACTGGGGTTAAGTCAATTTCCAAATTTGATTTTACTTACCTTCATTAGAGTACTTCTACCAAAAATTTATCTGTAATAATAGACGTTGTTTATGACTGATAATATATTTATTTGCTGATGTTTTCTTCGTAATAAATAATAGGTATGTGTCGATATTTGACATTTCAGAAATGTTCGCCTCGCAGGTATATCGATCAGTGACTATGTCGGTAACGGCGGATTTTTACAATAATGACAGATGTCGCTGCCGTGATTTTGGTTTATATAAATTAATTTTAAACATAGGATATGTTAAAGTAAAAAAATAACTTAAGTAGGTAGTACTTTTTTACATGAACTTTATTATAGTAAAGATGATTTATTTTCTAAATGCCCATAAACGTCCAGTGTATTTTGATTATTTTACCGCATAGTTAGACAAGTTACAACACAGTAAGCGTAAAATGTAGGTTACACTTGCTGTGTATTACACTTCAGGAGGGCAAAAAATATTTTCATATTCTCAAATTTAGTAGCGTACTGAGTACACATTTTACAATATTCATTTCTTCAAAATAGTAATCAACGTTGGTAATTTGGTATCAAATTTATACTGCATTATCTGTTGTCCATACCGTTCTTTGTGTGCGAATAACAAAACACTGTTTTCGGACAATGCAAACATTGCTCTTGCATCATTATGCAAATTATTCCCTTGTTTCAGATGTAAACAAAGCCCACTTTGTTATTATCTCAAATATTATAATAAATTTCTCTTTTAATGCGTTTGATAACATCTTGAAATCATTAAAAGTGCTTACAGTCAATTTACGAAAATAATTCACCATTCAAATCAAGTCAATTAGGCCAGTTTTGGCTAATTTGACCAAATTTCGTCACTACTTTCTAATTTCAAATCATTAGCATACAAATATAAACAAACAAATGTTTAAAATGTTAAAAAATGCACAGTTGCGCATTCGAATAGTGAATTTCTTTTAAAATTGGAAGACAGGTGGAGTTATTTCCGCTCTAATTATCAAATATTTATCAGGGCCATCTGGGCTTTATATAAGGGCTATGGTAATAAAAAAATCTAGATATTTTTAGTTCAAACAAAAATTTAGAAAAGGAAATGGGTCGTCCTTTTTTAAACATTTTTACGATTATGTGTGTGTGTGTGTTTGGACGATTCCTCAAAAACTATAATACTTAAGACCTGTTTAATTACATATTCTTCAATCTGACATTAATAAGAAGAACTAAAAAGGTGTTGATAACAATTGGACAACCGGAGGTAGTAGTTTCTTAAGATATACTTCAAATATTATTTTTTGAACATTTTTGTTTTTATAAATACTGAAGAACATGAAAGTCTCCATCTATTACACTTAATTTTTTTATTATATCTGCTATACATATATGGGGTCCCGTGGCCGAGTGCCTGAGTGTCTGGTCGCGAACCTGGAGGAACCGGGTTCGATCCCGACAGACGCCAAATATTTCCAATTTTAAATGGCAAATAAGTGAACCCCTGTGGTGCACTCTCCACACCAGTGCCCGTGAGGTGACGCCTGGTAAGCGCCCACACTGTAAAATATATCATCATTACCGATGTCTACGTGTGTTGTAGATAGTGGCACAACCAGAAATGGGTAATATGCCGTGATGATATATTTATTTATTATTTATTTATGTATACATATAGATATAAAGAAAATATAATATATAGAATGGTCTATTGCAATAAATTGCAAGGAAAGCAGTTATCAAATTCGAATGTTTGTAATTGACAGATAAATACCAGTGTAAAAATTAAAACAGTATTACTGACATTACTGAAAGTTTTTATCTGGGACGTACTTTTAGTATTTCTTATTGAATTATTAATTATATATTTAAAATTGTAGGTAGATATGTATATTAATAGTAATAGTAATATATCCTTAAGATCTATCGCCAATCCCGCAAATAAATTGGAACCATCATGAATACTTTAGAAGAGTAGGACAAGATTCCTTATAGAATGAAAGAATAGTATAATTAGAATTATTTGTGTGTACAAAAAATGTTAAATTCGATACTTATGTAACAAAGCAGAAATGCCGAGAGGTATTGTGCTGGATACAGCAGATTTTTTTTTACCTCCCGCTAACCTTGGTAAGGGAGGTATAGGAATCGTGCTAAAAATCACTTATCGAGATTTTAGTAAATGACCACGTTTTAAGATCCCTAGAATCCAAATTTAACATTTTCAAGATGATGTCTGTATGTGTGTATGTATGTGTGTGTGTGTGTGTGTGTGAATGTATGTGTGTGTGTGTATGTGTGTGTGTATGTATAGGGATTTTGTCTTCGCTCTAACTCAAATACTATCATTCAGAAAATTCTGAAACCTTGTATTTATACCCTATTCTAATATGAAAAGAACTCATTAGATTTTGGTGTAAATGGAATAACCGGAAATGGCACTTTGCCTGAAGCTCATAATAGTTTTTCTTCAAATAATACCATTAAATGCCATTTTTTTTATTTTGTCGTTATGAAAATTAAAGATTATTGAATTTTCTACAGGAATACATTAATACTTTTTCTATATACTTTATAGATAAATATAAAAATAATTTTTTTTACAAGTCCCGAAGCCTAAGAAAAACACAATTCCTTTGTTACACAGTTCATATTTCAAATGAATGTAACTGACAGTAACTGTCACTGTCAAAAAACTAATCACTTCAAATTAATAATAGTGATTTTAAAAAGAAAATAGTAAATAAAGCAATAGTTTTCTGCAATGGAATAGTTTGCAGCGTTAATAAATACGTAGGTATGTATTTAAATTAATAAAAATTAAATAGCGGGAGGTTTTGTGTTGGCCACATCAGATTTTTTATATTTTAAATGGAGCAAGATTAATGTTAGTCAATTTATGACATTCAAATAACATTAAAGTACTTAATACCAACATTTTCTAGCGTACAATATTAAAATACATTACTTAACATTTACGTAAGAGATATAAACACGTTTCACCATTTTCTAATATCCTCAATAGGTTGTTAACCTTCCGAAATAAACAACAACAAAAAACAAAAGAGTAATTAACTTTTACAACAATTACATTAATTATATACACGTACATATTAATAAATTCAATATTCTTCGCAATAATTCGTATCAAAGTTCCGATCTCCTATCCTATTAAAAATCGCCTGGTTGGAAAACTTATTTTTGTTTGTATTGTCCCCTAGTTGACCTATATATTCACCAGGTATTTGATGAATATCTGCTGAATAAATTTGCGTAAGTTGACACAGTAACTTAGTAACAAAGAACCAGTATTACACCATTCGAGCACCTGCTATTCGGTTTGACCACAAGCCCCTATGCGTAAGCAACAATTAAGTGGAAAACAATGTCTGAAGCCAGGTGATACAAAATGAGAATCGGAATTTGTGGCGTTTGGAATTGATACTACTCCTTAAAAAGAATAATTTCTACCCTTATGCTTCGTATGTACTAAAATAAGTTTTTGTTTTGAGTCAATATAACAGTCCGATCATGCATTTATATAAAATATATCTAATAATAAATGTATAACAAAGTACAATAAAATTGCGACACTTGGTGTGATTGTTCTAATAAAATATTTAAAAAATCTGTTGTGGCCAGCACAAAACCTTCTATCAATTCGATGTATTTTGTACAAATCCCATACCATTTGTACAGCCTGTATTATAAAAATAAAAATAAAAAAATATACCCTTCAGAAATACCGTCAATCTCATCAATGAATTGGAGGAATCGCGAACATTAGAAGAATAAGAGTGAATAAAATGAATTAAAAAATATAAAAATATATAAACAAGATATGTGTTTTTCTGTATATCAGAAATATCAAATATGTACAATTCTTATAAAGCCTAACATGGACATGGCGAGAGGTCTTGTGATGGCCACAACAGATTTTATTTGAAGACTTTTATTTCTAAAAATTCACTCAGTTGTTCAAATACTCTAAAAATGCGTACACTTACGTAACAATGTCTTTACAATCAAATAATATTACCAACAAGTTGCTATCTCTACCCATTTTGGAAATATTGCCCCAAAAATCAATATACCCCATATTTAGATAAAAACTTCAAAATTTTCAAAAATCTAATTTTTATGTATCTAGATACTTCTCAACACGCTGATTCCAAATTTTGAAACCGCAGGTCGATATCTCTTTTCGTTCTCGAGATATTTAGATTCAAAGTTTTGTTCAAAACTGCCCATTTTTGGGTAGTAACCCAAAAATGGGTCGAGATATGAATTTGGCGACACGACCATTCGATCCGGCGGGTAAAATTACATAAGTGTACCAATTTTTATCATTTTTGTCCAACAGGTTCATTTTTTATGAATAAAAGTTTGAAAACCCCCGAAAATGTCCAAAATCTGAAAAAATCGTAAGGGGTACCCCTTAGGATTTTTGCGATTTTTGGTCATTTTCAGTTATTTTGCTTTAGAGATTGTATGCGGTGTTGAAAAATTCTGAAAATTGGTGTACTTATGTAATTTTGCCCGTAGAATCGAATGGTGTTGTCGCCAAATTTATATCTCGACCCATTTTTGGGTTATTACCCAAAAATGGGCAGTTTTGGGCAAAACTTTAAATCTAAATATCTCGAGAACGAAAAGAGATATCGACCTGCGGTTTCAAAATTTGGAATCAGCGTGTTGAGAAGTATCTAGATACATAAAAATTAGATTTTTGAAAATTTTGAAGTTTTTATCTAAATATGGGGTATATTGACTTTTGGGGCAATCATTCAAAAATGGGTAGAGATATAAACTTGTTGGTAATATAATTTGATTGTAAAGACAATGTTACGTAAGTGTACGCATTTTTAGAGTATTTGAACAACTGAGTGAATTTTTAGAAATAAAAGTCTTAAAATAAAATCTGTTGTGCCCAGCACAAGACCTCTCGCCATTACCATACTAAGCTATATAAGTATTGTTTATTTATTTTAAAGTTTTGGCGAAAGGTCTTGTGTTGGCCACAACCAATTTTTTAGGTTTGGATTTGTTTCTTTCTTCATTATAGAAATCAACAATAGTAAAAAACTTTCCCGATATATTTAAAAAATCATCTTGTTTATTAGCGTTTAACAAATCCTTAGATTTTGAGAATAAAATCGCAACTAAAATTTGAAATGGCGAAACGTATGACAAACAGTAACAAGTTACATGATAGATACTAATTGGTCCTGAATTTCAAAATTTAAATTCATCATAAACAGCCTTTAGCATCAGCACTTTAAGTCTAAAATGTGTCTTTACGTGTTTCACTTTTTGCTTCGTTTAATAATCATTCTAACTTAACCTACGTTGAATCTATTTATTTCTCCGTCAAATTTCACACTTAATATCTCATAACAATCATTATCCATATAGCTTGTGGTTATATGCAGCTATGTATTTGCTCCTACGCACTGATGGTACACATGTACTGCCTTGGGATCAACGTCCTATTCTGTAACCCACAGCTCGCTAAGGAGCTGAAGGTCTCGATTAAGCAATCCACAGTTAAATTTGGCAGCGCGGTCTTAAATTGCACACAGAGAATGCTTGTTGACCAAATCGACAGTATAGACTATTTTTGTCCTCTGATAAATTTGATTAAGTTGTTTGTTTGCTCCAAAGAAGATAAAGGTTCTATTTGAGAATTTTATTGCTTAAATGTTTTATCATTTAGTGTGTTCTTTATTTAAAAAATATTAATTATAAATACAAAGGTATCTTCAAATATCTTTATTGTTTTACTGGGCAGATCTTTTACCTCTCGCTAAGAGAGGTATTGGTATTGGATTAATGCTAAAATTCGCAGATCCAGATTTTATTGAATAAGCACGATTTAAGGTCCCTAGAATCCGATTATAACATTTTTAAAATGATGTCTGTGTGTGTGGATGTGTGTGTGTGTGTATGTGTGTATGTGTGTATGTGCATGTGTGTCTGGATGTTGTAGACACGATTTCTCAAAAACTATAAGACTTAAAAAATATTTAACTGCAGTTTCCTCAATCTGACATTCCTGGGAAGAGCCGAAAGGGTTTTGGTAACAATTGAACAACCGGAAGTAGTAGTTTCTTAGAAAAATTCTTCTAAATATAATTTTTTGGGTTTTTTTTTAAATTTTGATTATATCTTGCATAGATTTAGAGATAAAGACACTATAATTTATAGAGTACACTAATCGCAGAGGCTAAGGCACTAAGGAAACCAGTTGACAAATGTTTATAACATGATACATGTCATTGTCAAATATCAACAGTTTTAGTGACATTCTGATAGCTTTTTCTGGGAAGTATATTAAATTTTTCTTATTGTTTTATTAATTAAATATTTGAAATTATAGGTAAAATTGTGGTAAAATCTCTGACATTTAGAAACTTCCTCATACAAAAAAAAATAGATATAATTAGAATTATATGTGTGCAGAAGACATGTTAAATACAATAAAAAACAATATTTGGGTAAAGTTCTGTAATATTTTGTTATAAAACGACGGTTCGAAAGCGAAGTGCAGTACAATACTTATATAGCCTAATATGGAAATGGCGAGAGGTCTTGTGCCGGCCACAACAGATTTTTTTGTGTAGGTACCTAAGATAGAGGGCCTTATTAGAATATATTTTACAGGAATTAGCGGTTACAGCCCGTAACTAAAGTAATAAATAAATATTTTTATTTCATAAAGGGTACTAAATCAAAATGATATGTATCATAATATTAGGTACTATCTGTTTTATTAACTCTGAAAGCTTTTTATAGATTATAAATTATTCTTTCCCGTAATTATTTGACATGTAGCCAGCGATATATTCCTCCAATATAGAATTTGAATTAATGCTCATATTTGTCCTTTACACCATAGGTGTTACATTGCTTATAATGCTAAACACGTAACATCAAAAAATCTTACATATTTCATATCCCATCTGAGAAAACAAATTAAAAATTCCACACATCATATGACACAGTAAACAAAGGACATGTGACTAAAATCCCAACTAGAAAAAAACTATTTTTAAATAACCTCCAAATCGAAAATTCCTCTATTGAGCTTCGTAAACATTTCCCAAACATCTGAGATGGAATGTGTAAAAAAACGAAATAAAAAAACGTAGCAGGCCATAGCGGAGAAGTGCGTGAGAAGGATGGTGCTATGTAAGAGTCTTTGAGATGGAAAAAGATGCGTGTTTTTAAGGAGGGGGATAGTAGCGGTACCGACGACGTGACGAACGCACGTACGCATACAGTGGGCCAGTAGGGTGACCTTGAGCAGGCATCACCTGGAAGGGACCCTTAGTATTTTTACAATTAAGGGATGCACCCTTACGGAAATATACAAAAATGTGTTTAATGGTCGATTTCACCACCGATTCCTAAACTTTAATTAATGCATACCGTGAGTTTCAGCTAAGATGCAATATTTACTATTCTGTCATTAATTCATTCGAATGAGTAATATATTACATGCGAATACTATACTTTATCCACAACTTTCAAATAATAACATATTAGTGACATATTTGTATTGAAATATAAGTAGACAGAAAAAATCTAGTTATCGTTGTTGCAACAAACTTTTGTTACAACAAAATTATGAACTGATTTGACGTTTACCAGAAAAATGTAAAACTAGCTAATGTAACTGGCTTTTATGTGAGAAAAAATGAAAAATCTTATAGTTCAATCAAATGCACAGTTTCCTTAATATTTTAATGAAAACAGATGAAGTTAAAAAGGATTTAAATGATTTAATAACAACACACTTCACATATTAATAAATAAAAATGTATTATTTTACTTCAAGAATTCAAGGTTATTAATTAAAGCATAATAATTATATTGTGATGTTGCTATCATTATTATTATTACTCCTATACTTAAATAAAAGTGATTTTTGTTCCTACCATAATGATTTCTTGTTCTATTTTTGAGCAGAAACAAAGTTAGACAAAAAATCCTTATGTAAATTACATTTTTTATATAAGATTTGTGAAAAAGTCGTTTAAATTTTCGAACGGCTTTAGTAAACAAAGTGTTAAGTACTCGTAGGTCTGTAATTTTTATAACAAACTTACAATAGAAGGGTCTCTTTTTTAACTACTTATGTTAACTAATGTTGAAAGTTATAAGAATGTAGAGGTTTTTTATAAGTTTGACACGAAAAATATTTCGCCTTAACAAAAAAAGGAATGCCGGATGCACCCAATTTCGAGCTTTGACCCGGCCCGGCCCGATTTCGAGTCAATTTTCGAGCCGGGCTAGCTAATTTTTTTGTCGAGTCGATCTTCGAGTCGGCCCGGTAATTTTTATTTTCGGGCCGAGTCGATCCAAACCTCAAAGCCCTGCCCGCCCGGCCCGATGCATCTCTAGGTACTTCCGGTGAATCAATTATAAACAAAGTCTAAACAGCTCTTCATATGGATGTAAAGGAATACGAAATTATTATAATTTTTAGACTTTTAGTATTGGAGTTATCGTCGGAGATAAATTTGTCACACACAAATACACACACACGCACATACACATACACACACACGGACACACATACAGACATCATCTTAAAATAGTAAATACGTATAGTAGAAGCCCTAAAACGTGCTTATTCATTAAAAACTCACCACTGATTTTGATGCTTCCATAAGTAATTCCTATTGCTTTGTTTGGTGAAATTCAAAATGCATATACTATTAGTTTGGGCAGTTTTTAAATTTAGGAAATTAATAGCTATTCAATCGGTGTTGAAATTTGCAGTCAGAAAAAATAATTGGGCACACTTTCACTTTAACAATTTTAAAATTCTGCCTAGTATTTTTCTCTCAACCCTTATTTTACCTCTCCCTCCCTTTCTAATTAGCCAATCTGCTTATTCCATTAATAAAATCCACCCCTTGTCTTTGAGGAGCAGAAGCGACAGCTAGTGAAGACAGTTGGTCAGTTGATCCCTTCAATTCGCTTGTCCTAGCTACTCCTAGTAACTTGTGAGCCCTGATCCTTTTCCCTCGGGAACTGGACCAAGGGATGCGGTCATAATCCTATTAATTAGAGTACAGGTGGGCGGGATGAAAACTTGGGGAATTGATTAGAAACCGTAAACAAGAACAAGGGTAATTTTTAAAAAATCGCGAACCTTAATTTTAATGGTTGATTACAATGATCGATTGATTTCAGAATGTAAAAATGGAAAATAATCAGACATGCAGTCGTTTGTAAATTATTTATTTCCTGGCCGATGTTTCGACTTTAACAAAAGTCTTCTTCAGGGCTCTGTGGATGATGTCGTAATCAACCATTAACATCACCTAGGACATCGGATATTAAGTTTCCCACCCCTACACAAAAAAACATCATCCACCAGAGCCCTGAAGAAGACTTTTGTTAAAGCCAGGAAATAAATAATTTACAAACGACTGCATGTCTGATTATTTTCCATTTTTACATTCTGAAATCAGTCGATCATCGTAATCAAGCATTAACATCACCTAGGACAGGTGGCGGCTGGTGATATCTTTGTATGGTAGGGCACAAAAAATTAAAAAAGTAAATAGAGTATATTAAATTATTTAATCTTTAAGATACAAAAGCCATCTTCGTAATTAAGTGGGTACTAGACGATTACAATTCAACAATAACAAATTACCTCGGAAAATGTCGGACATACTCGGAAATCTTCGTTTAAATTGGGCTCTGCCCGGAACAGGCTTAATGCAGTCATATGCAGCTTCGCGCGCTTCGCTGCTATTGGTCAAAATTCGAGTAAAAGTAGTGGGAGACCGGGGCAGAAACATTTGTGCCCTAGCTTCTAGCAGCACATAGGTACGTGCACACGTCAGTATATAGGCTATCTAGCTATCGGCGGTGTAGTAAGAATTGCATAATTATGAAAGTAAATAAATAATAATTAATGTACTTTTAAAATGTATATGTACTCGCTTATTTATTTTTTTCTTGTCTTTTTATTTGGTAGGGCTGCGCCCTTGTGCCCTATAGCACGAGCCGCCACTGCCTAGGACATCAGATATTAAGTTCCGCACCCCTACACAAAAAACATCATGGACAACATCATCCACCAGAGCCCTGAAGAAGACTTTTGTTAAAGTCGAAACTTCGGCCAGGAAATAAATAATTTACAAACGACTGCATGTCTGATTATTTTCCATTTTTACTTAATTTTGATGTTTCAGTTGGCGCCCAACGTGGGGCCTTGTTTCAATTATTTATTAATAAACAGAAGATATGTTCTAATAATAAAATATTATTGCTAAAGGGAGTTTACACAAATATAATAATTTAATCTTACTAATCTCACTGCAACGTGGTGCCATTAATGTTAATTGTAAACTGTCCAAATAATATAACATAAAATTATGATTATCTTTACTTCTCTTGATTAAAGAAAGTCGGCTATGTCTTATAACCATAAAAAGATTAACATTATCTCTCGAATGGTAAATATAAACAACAGTCATCGTTATGCGATTATTTATGGGGAGAAACTCTTTGAACATTTTGGGATTTTTATATTTCAACTCGTTACGCATTTAATAAAGGTAAAAATTGTTAATTGTCCTATTAATTAACAGAAGAAATTGACACGGAATGTAAATGTTTCTTCACAAGACGGAAATGCCAATATAAGACTATGTACCATTTGTTATATGCGCCAGTCTGTTTGGCAACACATTTGTACCATAAGAGGTACTAAAAGAAACTATCACAAATTCTGAATGTATTCTTTGAGAGTCTCTATTAAAGATATAGAAATTATAATCTAATTTGTCTTAGCAACTAATTGTTCCCACATTTTTATCATATTATCATTATACAAAGTTCATGTAAATGTTGCATTAAGAAACATACAATTAAATTAACAGACATGTTTGTTACATTGTGAACTTGATGTCAAAGTGTTTAAAAATGTTGATATTAACAGCATTCTTATCTCAAGATAAATTTAACAGCGTTTAATTTTAAGATAATATTCACTGGAAATAAAACTGTGAAATCTTAACTTATGAAATAATATATAAAAAATCTGATGTGGCCAGCACAAAACCTTCCGTTAATTCCATACTAAAAGTTCCTTGGAAAAGATTCTATATATTCAGTAAAATTGTACCTAACACGAATATTATTTTTTTACAAATGGCACAAAAGTGACCCCTGTGGTGCACTCTCTACGCCAGCAATGAGTGCTCGTGAGGTAACGCCTGGCAAACGCCCGCACGGTACAAATATGTCATCATTACCGATATCTGCGACAAAGCAGATTGGTACACCTAAAAATAGGTAATATGCCGTGATGATATATTTACTATTTTATTTATGTTTTTCGAGAAAAATTGTTAAGAACTTCAAATAAGAGAATTCCGATTGACCAATAACCAAAATCTAGTCAAGTTTTCATATGGATATAAGGAGGTGAAATACGAATAAATTATAATTTTAGAATTGTTATTGGAGAAATTTTTGTCACACACACACACAGGGGCAGATCTACATGGGGGCTTATAGGACTTAAGCACTGGGCCCTCAAGCGTCAAAAGGGCCCACAAAAATTATTATTATTATCAATTTTTAGTTTACTAAATAATTGTTAGAATATTTTAAAAATATTTCCTTGTAATGCGAATGCGAATAAGTAGGATTCATTAATTTTTGGTATACTGCACCTATTTCAAAATGTCCGGAAGAAAGTACATGAGCTGGAGATCCAGATTCAGAAAATTTGAATGAAACTAAAGATGACCTAAACGTATGTCTTTGTAACACCAGTAATGAAAGTGAATTATATTTAAAATAATTGAAATATTTTTAATCTGTAAAAAAGAATGGGGGGCCCCCCTTGTACTTCAAGCCTTAGGCCCCGAAATACCTAGATCCGCCCCTGCACACACACACACACACACACACACACACACACACATCATCGTAGTAAAATCGTGAGGGTCCCTAAAACGTACTTATTCATTAAAAACTCACCACCGATTTTTTTGACCAAAGACAAAAGGCATTTAGAAAAATTCTACCGGTAGATATCACATCTACCAACTGCATTCGAAAACACGAGTGGTTAATAGTTACCGTGTTCGAAAATTGTACCATATCTACCAGATCCATCTACTAGATCCATGGTTAAATCTACCCTGTTCACCATTTGCGTTCTTAAAATATTTATCCCGGTAACTGTAACCTGATGAACAGCTGGTTACCGATATATACCGGTAACAATTCACCGGTAGAATTTTCGTAAATACCTATTACCTTCCTTATTTAAAGATGACGGAAGGTAAAAAGAGTTAATTGTCTTTATAGCCCTAAAGGTCTTCAACAAAATAATAGAGATATCACCGTGCTGAAATGATTCCACACTATCACTTTTCTGCTCCGTGCTTTTCGTCCATTTACCATGAAAGATGCAGCGCACACTTAGTTAAGAAAATCGCGAGCATGAAAGCGATAAGACGCTCAATTAATATGTAGTTTTTGTAAGAATATTTACGTGACATTTGAATGGAATACGCGTTGTAATTAAGGGGAACAGAGTTGATAGCGTCTTCACTTCACTATACCCGTAAACAAAAAGCAAACAATGTGCTATTGTTGCAAACAAGACGCGGTATTTACGACAATTAGAAGCGCCAGGAATAGATAAACGGGTTAATAAATAACGGAACAGACAAACCAAACAGGAGTTTAATTTTCACCAAGAATACAGATATTTAGAAAAAGAGCTGCAAGTTGTACAACATTTATTGTCCCTAACAGAGTAAGCTTTGAAATATTGTCACAGCAATTGTTTATTATCAGGGCATCGAACCCGCCAAAAACTGGGTTCGGTTTAGGTTCAGGTTAATTTGTTTTTGGAAAGATGGGTTCGGGTGCGGTTCTGGTTCAAGCATTAATAAAATTTGCGGTTTTGTTCGCTGTTCAGGTTCCAAATAATGTAAAATGAGAGCCGGAATTTACGCAAAACGCAACAAGAAACGAACACAATTTTCACGAAAAATCAGCTCGCACAGCAACGCAGACGCCTAAAACGTCGATGATCGGCTGTATTTACTTTTCGATCTAAAAATTAACTTGATCCGGAGTTGAACCTCGAACCTGAATTTTAATACTCTGTTCGGTTTCGACTCAGGTTTAATTAAAAATATATCTGAGGTTCGCTTCTCGGTTTGGGTTCCCTAAAATGTTATGATTTGGTTCCGGTATTGGTTCGGTTCAGGTTCGGGTTTGATGCCCTGTTTATTATCTGTCAAACGAAGTGCCAAATTTGATTATTCTAGTGTTAATAATTTACAAGGCTTCCTAAGATGTCAGCAAGATGGGTACCCCGAATGTTAACGTCCGAACGAGAGATAGTCACCTCCTCTGAAGCCAGTTTGATGTTGTTTAATCAAAATCCAAACAGCTTTTTGGCTCGCTTTGTCACAGTTGATAAAACGTGGTTTTACAACTTCTATCGCGAGTCGAAATTTCAAAGTATAGAATTGCAACAACGAGAATCTTCTTCACCTTTCAAATTTTACACATAAGAGAAAAGGAAAATTTTCGATTGGAATTCTGTCTCATCAAGACCACCCTCAAGTTAATAAAAGTCTTGTTTCCATGAACGCAATTCACAATGTCGGTTTTAGACTGATGTTACATCCACTGTATTCAACTGGCCGCATATCAGAGTGTTTGGTCGCGAACCTGGGGAACCGGGTTCGATCCCGACCGACGCCAAATATTTCGAATTTTAAATGGCACTAAAGTGACACCTGTGGTGCACTCTCCACGCTAGAAATGAATACTTGTGAGGTGACGCCTGGTAAGCGCCCGTACGGTACAAATATGTGATCATCATTACTGATATCTGCGATAAAGCAGATTGTGGCACACTCAGAAATCTATCTCTCCGACAAATATCGAAAATCTGCTAACGATTAAAACATAACTATACAGGATGTTAAAAAATAAGTGACTCAAATTATGAGGGCACATAGTACTGACCAAAATGATCAAAAAAAAGTTTAATCAACTTGGGTCCGATCTTCAACTGTTTCCGAGAAAGAGGGCATTTTGTATTAGAATCGAAGAAAAACAGACTAAGTTAGTGGTCGAACAAAATTTTGTCCATGCCAGTAAATAGACTATAAGAAAACAATAACATATTATATGAAACATTTTTTTCACTTTCTAATAGTTACGAAGTTATTTGAAAACTAAATATTAGCCAATGGCGCCACAACTTTTGTCTTTGTCTGTACAATTATTCGATATTGTGAAAAACAAAAACACATCTAAGATGACCACTGAAAGGTAAACAAAATGTCTCATTTAATCAAAGTCGTAACTCTTACAGTTTTCGAGATAGCAGAGATAAACACCGAAAAAACTCATTTTTCATTACCTTTTTATCTCGGGAACTATTGAAGATCGGACCCATGTTGATTAAACTTTTTTTACTCATTTTGGTCAGTACTATATGCCCTCATAATTTGGGACACTTATTTTTCAACACCCTGTATTACTACTATAGATAAAAAAATAATTGAAATCATCCCCTATCGTACCGCCTTGATGAATGATTTTTTAAAAACGCTAAAACACTTTATTTCTTACCAAAAGCATAAATAAGAATTTTCATATCCCTAACTTGAGAAATGATGGGTTTTCCATACAAACTTTTGTCCCCTATTTCACCCCCTTCAAGTTTTATTTTCGCGACAAAAGGTGGCCTATGTTCTCTTAGGTCCAATCTATCTCTATACCAAAATTCATCAAAATTGGTTAAGCGGGAGAAATGATGGGTTCAAACATACAATTTTTCGTTCCCTATTCCACCCCTTCAAGTTTTATTTTTCGACAAAAGGTAGCATATGTCCTTCTCCTAGGTCCAATCTATTTCTATACCACAATTCATTAAAATTGACAGACAGCCAGACAGACAGACAGACAGAGTTACTTTCGCATTTATTATATTAGTATGCATATAACTAAGGCATCGAACCCGAACCTGAACCGAACCAAAACCGGAACCAAACCGTAACATTTTAGGGAACCCAAACCGAGAACCGAACCTCAGATATAAGGATATAGCTTAATCACAAATTCCTGGGCCAAAAATCATCTTATATATTCAGCGATTATTAAATTGATTAGAATTCACGATGACACTGCCAATATTGTTTGGGAAAATACATAATCTGAAGAATATAATCTGTGACTTATACAACTATTATCAACTTTGATCAAAATGAAATTAATTGTGTAAATGGCTAAAAAGTACCAAACTTTTATATATTCAACCAGTATCTAACTGAAAAGGAACCTACAGGAATCGGTATCTATTTAAACCAATATTATGTCATAAGACAAGAAAATATTTAGTGCAATAATAACCAATGTAGATATGTCAGGAAAATCTTGGAGGCTTTCTGTGGTAAAAACAATTTAAATAAATTTATATACAGGGCATCGAACCCGAACCTGAACCGAACCAAAACCGGAACCAAACATTTTAGGGAATCCAAACCGAGAACCGAACCTCAGATATACTTTTAACTGAACCTGAGTCGAAACCGAACCGAGTATTAAAATTCAGGTTCGGGGTTCAACTCCGGTTCAGGTTAATTTTTAGTTCGAAAAGTAAATACAGCCGATAATCGACGTCTTATGCGTCTCCATTGCTGTCTGGGCAAATTTTTCGTGAAAATTGTGTTCGTTTCTTGTTGCGTTTTGCGTAAATTCCGGCTCTCATTTTACATTATTTCGAACCTGAACCGCGAACAAAACCGCAAATTTTATTAATGCTTGAACCAGAACCGCACCCCAACCCATCTTTCAAAAAACAAATTAACCTGAACCTAAACCGAACCCAGTTTTTGACGGGTTCGCTGCCCTGCATATAACATAAATAAATTTCGACGTACAGAGAGTTTCGAGTTATGGAGGTTCGACTGTATATATTTAGATATATATATATATATTAAAAATAGTGTTGTTGGTAGTTGCATTGTCGGTGGTGGGAGTTGGCATTGGGTGGTGGCCGTGAATTTAGGGAGTGCGGCGTGGTGCATCCGCATCCGCAGTGAAAATAGTGAATAGGAACGATAGTGAAAGGGGCGCATGCGTGAGACGCGCGGGAAACCGAAAGTGAAAAGCGTCGCGGCGCCGCTCTCCCCACTCCTCTGCCCCTACCTTTCGCTTTCGTCCAACCAATCCAGTCCCCTCCACGGCTCACTTTCCCTGGCGGCGTGGCGCGGCGGTGGCAGCGGGGACGAGACCCACACGCACCGTGTGCAGTGCAGCCACGGCCAGACCGTGCTAGTCGACGCGTCATACCACATCACACAACAGTTTACACAGTGCAACGGTTACAGCGGCGGTTTAGTGCGGTGCTGATGGCCCCGCGACGACACCACCACGGCCACGTCGGCGTCGGGGAAGTTCAAGGCCTGCTAGGAATCGACACTGACACCATGGATGAGGTAAACATCACCAGGTGTTGTGTACCCACCGGCGAGTGCCTCCGTGCCAACTCCCTCCCTCACAACAACAACGATTATGCTCTCATCAGCCTGGACGACCTCCGGGACACAGTCCGTGTCACTTGCAACAACGAGCATTGCACAGCCGGCAGGTACATGCATAGAGAGTGTTTTGAGGCTTGGGAGCAAAGCGTGCTTACTTATCTCAAAACGTGCGGCCGTGCCAGGTCTTGGTCTGAAAGACAGCGGCATCAAAACTTGTGGACCAAGAAGGGTTACGATTTAGCTTTTAAAGCTTGTGGGTGCAAATGTGGTCGTGGACACTTGAAAAAAGACTTAGACTGGATGCCTCCTCCTCCGACTAGTAGCATAGTGGGCCGCGTTGAAGATATCGACGTCGGTAAAAAGAAAAAGCGTCGTAATCGTAACCACAACGCTCGTCCGACCCTCGCGATCTCTGCTCCCGCTTATCACCTCGCCCCAGGTCCCGGTGACACCTCTCTGCGAGCGCGAGCTGGTTCGCTGTCCTCCTCATCCGGTAGCGGATCTGGATCGTCGTCTCCACCGGTGTCAGCGAGCAGCATCTCTCCGGTGCACGAAGCCACGAAGAAGAAGTCCAAGTTCGAGTTTTCCGACCGTGTACGGTAAGTCCGACTCCGATCGATTCGCTACGCCCGCTCAACTGCGTTCACCTTGAACCCGCGGGTACACCCGGCTAGGCCTAGGTCAAGGTGTCAGCCGAGCTCAGGCCCGACGACGAGGTTTTGTTGGCTTTTGTTGCTTTCCTTGCTTTTGCTTCTTCATTCAGAGGGAGACGGAATTTACTCGGCCCGATAAGAATTGATAGTGGAATACGAGTAATTAGGATTCGTCGTATTGTCGTTGATATTGGTAGAAAGATTGAAAATTAGTTGGGTTGATTTTTATTGACTCAAAGGCAAACAGAATTTAGTCTACCTGATAACTAAAGGTTGATAATTCATGTTTAAATGACCTCAATAATATCACCGATTCACCTCTTCTCGATATCCTACTGTAACGCAGGATAATTACCCCTTTTACAGATTTTTTCGGATCTTTTCCTAATTTTGAACAGTCATTTAAAAAAAAATTCACCTGTAGTATTATTATTGTACTCCCTCTTACTGTAGTCTTCGGTTGGTCTAATGATGGCTACTAAGTAGCCGAAACCGGTCACATTTTTAACATAGAATATTGTAATTAAGAGTTTTTAGGGTTTTTATTTAAAAACCCTTCTCTTGTTTCATAGGTACTTGTTATAATGTCGTTGAAATTGCTAGAAATAGGCTCGGTATTTCAATCTCCTAACAAAGTTCCTTATAAAATTACGATAGTTTCACGTTAGGTCATTTTTGGATGCGATATTTTTTGTTAGGAAGTTATAATTATTAGTCACTAAGTAGATTGAAAAGCCGGGCATGAAAATTAGCTTGGTTATTGTGTTGTTCAATTGGGATTAGTTATGTCTTAAAAATTTGTTGTTAGATTGAAAATCAGTTTGGTTGAGCTTTGTTTATTCAAAGAGGGATAGAATTTAGCTTAGCTGATAACAAAAGGTTAATAAGTTGCATAATATATTTTTGTCGTAATGTTGTTGAAATTTGTTTGCTAGATTTAAAATTAGTTTGGTTTAGTTTTGTTCATTAAAAGGGACAGAGAATTTAGTTGTGCCATTAACTAAAAGTTGATAGATTACAGAATTCAATTCGACATAATGTCGTTTAAATTATTACTAGAAAATTAGTTTGGCTAAGCTTCGTTCATTCAGAAAGCGAGCGATTTTACGTAAAAATCAGTAAAAACATTATCTAAACTTTTTTTTATCTTTTATAATAAACAAGTTATAAGATGAATGTAGTCTAGTCGATAATTAAAGGTTGATATGTTTTACAATTGTGATTCGTCATAAAGTCATTAAAATTAGTTGCAGTTTTGACATTTACTTGGATTGACTTTTAATACTTCATAGAAATACGAGTAGATGACATACTAAAAAATTATTGTTGTAATATTATAGCAAAGTTGAATATGTTTAAATTTAAGTATTGCCCATAATTTGTCTTATTATTATCATCGCTAAAACTTTGCGAGGTGTATAAATTATTCTCTTACAAACCGGTGTTATGATACTAAATTGCAAACAGATGCATCAAGTGTATAAACTTCTGATATGTTTAATAATGTCATGGACACCTATCACTTAACCATACATCTGTATGTAATCACTACAAAATGATATGATTGAAGATAGCATTTGAATGAAAGGAGCATCTGTCGATAACAGATATTTCATTCGAACAAAACGGTGCAGTTTTAGTATTGCTTGGTATAAAATATAAATAAGGTATATCACCACGGCATATTACCTACCTATTTCTGGGTGTTTACCGAGACTCATCTTACGTACACTAATAACTGGTAATTGATGTTTTTTAAATACATGGATATAGCTTAATCACAAATTCCTGGGCCAAAAATCTTCTTATAGATTCAGCGATTATTAAATTGATTAGAATTCATGATGACACTGCCAATATTGTTTGATAAAATACATAATCTGAAGAATATATCTGTGACTTACACAACTATTACCAACTTTGATCAAAACGAAATTATTTGTGTAAATGCCTAAAAAATACTAAATTTTTATATATTCAACCAGTATATAACTGAAAAGGAACCTACAGGAATCGGTATCTATTGAAACCAATATTATGTCATAAGACAAGAAAATATTTAGTGCAATAATAACTAATGTAGATACGTCAGGAAAATCTTGGAGGCTTTCAGTGGTATAAACAATTTAAATAAATTTATATTATATACCAAAATAAGAAAATCTGACTATAAAGGAATCTATAAGAATTGGCATACATTGAATCAATGTCACTTCACAATGTCGTAGAGCAAAAATAAAATGCAACAAGAACCGAAGTCTAACTGTAAAGGAACCTATAGGAGACGTTATTCATTGAACCAATGCCATGTCATAAAGAAAGAACATATTTATTGCAATAATTACCAATGTGGACATGTCAGAAAAGGCTTTAGTGCTTAATTTAAAGAATTAGTAAAATCTGTGAAGGTTTTAGTGCTTAATTTAAAGAATTAGTAACATTAATAGCCCAAATTGTCATGTTTTGCATAAGTCTTGTTCATTTTCAATCGCTTATCCTCAAAATTACAAAATATTAGCTGTTTTATTTTTTATCAAAATCTTAGGCTGTGTCCGATGTTGCACTTTTACCACCCTAATATCTAAATTCTAAATTTATATGCCCTAAATAACGTCGTAAATTTAGGATTTTTGGAATTAAATTTTAGGGTTTTGCAGGATCGCCTGTGTCTTGAAGTTGACGCGCACTAATTAAACAAATCATGTTCCTAGCCATAATTTTCGCAAAATATCAAATTTATTGCCAAAGAATACCTTCTAAGCTTTTGTTTTATCTGCAGCACCAAATTTATTCAAATCGTATACTAAATTTTTGTTGTTCTAAAGTGTTGCCATACAAACCAATGGATATCACTAGTGTGCCATTTGGAGTTGTATTTATGTGAAGACGACCTAAATTCTAAATACTAAATGACAAAATGCGACATCGGACACAGATTTAGTTCGTATCAGATCACTTCAAATAAATTTTTGAGCTGTACTGAGTGTACTCGTATGCCCTACCTATGCTGCATCATTTGCGAAATAAACTCGTGATAAAGTAGTGAGACGAAATGTTAATTTATAGATTGTAAATATATTATGAAAGTTGAGTCTTTGTAATTGACAACAAAAACGTAATCACGATTGATCAGCTGAGGTGAACAAAAATATTCCAAAAAGATTACAGCTTGCCAATGGATTATTAGTAAATTTGAAGACAGGAGTACAAAATTTGTCGTGTTTTGCGTATCCCTGTGGTGTGTCGTATCTTGGACGAGGTGTCGCTTAGAGTTTCAGTTTCCTGTGGTCATTCCCAAGGACAATTACTAGATACCTACTTAGATACCTCTGAAACTTAAGCTCTCAGTTCGCGTGAAATGAATCTGGCGTCGGTTTTCATTTCATTTCTTTCCAAGTAAACAAATGATAGAAACGTAGCGATGGAATTATTCTGCGTTGGTTTATTTTTATCACTTAATTGTAAATGCAAATAAAAAGTTGTTTTGTTCGCCTCTGACTTGCATATAAATAACTATTTATTAGATTTATATTTTAGTCAAGGTTTTTTCAAAACTATTGTGGAAGTAATTTATTTCGCTTATTTACAGATTATAACAACTGAAATTAATTTTAGTCTTGCCGGTTGTCATGCGTAGAAACATGCACACCAACACACAATGCGATAAACAACATACATAATATATACATATACATATGCAGTCCATGCACCAATCAATATATTGTATTTTACGTAGGCTTTCAACATAATATATTTTTTGTTATTGGATTTTATAATAATAATATTTTGCGTATTTTCTTTACGCATACTTTTATTTAAAAAATATTAAATTAAAAAAATCTTTAACTACATGAATCACTTTGGTATTATTTCAAAATAAATTTATCAAAAAGTGTAATATTTTTAACATAAAAGATAACGTCAAAAATTCAGGTACTTTAAAAGTCATTAGCACTTAAAACTGACCATAGGTAATAATTGGAAAATTATTATAATTTAGTATGATATTAGCAAAATCTAAAAATAATCATATGCTCCATATTAAAAAATCATTAATGCAAAAACTATAAAAATTAGAAAATTAGAATTTTTCCCTTAATAGTAAAAAATTGAAAAAAATTGCACTTTTGAATTTATCGTTAAAAAACTATAAAATGGATAGTATTAATGAACCATGAAAATAAAATATGTATTTAACATTACTTTACGTTAAAGTGTTAAAAGGATTTATGATTATAGAAAAAAGTTATTGTTTGTTTATCAACAATTTATCACCACATTTATTTTTTGTATTAATATTTTACTGTTATTCATATAGAATTAATAGTAAATAAAAAAATCTATTGTGGCCAGCACAATACCTCTCGTCATTTCCATATTAGACTATAGGTACTAGTATTCTACATGTTTTAATATTTTTGGTATACACACATCTTTTTATATATTTTTATATTTTTTAAAGCATTCTATGAACAATTTTCCTCTTATTCTTCTTATGTTCGAGATTCTTCCAATTCAATGATGAGATTAACGGTATATGTAATATACCTATGTATTTGTAACTATTAATATTTAATTAATAATAAAATAAGAAATATTAAATGTACTTCCCAGAAAAAGCCTTCAGTAATGTTTTTGGTTTTTCAACGTTACAAACATTTTAATATTTCCAATTTTTTTACATTTATTTACAACATATTATTCTATATATATTTATATTTATCTATCTCTAACTTTATAGAAGATAAAATAAAATTTTAAATATATCGGATGGAGATTTATATATTCTTTAATATTTGCAATGAAATAAATTTTCAAAAAATCTTATTTAGATTTTTTTAAAGAAACTATTACATTCGGTTGTCCAATTATTACCAAAATCTAATCAGCTCTTTCCAGGAATGTCAGATTGAGGAAACCGCAGTTAAACATGTTTTAAGTCTTATAATATTTGAGAAACTGTGGCTCCAACATCCACATACACACTCATACATACACACATACATACACACACATACGGACATCTTCGTAAAATATTATAATCGGATTCTAGCAACCTTAAAACGTGCTGATTCACTAAAATCTGGATATGATTCCAATCTTTCTTAGCAAGAGATAAAAAATGAATTAAGCTAAATATTGTTGACAGATTTTTTCTCGGTCATTAAGGCCTATTTCTACGGTTTAAACAATTAAATCTGACCACAAATAAATTTAAGAAATAAAATTTCTATGACTGACACCACTTTCTTTGTTTTATTTTCTTCGCCCAAGCCTACTCGGACCGTCAAGCAATCTTCCCATCTATTTTTAACCAAAAAAACCCATTTAAAAACTAAACATCTCATCTTCAGCAAATAAAAAGCGAAGAGACAAAATTACGCTGCTACCAAGGTGACCTCTGGGTATTTTAATGTAAATCACGACTAGCAAAAAACTTCTACTCCAAGGAACATATGGTAAAGTGTAATGGGTCTATAACACTACAGCTGAATTGGTTACTCCATTCTCTTTCCGAGCTGGACTACAATAGAGATAATTCGTAATTAGTAGAGCTACTAATGGACTCACAGAGAAGTTAGTTACTCGTGCAATTTAGAAGTGATAGAGAAGGAAGGTAGATAGTGGTTAGTATTTTTCCTTGAACATTAAGATTTTTTGGAGTAACCGTAACCATGATCGAAATTGACGCAAGAAAAAAATGCAGCCAAGAAGAATTTATTGATTAAAAAACGTTAACAAACATCGATAATGGGGGATTCCAGCTCAATCGAATTAAAGGAAAATAGTAAAAAAATACGAATGTATATGCTGAATAACGAATATTAATAAAAAAATCCACAAGACACAAAACCTCCCGCTATTTAATTTTTATTAATTTACCTACGTATTTACTAACGCTGCAAACTGTTCCATTGCAGAAAACTTGAAGTGATAAGTTTTCTGACAGTGACATTTACTGTCAGTTACATTCATTTGAAAAATGAACTGTGTAACAAAGAAATAGTTTTTATCTTAGGCTTCGCGACTAATAAAAAAAAATATTTTTAAATTTATCTGTAAAATTTATAGAAAAAGTATTAATGTATTCCTGTAGAAAATTCAATAATGGCATTTAATGGTATTTTTTGAAGAAAAACCATTATGAGCTTCAAGTAAAGTACCATTTCCGTTTATCCGGTTTACACCAAAATCTAATGGCTTCTATTCCTATTAGTTAGAGTGCAAACAAAATTCGTACACATACACACATACACACATACACACATACACACATACACACACACACACATACACACACACACATACACACACATACACACATACAGACATCATCGTGAAAATGTTAAAAATAGATTCTAAGGACCTTAAAAGGTGGTTATTTACTAAAATCTCGGTATGAGATTTTTAGCACGATCCCTATACCTCCCTTACCAAGGGTAGCGGGAGGTAAAAATGAAATGGTATAATTGAGATATTTCAGAAATAAGGGGTTTTTTGTAATAGCGCTTCGACACTAATATAAAATCTATATATAATATTTTGACCGAAAGACCGCCTATACATGCATTACAAATAGCGTGTTAGGAGGTGGAGATTACTACCAATGGAAGTTAAGAAATTCAAATTCGAAAGGAGGGGCTAACATTCCTGTACTGCAGTTTCCAAACAGTTTTTATTTTAACATAAATTTCTTGCATTAAACTTAATAATTTAAATACACCTGTAATTATAAAGTATGTAGAGTAGACTTATACAGTGTTATAATATTAATTATTATTTATTCGTGTCTAATCCATACAGAATATTATATGTATAATTCAAATTATAGCGTAAATACAAAGTATACATAACATGTGACAATCGTTGGATTTAAAAAGTTCAGAAATAATTTCTTGCTTAACAGAGTAGTTATAGTCAAGCCTTCTACATTTACAGTGATGATAGTCAATATTAATTTATTTTTATGTAAATATAACTTAAAATAGCATATATTTCAAGAACATTTAGGTCCATGATGAAAACAGTTTGATAAAAAAAACACATAAATGTGACGTCACGTCAATCTTTTCAAAATTCGGGAGACCATAACTCGCTTATTAATAGGAATTTTTCACCGGATTTTCATCAACAGTCTTAGTTTTCCTAATATTTTCAGATGAAATTATAAAAAAAATGGTGGAATCCCCCATTATATGTGAAATACGCAATGGATATAACAGATTTTTTTAGTAATTTATTGTTGTTGGAATACTAACAAATGTAGATAATAGAAACAAATAGATTTACCAAACATTTAGTGTGCTGTTATACAACTCTCCAAAATTTCATATTTTTTAACATAGTTATCTACAGACGTCTTCCGTTGCGCTCATCGCATTCATAAATGTTTTCATTGTTCAAAATAAACTTATTATCTCAGTCTAAAACCACGATGCGGGAAACGACTATCAGCAAACTTATTATAAAACCAACAATTAAAAATTACATATCCTGACACTTTCAAATAACTGTCATTAAAAACATATAACTCACAAGAAACGCAAGTCTCAAGAATGCGAGAATACTTATGCATTTTACCATAGGCGTTATGTTTATACAAATAACTATGTTTACAAAAGCGAATTTAATTTATGTCCGTATTTTATTGTATCTCAAATGAGCTATTGTTTTGAGACTTTAAGCACGGACCGGCAATAAAGAAAATTTCTTCCACAGTATTTTGTTTTGTTAACTCAGCGTTGTACAACTGGTTTATATTAGTTCGAAGAAATCTACAACATATGAATGAATGGACATATTGCAAACCTTATCCTTATCTTATATTCATTACAAAGAATAACAAGACAATATAGATTACTCAAAATTATTCCTCGAAGAATATTTTATAAAACAATATTTATCGAATGATTGCTGCTTTAAAAACAATCGAACCTTGGCCTAGTCATTTTTACCCGGTTTCTCAAATTCTTAAAGATTAAAGACCAATTTAACTACGTATTCCTTAATCTGACATTAATGGGAAGAGTCGAAAAGGTTTTGGTAATAAATGGACAATCAGAAGTAGTAGTTTCTAAAAAAAATTAAATATTATTTTTTGGGAATTTATGTTATTATCCAAAATAAGTTGTTATACCGATTAACCAACCTACGTAAATTTGCGCCATTTTCGAATTATTGCCCCAAAAGTCAATATACCCCAATATTTAGATAAAAACTTCAAAATTTTTAAAAATCTAATTTTTATGTATATAGATACTTCTTAATGCACTGATTTCAAATTTTGAAACCGCAGGTCGACATCTCTTTTCGTTCTCGAGATATTTAGATTCAAAGTTTTGCTCAAAACTGCCCATTTTTGGGTAATAACCCAAAAATGGGCCGAGATATGAATTTGGCGACACAACCATTCGATTCTACGGGCAAAATTACATAAGTGTACCAATTTTTATAATTTTTCTCCAACAGGTTCATTTTTTATGAATAAAAGTTTGAAAATCGCCAAAATCTGAAAAAATCGTAAGGGGTACCCCTTAGGATTTTTGCGATTTATGGCCATTTTCAGTTATTTTGCTTTAGAGATTGTATGCGGTGTTCAAAAATTATGAAAATTGGTACACTTATGTAATTTTGTCCGTAGAATCGAATGGTGTTGTCACCAAATTCATATCTCGACCCATTTTTGGGTTATTACCCAAAAATGGGCAGTTTTGAGCAAAACTTTAAATCTAAATATCTCGAGAACAAAAAGAGATATCGACCTGCGGTTTCAAAATTTCGAATCAGCACAGTGAGAAGTATCTAGATACATTAAAATTAGATTTTTGAAAATTTGTAAGTTTTTATCTAAATATGGGGTATATTGACTTTTCGGGCAATAATTCAAAAATGATATAAACTTGGTAGTAATATTTTTTAATTGTAAAGACAATGTTACGGTAGTATACGCATTTTTAAAGTTTTTAAACAACTGAGTGAATTCTTAAAAGAAAAAATGGATAAATGCTATAAATCGCCAATCTTGTTAATGAATTGGAAGAATTTTTGTTATAAAACGACGGTTCGATAGCGAAGTGCAATATAATACTTATATAACATAAAATCAAAATGGCGAAAGGTATTATGCTTGTCACAACAGCTTTTTTCTCGAAATATTGTAAAGAGAACAATTTTTTACCAAATAAGCAAGCTCCATCCAAATTAAGTTGTTATACCGATTAAACAACCTATCTAAATTTGCGCAGTTAATAAAGATATCCTTCTTGAATGTAAACTTAGATATCCTGCGCAATATCTGCGTTGCTGATAACAAAGCGTTATCCAGAAAGGCACTAGCAACGTGCCAATCACGTAAACACCCAACAACGCAGTTTCTAATTGATAACTTTTTAGCTAAAACAACACAACCTATTGTTGTTTTGATTTTCGAAGGTTGAGTTTAGTTTAGTGGTGTTTACTTTACGATTGTTGCGAAACGTTGATTTATAAATGTGACTTAGTTACTTCCGTCTTGGTCCTTGTACAGTACGAGTGTATGTGCGTGGGAGAGTTACAGCTCCTACTCATAGTCGGGCGATCTGTCGCGCAAACAACTTTATAGCTTGATATTTTTCAACCTTGCATTGCACTGCATTGCAGACAACAATAAATGCAGCATTAGTAGTACAACAAAGTTAATTTTAGAAAAATATAATAGATTACTTAACGATGATTTGTGACACTAAAACTGTGTCCGATGTTGCATTTTTGTCACCCTAATATCTAAATCCTAAATTTATATGCCCTAAATCTAGTTATAATCTAGGATTTTAGGAATTAGATTTTAGGGTTTTGCAAGAGCACACTATGCCTTGAAGTTGATACGCACTAATTAAACAAATGTTCGTTGTTATTTTTTGTGCAAAACGTCAAATTTACTGTCAAAGAATAGCTTCTTAGCTTCTATTTTATAATAGTTATTTGTGTATCAAGAGCGTAAAGTGGATCTTTATTGCTCGTGCTTGAAAATTGAAGCGCGAGCGAGAGCGAGAGCAATAAAGATACTTTACGCTAGAGATGCACTCATAATTTTTTCTACGACTTTACTAACCAAAATAGAAAAAAATAATAATACCTATTTAGTAAGTTCAATTCAACCTCAACCAATTTCTGTTTTGTGTTGTGTGTAAACATGACGATGTGAGTATCCAAGTAAATAAATACAAAATTCTGTCAGTAAAAGATAGTGATTTTTCCTGCACTCCTCCAGATATATTTGAAACGGCGCAAAATACTTCCTTGAATTTATTATCTGCAAAATCAAAAGAATTATACGAAAAGAATTATAACTTCTCCATTGAATGGTGTAAGTTAAAAAAATCAAGTATTACAGTGAAAATGTCTTACTAGCTTACTTTTTGTAAAAATCTAATGAAATCGTCTTCTCTTTGGTCCATTTATTCCATGCTAATCAACACTAGCAGTTAAGAACTGAAAACTCTAGTGAGTATCACAATCACAGAATCTAATTCATCTTCGTCAGCTGTTTTCAAGTTCTGGAATGAATATACAAAACTGCCAAAAGTGCACATTCAATTTTAACATTATCCGCCAATAATTAAATCCAATAAGTTTGTTAATTATGAAATGTGTGTTATTAAAAATTTAAAGTTGTAATACAATGTACATTCACCAGTAGAGTTGTTATTATCTATAATTAAATACCTAACTTAACTAAATTGGTAATGTAGCTAACTTCAGGTATATTGTTTGTAGCACGTTTCTAGTATAAAAATGAACCTAACCTATATTTTAGATTTTGTAAGTATTATTTTAATAAATTAAGATTTCAGCAAAAATATGTATTTATCTAAGCGAGCAAATTGAGCACTTTACCGCGCGTTGCTATGGGAGACGCGCGGTAAAGTATTTTTTTGCTCGTTCCTTAGTAACCATCAACTTTACGATGACAAAAAGAGCACAAATGTCAACTTTTCATGGTGGTCGTAGAAAAAATATAATATTAACATTTACTCTCAAGCATCAAATTGAATCGAATTTTTGTTATTCTAAAGTGTTGCCATACAAACCAATGACCAATGAGTGTGCCATTCGGAATTGTATTTATGTGAAGAAGACCTAAATCCTAAATACTAAATGCCAAAATGCGACATCGGAGACTGTCTAAGTGAAAGCAGTATCCAGAAGATAGAATATCAAAAATAATACAGTTTTCATTTTAATTTTTACAATTATTTATTGGTTGGCCAAGAATCAAAACTGAACTGTAGTACATAAGATTGCATTTTTTCATATTTTTCTATATAATTATCAATTTAAGATATTGGCAGTCAAAGAAAGTATCTGAAAACATGAAATGTCTAATTTCAAAACCGGACAAATCCATTTCTGGCCATAAATGTGTTTGATAATGCAACGGAATCGTCTTCTCATTGTCTATAACTAAAGGTTAAAGTAGATTTATAACTGGCACAGAATAATTTTGCATAGAAAATATAAAATTTGGTTATACGGAAAATAATGAATCCATTTTAAGAGACATAGCACACAGAACATAATTTATAACAACATAGGAATTGACCAATGTTTCTGGTGCCTTATCATGAGCATTATTATGTGTACTGATATTTTTATACAATTATTTGGAACATATCAAAAGTGTTTTCGCAGTTTCCCAAAAAATTGATCTAAGTTTATTTGTCAAGTTTTGAAACAGGGCGATTCATATAATATAATTTGTAAGACGTAATATCTTCTGTGCGAAGGGTTCCATATTTTTTATTCAAGCTCATATTTATTTATATTCTTCCTCAATGAAACCTCCTAATGATATGCGTGTTTGGTATTCATACCCAACTTCCGTCTTAGGCATTTGTTTTGGTCTTCTTTGAAGACGAAACAACCTTGAAGTTTTTTTTTTCTATAAAAACTAGGCCAGCTTGGTTCCGTCTGAGGTACGGCCCATTCGAAATTGAATTGAATTATTTCTAGTGTTTTTTTTTGCGCAACATGATACGTCCATATCTTTTGTTTTGTACGTGCTATAGAATGTAAACAAGCATTATCTTTCCACAAATCAGCGTTTTATTTTTAGATTTATTTGCCAAAACAATGTAACCTACGCTAACCTTTTCGAGATTGATATATTATCTGGAGAAATAATTGAAAATTCTACTCGCACGTAGTTACACAAGAAATAGATTATCAGATATTAGTTCAAGATAATATAAAACTCACTTAACGATTTAAAATTGGCTATTCATTGATCTAGTTTTAATTATTTAATTCTTGAGTGACTATTGGTACCACTATTTTCTTTTCGAAATTTAAATAATTTCTAAACATAGTTCTGCTAATAATTATTTTTATAATTCTAAATTTTCGAGTTAATCTGCGTGATGATAATTCACACTGATAAACTTCTTTTCGCCGACGACCTAAAAATATTTTACCCAATTCTCTCAGTACAAGATTGCCAACTTCTCCAAGAAGACCTAGATAGACTCTCCAAATGGTGCTGTGATTTATCTATACTTACCGTCAAATAAGTATAGACTAGAGATTTCTACACTGTTGCCAATTTACTATTCGTGTTGAAAATGCTAAGTTATGAAGAAGTGATAACAAGGGACAAGGTGCGTAGAAAAAAAGTTGAGCATCAGAGGTATTGGAATCATGTTAAAAATCGCATATCCAGATTTTAGTGGATAAGCACGTTTTAAGGTCCCTAAACTCCGATTATAATTTTTTTCAAATACTATAAGACTTAAGACATGTTTAACTGTGGTTTCTTCAATCTGACATTACTAGGAAAAGCTGATTACATTTCGGCAAAAATTGGACAATCGAAAGTAATAGTTTTTTAAAAAAATTCTAAATATAATTTTTTGAAAATTTATGTTATTACAAATATCAAAGAAAATAAAAACCTCTATCCGATACATTTAAAATTTTTATTATTATCTTCTTTAGACTTAGAGACAGAGAAATATAAAATAATATGCTGTAATGAATCTCATAGCCCATGGAAACAAGTTGAAAAATTATAATGTTTGTAATTGACAGATAAATGTTAATGTCAAAAATACAGATATTTTACTGAAGGCTTTTTCTGGAAAGTACATTTAATATTTCATATTTTATTATAGATATATACATATCCATCTTAAAAACCGCCAATTTTATCAGTGAATTTGAAGAATCTCGAATATTTAGAAGAGTAGGAGAAAACTTATTTATAGAATTAATTAAAAAAGTATATATTAATAATAGATGTATGAAGAAATTATGTAAATGTACCAGAAATTTTAAATACCCATTTATTATTTTCAAATATTACTAGCTTTAAAAAACCAAATAGGTGACGCCTGGTAAGCGCCTAACTGTACAGATGATAATATATTTAAATATTTCATTAAGTATAATCTGAGTTCATACTACATCAACTTTCGTGCCAAAAACCCAACTAATTCCCAAGCAAGTATGTCCAAAATATTTTCAACCAAAATCATCTATCCAAACATGTATTGTGACTAAGAAAAAACTCCGTATAAAATTTTCTTCTATATCTATCTCAAGGCGGGCCAGAAATAGACATAATACTATCCATCTAACATCTAACAGCAAATGAGTTTCGTTTGGCACAGCTCGCAATTATCAAACTGACCAACGCAACTCTGGCGAGTTTGTGAATATGACGTCAGCAAGCAAGCTAGCCGACAAGCCCAGAGATACGGAGACGACGAAATGACGGGAATTGTGATAGAATTCACAGTCATAGAAGTTGTAAGGCTGCGAAGTATGAGCACAGTGGCGTTTTCTCCATGCAAGCAAGGCAAGCAGTGCTTGCCTTTATATTTTGTTACTTTTAATATATTTTTACAATTATATTTATATTTTTAGAACTTTAATATATCAAAATTTAAAAGCAAAGACACAAATGTATTTGCTGTTGCCTACCGCACCGCTAATCTAATTCTATCACTGGGATACGTACTATTACGATCTTACCATGTTGTACAAAACGTGCTGGTAAGCAGAACTTCGAGTGCTTACACCGCCTATACCTACACTATACCGAACATTGCCGAACATGTAGCCTTCTATACTGCAAATATTTCGCTGTTTAGGTTCATCTGCAAGCAGTTTTTATATTGCTTCCATGAACAAAATTTAAGTGAAATAGATAGTAAATGTTAAAATAGGATACGAATAAAAGTAAAATTTATTTATAAGGTATCTATATTTTATATTTCTACATTTATTTTGTTTCAATTAAATTTTGAAAATAATAATACTCCTTAAATTTTTATACAGAATGGATAACACTTATGCAATAATAATAAAAAAATTACAAGAAAAGCCATTTGGCAATTTTGAAGAAAAAAAACCTTTTTGCAAATGGCAGACCAGTTCCTCCTATGAAGTTATTAACAACAACTGTTAAACATATAACAAGGCATTTTAATACCAATTTATATGACAAACATGTGTGGCTATGTGATAGTGAAACATTACTAAAATTATATTGTTGACCATGTTTATTATATAATAAAGAAAAATCAGTATGGAATGATATTAAGCGAGGCTTTTGCGACTTAAATAATATACATACGCAATATCACGTCAAGTCTGTGATCTGGCAATTTTTGTTTTTTGCACATGAAAGGGGAAAAACATGCATTTGCACATCCCTTCGAAACATGTAAGTCAATTATAAGGTATTTGACCTTGAATGAAAAAAAAAATTCGCCTGCGGCGCATTTTTTTATACCTTACCTACGCCATTCCTGCTTGCCTTCTTATAAAATGCACGAGACGCCACTGTATGAGCAGAAGTATTGTGTGACGTGGCAAACAACCGATAGCGATGATGGAGATGGTTACAGACGGGCCTAAGTTAATAGTTTATTTAAAATTGCTAATTGTTTTGTTGAAGGTCACATGTAAACTTGAATGTGATTTGCTGACATTAGCCATGGTAAATGTCGAAACACCGCGCAACGTATGTAACAAACGAGATTTCTCGATTTCTGATTTTTTTTAGTCAGGTGTCAAAATATTCACTATAGTTTGCAATTTCATAATGTAGCGTTTGAGCCTTCCTGAACGTTAAGAAATTATTAAAAAATATTACCAAAGTTCAAGCTCAGTTGTGGGTGCTCAACATTTGTTCACCAGATAATTGAGTCGCCATCACTATTATTCTGCGCAGGCTATACGCTGCACTGTGCAAAAGTTTGAACATAAGTTCATTTTGCAAGACAATACACCACCAACAAGACAACGAAATGTGCGAAATGATGAGAATATCGCAGCTACAGCGCTTAGTGTTGTCAATGAGCCTAATTTGTCGATTTCAAAACGATCTCAACATTTGGGGTTTTCTCAGATGTCAACTTGGAGAATTTTGCGTTAGGATTTGGGTCTACATCCTTACAAAGTCGTATTGGCTCAAGAACTGAAGCCAAACCATCACAGATTGGGTCGAGAGTTGAGCACTAGGAAGATAATCATGATTATGGTCAAAAAAAGCATCTCAGACGAGGCGTATTTTTTGATTAATGGCTTTGTTATTAGTGGGAGACCATGGGCTATGATATTCATTACAGCATATTATTTTATATATTTATATTTCTCTGTCTCTAAGTTTATAGAAGATATATACAGAAAAAACAAAATTTCTAAATTGTAGTTAATTTAACTAAATAAATCTGTGATTTTCAGCCTTCTGATATGTTTTCATTAAATTATGTAAGTTGATTTAGTTAAATTTTCTAAATTTGTAATAACAAATTATAGTAAAATTAAATACAAAATTAGATTAAATGACTACATTTAGTATTGAACTAAACATAAATAAAGAAATTAACTAAATATATATTTAAATTTTCTATTTACTTACCTAATTCATAAGATAAATCACCGAAAATTGAAAAACAAAAATAATGAAACCAAACTATAGTAAAATTAAATGAAATAACCATTTGCATATTTAAATTTTTACAAAATATTTATTATCTATTTCGGGTTAGTTAAAATGCTAAATTAAGATTTGTAAATATACTAAATTATTTTAAATGGCACAAAAGTGACCCCTGTGGTGCACTCTCCACACCAGCTATGAGTGTCCGTGAGGTGACGCCTGGTAAGCGCCCACACGGTAAAATATATTGTCATCATTACTGATGTCTACACGTATTGTAGATACTGGCACACCCAGAAATTATGCCGTGATGATATATTTTATTATTACTAAATTATTAGACATATTATCTAATAAAATAATATCTAATTATAATTAAACAAAATTTCAAATCTTTTTTTTCTGTGTATTTAAAATTTTAAATGTATCGGATAGAGATTTTTATATTTTTTAATACTTGTTATAACATAAATTTTCAAAAAATTATAATTAAATTTTTGTGGGTGTGCAATGTTATGTGCGTCAAATATAAATGTTATTACATTCTTTTTAAATATATTTATAGTATAAATACTTTGTTTGTAAATAGATAAAAAAGTTGGCCATAAATATTTAATGATAGTTAAACTGCTATAATTTCTACTTATTTGAATTATTATTACTGATATAAAATATATTTTAAGATAACTGTAATAATTATCTGTTTATTTACAGTTATTTTGGAAATGTACTTAATAAGTTTCTTTATATTTATTACGGTGTATAACAGATAAAAATTTGAGCGATAAACAATTCAAGTTATTTAAAAAATAAAAATAATATTACGTTTTTATTATTAAAGTATCTTTCAGAACCTATATTAATGATTAGAATAATACTGTCTTTTTAGTTCATGTTTTGTATTTTTATTTAATAGCAACGTTTCGACACCATAAACCGGTGCCTTCTTCAGGGAAAAATGACGTATAAAATGTGACAAAAGCAAAAAACAAGTAACCAAGGTAACATGAAAAGTACGTAAATGTTACCTATTTTTTTTTACCTCCCGCTACCCTTGGTAAGGGAGGTATAGGGATCGTGCTAAAAATCTCATATCGAGATTTTAGTAAGGTCCCTAGAATCCATTTTTAACATTTTCACGATGATGTCTGTATGTTTGTAATGTGTGTGTGTATGTGTGTATGTGTATATGTATGTACCGGAAATAGTACTTTACCTGAAGCTCATAGTGGTTTTTCTTCAAAAAATACCATTAAATGTCATTTTTTCGAATTTTATGTCTTATAAAAATTAAAGATTATTGAATTTTCTACAGGAATACATTAATACTTTTTCTATATATATTACAGATAAATTAAAAAAAAAAATTTTATTAGTCGCGAAGCCTAAGATAAAAACTATTCCTTTGTTACACAGTTCATTTTTCAAATGAATGTAACTGACAGTAAATGTCACTGTCAGAAAACTTATCACTTCAAATTAATAATAGTGACAATTTAAAAAGAAAATAGTAAATAAAGCAATAGTTTTTTGCAATGGAACAGTTTACAGCGTTAGTAAATACGTAGGTAGGTATGTATTTAAATTAATAAAAATTAAATAGCGGGAGGTTTTGTGTTGGCCACATCATATTTTTTATGTATAAAATTTACCACACAATATAAACAAGCCCGGCAATAACTAGGACAGCGAACATGCATCTTCTCAGGAAAACTCTCCTTTTGCCAGAGAAAAAATCGTCCGCAAAAACTGGCAGAGAAGTGATCTGTATAACTCAGAGACGCTTTATCGGTGCCGAAATATTGGTATTAAGTAAAAATACAAAACATAAACTAAAAAGGTAGTATTATTCTATACATTTTTATTGCTCTAACTTTAAACAAAAATTCAATTATGTATCTAATGCAAGATATGTGCATAAAATTTTACAATTACACGGTTGAATAATAACGAAGAAAAGAGTGATCCATCATACTTGTATAAATAAGAAAAGAAACTACGCATTAGTTTATTCCTATTCGCGATTACTTGTTTATCACGTACGAGCTATTTTGGTCGAATATCTCGCTCGCCTGCGAAATAACACTTTGTTTACAAGCGGCTGAGAGGTACGGGTCAGGTTATGTCATTTTCCTGCCCAGTTATGCAGTAAACACAACAGCAGGGTTTTTATTGCAGGATTTTTAAGGACACCGTTAATCAGGTTGAGGATCATAGCCTAATTAATGAGTAATTTTAAATGTTTTCTACTTTGGATGGTGTTTATTTTAAAAAGGATTATAAATGTATCATCAAACAAAAAATTGAAAACATATGACTATTAGTCATTTTTATTTTTAGACCGGGAAAGTCGAACTATTTTTAGATGTTTTCAAGTAATCTGTAATAAATAAATAATATGTTTTTGTCAAATTATTGCACACGGTCACATTGTAGGCCTAAGCGATTATCCATCCATTTATAAATTGTGGTCACCTTTGCTTGACTTTATTTTTTTTTTTTAATATTTCATGCATTTTCAACAAACAAACGCAAATGTGAGAAACTTACAAATTTCTATTAAATAGTTTAAAATAAATAAATATATCATCACGGCATATTACTCATTTCTGAGTGTGCCACAATCTGCTGATGATGATGACATATTTGTACCGTGCGGGCGCTTACCAGGCGTCACCTCACGGGCACTCATTTCTGGCGTGGAGGGTGCACCACAGGGGTCACTTTTGTGCCATTTAAAATTCGAAATATTTGTCGTCGGTCGGGATCGAACCCGGTTCCCCAGGTTCGCGACCAGACACTCTGGCACGCGGCCACGGGACCCCATAGATTTTAAACTTATAAAAACAATATATTATTATCTCTTATTATCGCTTTCAAAATTCAACAAATCCACTTAGATCAAATTTTGGGAAATCACGAAAAACAGTTTTGATATGCTTCAAATGAATAAATAAATAAATAGATATATCATCACGGCATATTACCTATTTCTGGGTGTGCCAGTATCTACAACACATGTAGACATCGGTAATGATGACGATATATTTTACCGTGTGGGCGCTTACAAGGCGTCACCTCACAGGCACTCATAACTGGTGTGGAGGGGTCACTTTTGTGCCATTTTAAATGAATAATTATATAAAACATCAAGAACCAGAAAGTACTTTAGTTAATAAGAAAAAACTAATTAAATTAATGGATTTATCGACTTTTGATTTTGAACTTTGGATTTTTCGCATTCTGTATTCTGTATCTGATTACATTTAACTTACTCCCTAAACTTCTTTTATTTTGATTAAAGTTTGTCTTTTGAGAACTGTTATTTTGAATTTATATGAAAACATTAGTGGTTTATTCCATTATATTACAAAAATAAATCAAATTACACTACCTATCAAAAATTGAAAACAATCACAGTTAAATCTGGGATCTCCTCATCTGCTGCTTACAAATTGATATTGTATTCAGAATCCTCTTACTATGATATAATAGGCGGCTGTTATTTTTTATAACAGTCGCTTATAATTAAGGATCAAGAAGTGTTTATAGAAAAATAACAGCATCTTGATGGACCGTTGTCAAGGAGAACTTAGAAATCAACAAAAAAGTTATTCAGTGGTACAGAAAGAGAAGAATTTCATTATTATTTTATTATTTCTAAATGTTTATGTTTTATGTTATTACGAAAAATCTTGAACACCACACGGCTGATATGCACATAATGAACTCAGCTGATTATAATCTTCAGCCGCGTCCATCATTTGCCTCATAAAGGCCTAATGGCGTTAATAACTACATCACAAAATGTGTATCCAATAGGACCACGTGACTTCAAAACCCTAAATTAGCCAATCAAACAAACGATTGGCTAATTTGGATTTGCTGGTATTAGATTCCAACTGGTTTTGGATTTGTCTGGTTTTCAAACTATATAATTCATTTGGCTCAGAGTTTTTGTAAGTTTTAGTCTACAGCGAAAGCATAGAATATGAAAATAGAATTTAATTTGCACACTTTTGTATAACCTTTCGGATTTATTCAAAGTAATACTGCTCGTCTTTATCTAATATCAAATAAAATACGTGATTTCATACACGAAAAACAAATATTTTTATCCTTTATTACAAAATATTTATTTACTCTAAAAAATTATCCGTCGTTCACAGCTCAAGCTGCAATGGTATATAAAGTAATCATTGTATTCAACAGTGGGCTCGTTCTCCACTTTTTGATAACTTCGTGATAAGAATTGTAAACACGACCAAGGTCAAACAACAACGAAATATTTATACAATTCTTGAGTTTTTTCTACAAGTTGCTAATTCGACCACATAAAAGTTGATTGTATTTCGAAGATCACAAACTTGTGGAATAAATTATTCTGTTTGGACTTCTCATTAGCAGATGTTGTTTTAGATTCTGTAAATATGTGTTTGTCTGACAGTATTTTAAGATGGTATTTGTTTGTGTTTTGACACAAATGTACAATAACTGCCAGAAAAGTAATTAAAAATGGTTTATATGTTTTCGAAAAGCTATATTCGGAGAGATAAATCAGTCTAAATGCAGTTTTCGACATATAATTTTCTTATATAGATAGATTTGGGAATTTATTACGATAATTATAGAAAATAAACTAATTTTCTATGAAGAACTGGTCAGTCAATTACTTTTACCTCGAGGCAATAGGTTAGTCAGATTACATATATCATTACTATTGATAAACAATCTCAAAACATTAAGGCCTGGTATTACAGTTCTGGTTTAAACTCGGATCAAGGTTTAAGCTTGGCTTAACCAAAAACTACTGTGTTACAGTAGAGTCCGGACTGAATTAAAAATCTGTTGTGGCCAGCACAAGACCTCTCGCCATTTCCATATTAGCCTATATAAGTATTGTATTACACTTCGCTGTCAAACCGTCGTTTTATCACAAAAAATTACTGACCTTTATCCAATTTTTATTGTGTTTAACATGTCTTCTGCACACATATAATTCTAATTATATTTATTTTTCATTGTATGAAGAAGTTCCTATGTCAGAGATTCTTCCAATTCATTAACAAGATTGGCGGTATTTCTAATGGATATATGCAGGTTACCTATAATTTTAAATATTTAATTAATGCATAAGAAAGATTAAATGTACTTCCCAGAAAAAGCTATCAGAATGTCACTAAAACTTTTGATTTTTGACACTGATATCTGTCATATAGAAATTATGTTATAGACATTTGAATTTGTCAACTGGTGTCCTTAGTATAGTTTCACTTACTCGACTTCAAAATTAGTAATATCAAAAATTTGCAAAAAATAATATTTAGACTGTTTCCGGTTGTTCAATTGTTACCAAAACCTTTTCAGCTCTTCCCAGGAATGTCAGAGTGAGGAATTCATAGTTAAACAGGTCTTATGTCTTATAGTTTTTGAAGAATCGTCCCTCCATCATCCATACATACACACATACACACATCCACACACACACAGACATCATTGTAAAAATGTTAAAAACGGATTCTAGTGACCTTGAGACGTACTTATTCATTAAAATCTGGATATGTGATTTTTAGCATGATTTCAGTACCTCTCTTAGCGAGAGGTAAAAATAACGCTATAAAGAAGTAACTTTTATAAAAAGTTTAATTCAATTTTCTCGGTTACGAAACATGCAAAAAAATGTGATTATTGATATAGATGCAGAATTTAATTCTCTACAACAATTATTAGAACATTTTTGTCTAAAATTAGTAGGCCACTTTTGGGCAAGGAAAAACTGTTTCCTCATATTAGGCGCATATGGTCCGGTTTCTGGGTTGCACCCCAGTATAACTACGTGCTGTATTCTGTATCATTTATGTCTACGTAGCAATAAACTTTGTAATCCTTGTTTGAAATACGCCTTAAATAAATAGAACCCTTGCCATTTACCTGCATAAAACAACGTTGTAATTAGCTTGTCTTTAATACAATTATCTGTAATACCATGTAAGCTTACAAGCACCGTTCAACTTACAGGATTCCGTAAGACTTTATAACAAAAATTTTTCCTCTGGTAAACATATTTGCTTCACTCCTATCTCAAACTACGGGTTTATAAATTGCAATTAAGGTTATCGTTTAATTAAATTGCTAAAAATAGAGCTGAATTGTTTACTTGGTGTTTGGGTATGTAATTATTGGTATGCTGGAGATTTAGATAAGCCGAATATAGTTTACTTGGTTATCACTTTTCGTTCTTATATGATATGGTTCTTAACAGTGCGTTGACTTCTGATAAGGGTCGCAAACATAATTATGAGCCCAAACTCATAAAAATTTGGCTACACAAATGGTTAGAAATTTATACAAAATTATTTCGGCTACTTTAAATATAGATATAAGACAAAATATATATAAGTATTGTATTGCACTTCGCTTTTGAACTGTCGTTTTATTAAAAAAAATTACAGAACTTTGCTCAAATATTGTTTTTTATTGTATTTTACATGTCTTCTGCTCACATATAATTCTAATTATATCTATTTTTCATTGTATGAGGAAGTTTCTAAATGCCAGAGATTCTTCCAATTCATTAACCAGATTGGCGGTATTTCTGATGGATATATGCATTTTACCTGTAATTTCAAATATTTAATTAATAAAACAATAAGAAAGATTAAATATACTTCCCAGAAAAAGCTATCAGAATGTCACTAAAACTGTTAATTTTTGACACTGACATGTGTCATTTACAAACTATATTATAAACATTGGAATTTGCAACTGGTTTCTTTAGTGCCTTAGCCTCTGCGATTAGATTACTCTATAAATTTATAGTGTCTTTATCTTTAAATCTATACAAGATATAATAAAAATTTTAAGTGTATTAGATGGAGAATTTTATGTTCTTCAATATTTAATAAAAAAAACTCCCAAAAAATTATATTTAGAAGATTTTTTCTAAGAAACTACTACTTCCGGTTGTTCAATTGTTACCAAAACCTTTTCAGCTCTTCCCAGGAATGTCAGATTGAGAAAACTGCAGTTAAATATTTTTCAAGTCTTATAGTTTTTGAGGAATCGTGTCTACAACATCCAAACATACACACATACACACATACACACATCCACACACACAGACATTTTAAAAATGTTATAATCCGATTCTAGGGACCTTAAATCGTGCTTATTCAATAAAATCTGGATATGCGAATTTTAGCATGAATCCAATACTTCTCTTCGCGAGAGGTAAAAAAGATACGCAAGTAGCCCATTGTAGATACGGAATAGTTCTGGATTTTTTGGCGACTCTTGAAATCAAAAACTACCTGAATAATAATATTTAATTTTTAATAGTTCGATTCTCGAAGAAGGTTAATCCAATCCTCATTTTTTTATTACCGAATTCTGCTCTAATTTTGACAGTTTATATCTTAAAATACAGTCTAATCTATTCCTAGTATCTAGATTAATATTTAAATACCGGAGTAGAATAGAATTTACTAATGCTAAAATGAGGATTAGCTTAAACTTTTTTGTGAATTGGGCTGTAAATGACCATACTAATATCACCGATTCATCTCTTCTTGATATTCTACTGTAACACAGATCCTCTTTCTGTTCACGCAGTATAGTTACCCCTTTTTCAGATTTTTTCGGATTTTTCTCTAATTTGGAACTGTCTTGTACTCTCTCCTTTTGTAGTTTCCGGTTGGTTTGATGATGGCTACCGGTCACATTTTTAAGGTTTTTATTTAAAAAAAACCTTCTCCTTATTTTCAATTTTTTTTTGTTTCATTCGAAACTGTCATCGCGGTTTCGCTTTCATTTCGCCTTGCCATCATATTTCAACAGAGTTTAAATTTAGTGTAAAAAGAGCAAATAAGGAACACAATTAAGTGTAGACTATTAGTGTTAGTTACGCTAAAAAAAGTGGAAATTACTGAAATAAAAAATGAGTCGCGGAGTCTAGACAAACGCGAGTTATTTTGTTCTTTCCGTGCTCTGGAAACGCGAAACAAAACTTTACGTCTTGTACACGAGAATCAAGTGAACTCAGGCGCAAAATTAAAAGCAAGACGTTCATAAACAATGCCATGGATTCAAAATGTGCTTCTGAAACATTCTGGTTAGCAACTAGCAACAGAGAAGTTGATATGCGGCCGAGCGAAAGATTCGCAAGCTCCTAACTTTTCTGCGGATTACCACGTTGCATTACAAAATAAATAAATTTCTATATGTAATAGCTTTTATATAGTGCTTACATTAGCAACTAGCGAACTAAATTTTTTTAAGAACTATTCTCACTGTTTTGTTAATATTGTTATTATTTCGAATTTTAAATGGCACAAAAAGGACCCTTGTGGTGTAGTATCCACGCCAGCAATGAGTGCTCATGAAGTGACGCCTAGTAAACGCCCGCACGATACAAATATCGTCGGCCGACTATTGAAATGTACCTACTACGTCTACAAATATTAATTTCGAGAAAAACTGCTTCAAACATTTAAATTTTTATTGTAAAGAATGGATAATGAATACAGATGTTGAATTTTTTTTGTTTTTATAGTTTCATTTTCCTTAACTTTGTATGAAATTTGTTAAAATATAATTTTTAAATATTTCCGAAATATAAAAAAAACAGTAAATTTATAAAAAAGATCTGATGTGGCCAACACAAAACCTCCCGCTATTTAATTTTTATTAATTTAAATACATACTTATGTATTTACTAACGCTGCACTGTTCTATTGCAGAAAACTATTGCTTTATATACTATTTTCTTTTTAAAATGTCACTATTTTTAATTTGAAGTAAATAGTTTTTTGACAGTGACATTTACTGTCAGTTACATTCGTTTGAAATATGAACTGTGTAACAAAGGAATTATTGTGTTTATCTTAGGCTTCGCGACTAATAAAAAAAATTATTTTTCAATTTATCTGTAAAATATATAGAAAAAGTATTAATGTATTCCAGTAGAAAATTCAATAATCTTTAATTTTCATAAGACATAAAATGCGAAAAAATGGCAATTAATAGTATTTTTTGCAGAAAAACCATTATGAGCTTCAGGTAAATTGCCATTTCCGGTTATCCGATTTACACCAAAATCTATTGGCTTCTTTTCATATTAGAATGGGATGGAAATACAAGGTTTCAGAATTTTGTGAATGATAGTATTCGAGTTAGAGCGAAGAAAAAATCCCTACACATACATACACACACACACACACATACACACATACAGACATCATCGTGAAAATGTTAAAATTCGATTCTAGGGACCTCAAAACGTGGTCATTTACTAAAATCTCGATATGTGATTTTTAGTACGATCCCTATACCTCCCTTACCAAGGGTAGCGGAAGGTAAAAAATCCAATACAGAGATGATTAAATATTGTTATTTTGATTTATCAATTGGTGTTTTGGGTATTAATATATTTGTTTTATTTACAGGTAAGCTGACAATTTTCGTTTCTTCTTTCTGCTTTTCGAATACATTTTGGTAAGCGCTTAGTTTTTCTTTTAATTCTTTTAAAAGGGCTTTAACTATAATTTTAGATATTACATAAATTTCTCTAAAAGCTGTGTCCAATGTTGCACTTTTATCACCCTAACATCTAAATCCTAAATTTATATGTCCTAAATAATGTCATTATTTAGAATTTTAGGAATTAGATTTTAGGGTTTTGCAGGAGCACACTAGGCCTTGAAGTTGACGCGCACTAATTAAACAAATCATGTTTGTTTCTATAATTTGTACAAAACGTCAAATTTGCTGTCAAAAATAGCTTATTAGCTTTTAATTTATGAAATATAATATTTAAATTTAATCTGAAGCATCAAATTAAATCGAATTTTCGTTATTTCTAAAGTGTTGCCATACAAACCAACGCATGTTATTAGTATGCCATTCAGAGTTATATTTATGTGAAGAAGACTTAAATCCTAAAAACTAAATGCCAAAATGCGACATCGGACACAGCCTAAGATTAACTAAGATATTAACTATTATAAATAAAATTAGGTTTTAAAATATACGTTTAACTATTTTAGATAAGTTAAATTTATTTATACTCATAACTCCAGTGTGTATAAAGTGCTATATTGTAACAATTTATACTTCGCTGATATCAAAACGCGTATAATTTTTTGTGTATTCTTATTCTGGACGTTGGTCTGGAACATAAACGTGGCAATTTGCCGAAGAAGTATTACTATCGAAAGACAGAATCAATAAAAAGGATGAAAATTTATCTCAGTTAACGACAACGACCGATAACGCTGTAACTCACAAAACAAACATTTAAACTAATCCTACAACCGAACTTAAAAGATGAACAACCGTTTCGTACTCGAAAATTTTTCAAATGAATTACAGGAGATCAGCGAGAAGAATAAATAATTATATGGATACTTCGTTGGAAACAAGACGAAATTTTCAGACAAGACTTTTTTATTTGTTCTTTCTAAAAACGTAGTTTTAATGTTATTAGGAATTGTATCGACAATCCCAGCACATTTTTCTGTTACAATATTGTTGTACAAGATGTTACAAAATAGACTAACTTTGACTAATAAACTCATATTTGGAACGCACCGTTTTTGATCTACAGGCTCTTAAAAGACTAATTATCTACCTTAATTTTAGTTTGCTGTGACCTATTACTTCAGTTATTACTATATTTTAAATTTTTATATAATTTTATTTATTTTGTAATACATATTATATAATAATCGCTGAAAATGACGACCATCAACTTCAAAGCAAGCATTATTCCTTCGGCGCATATATTGATACATTCGCTCAAAAATGCCAGCATTGGACTTTCTTATATTGTCAACCAGTCGACTGTACGTTTATGCCATACAAAATTCAATGCTAAAAGCTAAAATTTGTAACACGTATTCATTGACATTCATTCAAAAAATTTGATGAAGCCAACACAAGACCTCCCGCTATTTAATTTTTATTAATTTAAATACATATCTACATATTTACTAATGCTGCAAATTATATTAAGTTCCTTTGCATATAACTATTGCTTTATTCATTATTTTCTGTTTAAAATGTCACCATTATTAAGTTGAAATGGCATTTTATTGAAAGTGACATTTACCTGACAGTTACATCTGAAACATGAACTGTGTAACAAAGGCATCTTTAAATCATAGGCTTGAACTTCAAGTAAAATGGCATTTCTGGTTATCCGATTTACACCAAAATCTAATAGTTTCTTTCCATATTAGAATAGGGTCGAAATACAAGATTTTAGAATTTTCTGGACATACAGCAACAAACATCATCGCATCGACCTTTAAACTAATAGACACAGCGTATGAACAAAATACTTGTCCCGCCATAACGGTGCAGACACAGTATCTCTATCCTTCAACAGTACGGAAGTTAAGAAAACGCGGCAAAATAAAAAAAATTGATTTGTCCCTAACTTGTTATAATTGGTGCATAATCGCTGAGAGTATAGATTTAATTTTTTTGTGCATAATTAGTTTTAATATATATTTTTAATAAAATATATTATATACATATTATATTATAGGGAACAAGTAATAATTAATAAGAACTTACATACGAAATGACTCAGCTGAACCGCGTACGTACTGCTGACTGCACGAAATACACCATTTCCCCATTATTTTGTCGCATACACACCTCACAATACAGATACGTATGTATTGACGGAAATAATTGTAAATATTCTCCAAAAGAGTAAATAATATACAGTCACGAAACGTCAAATGTAGATTTTGACAACTATTAAGTGATAGAGAGCGATGTATAGAGGTTTACATATGACTGAAAAAGATGTACAATGAATACGAACGCATGCGCAGTATACTTTAACTGAGAACTTCCGTACTGTTGAAGGACAGAATATATATTTCTATATTTTTATGTTGGAGCATTATTCTAACAATATAAGAATAAGAGACACTTGGTCCATTAGTTTAAAGGTCGATGCATCATCGTGAAAATGTGCAAATTGGATTCTCGGGACCTTAAAACGTAGTCATTTACAAAAATCTCGATATGTGATTTTTAGCACGATCCCTATACCTCCCTTACCAAGGGTAGCGGGAGATAAAAAGGTACTAGGAATAGATTAGACTCTATTTTAAGATATGCCATCAAAATTAGAGTAAATTCGCTAATCCAAAAATGAGAATTAGCTTAAACTCTTTTGAGAATCAGGCTGTGAAGTACCCAAAAGAATTTTGCAAAAATTTCTCACTATCTTTGTAAGTTTTATTATTTGTACGAAGGTGAAAAAAGTCAATTTACTTTTTTGGTCTTTGTAAAGTTACTACCCTTTTGTCTGGTTGTTTCTGCTTTGTCCGCCGATACAATCTCATCCCTCGGGACGAATTGCTCGGGATGAATCTGGAGGACACTAAAATAAACAGTGTCTTACGCCTTACGCTTATCCTATCCCAAAAGGCATTCTAGCGGTTGCAGACGGTATAATGTCGCAATATGCTGCCATTTCTCACAATAATAGCCGCAAATACAATATACCGAGAAGAGGCTCAGATAAATAAGACTTAGAGTCACACAAACAAAACTAATAAACAAAGTTTTAAAACTGAAAGTGTGTGCCCTTCAGATAACGGCGGGGATAAATATTGAAATTAGGCGAACGACGAAAATATTTGCAGTGTCTTCGAGCCTATTTAGGTTATCAGCATACAAACATCACGCCTGTTAATCTTGTTAATGATATTTGTATCGCAAAGTATGAGAAATATCAACATGATAAAGATGTAGAAATTTTAAATGCCAGATAATGGTCTTTCATTTCGCAAAAGATAATTTAAATTAATTTATTCATGATAATATATACAGAGAATTTAATTTAAAATGCACATTATGGTTCATCACTTCCATGGTTACTCACTATTGTCAAAAAATGACAGCAATGTAATATTTGTCCATTTTAAAATGCAACATTATAAATAGTATTGCAGTACAGGAAATACCTCCAGAACACATCACAAATGATGTCAATTCTTATAACGACCAACTAGAATAGTGCCTCAGTGTAAATGGAGGTATTTTTTAATATTTATTATATGAAAGTTATGAATTTTTGTAAGCTAAAGTTTGTTAAGATGTGCAACACACATGTTTTGATTTTTTGTTAATCGTATGGAGGCTAATTTGTTGGAAATTAGTTTTTATAATACGAAACTACAAATTTTGTATGTTACATTTTAAAATGGACCAATATTATATTGCTGTCATATTTTGACAATAGTGTGTAACCATGGAAGTGATTGACCATATGTTGCATGTTAAAATAAATTCCCTGTATATACCGTGAGTATTTTTTAATGTGAAACATTGGGTTTGTCATATCCATGGTTTCGACTTGATATTTGATTGACAACAATGTATTTGCCCGTTCCATTTAAAATGAAATATAGGGAACAAATCTGACAGAAGTACTATATTTAAATATTGTCAGAAAACCACTCGAGAACACTAAACATAATTCGGGCACAAAGTGCACACAGTATTTTTTCTACATCTAAATTTGATTTTTAGAAAACAGGTATAAGTATTTAAACAAAATTAACCTCTAATGACATCTTGTCAATATGACAGATAATTGTTGAATTTTCCTTTAAGTTATGATTTGACATTTGATTGACAGCAATGTATTTGTCTGTCTCATTTAAAATGACACATGGGGAATGAATTTGACAGAAGTATTATTTTTAAATATTGTAAGAAATTTAACCGAGTCAGGAAACCACTCGGGGACAAGGTGCACACTATATTTTTTCTACAACTAATTTTAATTTTAGAATACGGGTATAATTATTTAAACAAAATTAACCCCTGACGTCTTATCAAATTTAAAATTCGTTCCCTATGTTTCATTTTAAATGGAACGGGCAAATACATTGCTGTCAATCAAATGCCGAGTCGTAACTATGGATATGACAAACCCAATGTTTCACGTTAAAAAATACTCACGGTATATATATATATATAAATTGTTATTAAAATATTTTGTTTTTATTTGACGCATAGGTAAGATGATGTACAAAAATTAAGTATTTTATAATTATATATTTAACGTTATTTACTAAATGCTATTATCGTAGAATTGAGGATTGTACCATTATATTCAATTTGTATTAGTAAAAGTTGCTGAAAAATTATATTCGATTAATTTTTTACAAGAATAACTGTTAAAAGCTTGTACAAGTGATACTTCCGGTTATCCGATATACAATAAAAACTAATGAGCTGTTCCCACATTACTATAGAGTGGATATACAAAATTTGATAATTTTCTGATTGATAGCATTTGAGTAATTGTGTCCCCACGACACACATACACACACACACTCGTAAAAATGTTAAAATCGGATTCTGGGGACATCAAAACATGCTTATTTACTAAAATCTCTATATGCAATTTTTAGTAAGATATTATTAAAATAAAAATTATGTGTTTATCATTCACTATCAGTATCAAATATTTTTTCTGGCTATTTTCCAACAATAAACAGAATTTTATGCAATATTCACAGAAATAAAGTCAAGACCTATCCAAAAACATTTGTTGCTTTTACTGCGAGAATAAATAGCTCAACCTTGAAATGCTTGACAGATTTGTGTATTTACTCTTTTAAAGTGCCAAGTAATGTTGTGTAGGACAATCCAAAATAAGTTAACTACGAGTTACATAAATCATTTGTTTACGGTTACATTTTACGAGGAAATAATCTTTATTTAATTTTTTATAGTGTTTGTGGAGTACAAAATATAGTAATACAATGTAACTATAATTATTTGATAATGCTATAACTGAAATAGGTGAAAGCTCTCTTGCAATTTTTACCTCCCGCTACCCTTGGTAAGGGAGGTATAGGGATCGTGCTAAAAATCTCATATCGGGATTTTAGTAAATGACCACATTTTAAGGTCCCTAGCACTGAAATATAAACTAACTGGAACTCGCATACTCTACCTATCAGCGTGCCGAACCGAACTTAGCCGAATAACTCGTATCATAGCTGATCGCTTTGTTTTCATATTATGCTTCATTTATTTAAACATGCGCCACACGAAATAATTTCCGTCTATTCACGAACTGTCTCGATGTTTGCCGACTACTCCAGCAGCAGGCTTTCAATATGTTTCACAGTCACGGTTCGTACGCGCATTCCAGTTAGTATATATTTCAGTGGTCCCTAGAATCCATTTTTAACATTTTCACGATGATATCTGTATATGTGTATGTGTGTATGTATGTATGAATTTTGTCTTCGCTCTAACTCAAATACTATCATTCAGAAAATTCTGAAACCTTGTATTTCTATCCTATTTACCTATCCTATAACCGGAAATGGCACTTTACCTGAAGCTCATAGTGTTTTTTCTTCAAAAAATCATTAAATGCCATTTTTTCGAATTTTATGTCTAATGAAATTTAAAGATTATTGAATTTTCTACAAGAATACATTAATACTTTTTCTATATATTTTACAGATAAATTTCAAAATATTTTTTTTAAGTCGCGAAGCCTAAGATAAACACTATTCCTTTGTTACACAGTTCATTTTTCAAATGAATGTAACTGACATTAAATGTCACTGTCAGAAAACTTATCACTTCAAATTAATAATAGTGACATTTTAAAAAGAAAATAGTAAATAAAGCAATAGTTTTCTGCAATGGAACAGTTTGCAGCGTTACTAAATACGTAGGTATGTATTTAAATTAATAAAATTAAATAGCGGGAGGTTTTGTGTTGGCCACATCAGATTTTTATAAGTAGAGAATCCAACCTTGGCATGATTCCAATACCTCCCTTAGCGAGAGGTAAAAATGTTGACATTTGTGCCAAAAACTTATGGGACATATGTTAATACCAGTAACATTATTGAAACATTAAAAGAGTATTCTTAAATTCAGAGATTATTTCTCTGTTCTATAATTTCCTCTATTAAGTCTCCTCATAAATAGGGCTTTACCAGCAGCGCACTTATCTTCAATTAATAGTTATAACTACCACAATTGCTTCTCTTGCTTCCCGGTTAAATTACCGTGAAACGACAATTTATTTTTGGCTTTAACTTTTGGAAAGAACTATACGAATACACGGTGTAGAATTACGTAATTTGAAATCCAACAATTGTCGTGGGGTATTCGGTATTATTTACGTTGTTTGAGTTGGAGTTAAATGTTCCATCTGACATACAAACACGAGCTACGTCAAGCGACATCCAAATGCATAACCGAGATGCGTTCAGCCCGTTCAGCCTCTCAAGATAAACCAGTCAGACGAGAAGGGATTCAGAAAGATGCACCAAATGATGGTATAGGTGAACTTTATGAGGTTCTTGAAATATTTGTTGACTTGAACAATAATTTGGATTGGAAATCTTTGGGCTGAAAATTATTTAGGAATAACTGTTTTGTTTCTTGTTGGTTAATGTGCCACATAGGTTTTCGAAAAAAATTTGAATGGACTATAATTCGCTAGTGAAATAGAGCAATATGACGTCTAGCGGCAAAAATATGAACTAGTGCATGGTAGTAAGTCCTAGCCAAGGTAGCGGCGAACGCATCGTTTCTGTCACTTATTTAATAAATGAATCACGAGTGGAGTGAAATTTGTAGGCTGTACTTCATTTTACGTAAGAAAATAGTAGATTGCTCTTAAGAGCCTACCATTTTTACATGCATTAAATAAATAATTTAAATTTGTGAAACCAAGCTTTGTCAATAATAAATATATTTATCTGTAAAATGTCAAAATTTAAAATTGCAACAAAATATGGTTAAACATCACTTAATTCTGTAGATTTTATTTAACAACTGACAGGTGATATTTGTTTCGTTTCTGTGAAATAGGTTTATATTCTGACCAATCAAAGGGTAGAATTTATATATCCCTAAGTAAACCAACGCTATTCTTATGTGAAATAAAATATAATAACGAAATCTAAAACTTCAACACGTTTTAGTTGCGTTTAATCTATGTACGTCATTAGCACGTAGAAATCCAGAAATAATTTCCATAATTTCCCGAAAACAAGAACCTAAATTCTATGGAAACATTTATTAGAGAAATTTGCCAATTTGAAATAGTTGGTAGACGAAAGTTATGCATTCATTTATTTAAAATGGGAAAGGAACCGAGTAAAAATATGTATGCTCCTTGAATTTTGTGAAGCAAGATTATATTTTGCCGGGTATAACTACAAGGTAATAATTACTTAGTGTCTTTATTAAAATACTTCGTAATGAAATCTAAACTTGTAGACCTGCCTGCACAAAGATGACAATAAAATAATAATACTTATCTCTCCATTAATCTACCAAAGACTGTAATAATGCAACACTATGTAGATTTAAGAAAACAAAGACTCGAGTCATGTAAATTCAAAATTCGAGAGAATGCTGAACATAATTTTTAGATGAAACGGACTAGTTTGCAAAATTCAAAATGTTATTCATACTAGAAACATTATTTTTATTTAATATTACCTATAATGTTAATATTATTTCAAACGCCGCAGTGTATCAGAATAGACAGTTGCGGAAAACGAAGTAACTACCTTAAAGCGGCCATATTGTTACGTCACGCGCTAAGCTCCACCTCTTCTTCACTCGCGAATTGCAAGCAAAGTATATTGAATCTGTTTAATACTACAACAATTAACATAACTCAGAAAACGGGATACTAATTTTATATATTAAATATGAATGTTAAATCTTAAGCTACGAATAAATAATACATCAATAACAATAAACAGCTTCTATCTTCTGTAGTTGAAATATACAGTTTTGGTTCTTCATTGCCATCGACATCTCGGTGTTCCCTCTGTGAGTTTCCTGCGGAATCCGTCCTCAGTTCTTGTGAAGAGTTAAGCACGTCTCATTTCTCGTGTTGGTCTGTTAAAAGGTGCGGCCATTTCTTAATCTTTCTACCCACCAGCCGATAACTCAGGATAAATAATAAGGCGAGGCATGTCACTAATCACCATGGATTCGTTATGTTATACTCTGAAGCACTTTTCATTCTATCAAACAGAATAATTGCGGGAGGACACGTACCTTAGACGTTTAGACGAAAAAGAACTGAATTGCAATAAATTTGTCACCCTAATATCCAAATCCTAAATTTATTTGCCCTAAATTTAGCGATTATTTAGGATTTTAGGAATTAGATTTTAGGGTTTTGCAGGATCATACTATGCCTTGGAGTTGACGCGCACTAATTAAACAAATCATGTTCGTTGCTATAATTTGTGCAAAACGTCAAATTCACTGTCAAAGAATAGCTTCTGTTTCATGAAATATAATGTTAATAATTAATTTGAAGCATCAAATTAAATCGAAGTGTATAATTTATTTTTGTTATTCTAAAGTGTTGCCATACAAACCAATGGATGTCATTAGTGTGCCATTCGGAGTTGTATTTATGTGTAGAAGATCTAAATCCTAAAATCTAAATGTCAAAAATCGGACACAGCCTTAGGCTAGGCACACTGTTGATATCCATTGGTTCGCACGGCAACACTTTAAAACAACAAAAATGAATTATACAATTCGATTCAATTTGATGCTTGAGAGTATTTGTTATTATATTTCATAAAATAGTAGCTAAGAAGCTATTCTTTGACAGTAAATTTAACGTTTTGTACAAATTATAGCAACGAACGTGATTTGTTTAATTAGTGCGCGTCAACTTGAAGGCATTTAGTTATTTATTTATTTATTTATATGAAATATTTGGGAAGCCAACAGTTGCCCAATTAAAGGCCTCCACTGATTAACAGCAACAAAAGTAATAACATAGTCACACAGTCCACAACAAATAAAATAATAGTAGATAACATAAAAATCATAAAAAAGATTTACATGAAAGACATTAAGTAACTCTATGTAATACACCCTTGAACTGAGCTAGGGATAAATGAAAGATGTCTATGTGTTGATATAATTTATTATAAGTTCCCATGACTCTGTTGAAGGGTGAATTCCTGTAATTATTTGTATTGCATTTTGGTACATAAAAGTTTCTAATGCGAGTATAAATAGATGGAATATGAATTTTTATATAGTCTATAATATTATAGTTATCAATATGGTTATTTAATAATTTAAAGAGGAGAAGCATATCAGCTTGCGATCTTCTTTGTTCAAGTGATTTTAAATTACATATTAATAAAATTTCGTTGTAACTCAAGTTGTCGAAGGAAAATTTATATTTTAATAAGGATATAAATTTCTTTTGTATTGACTCTATACGAATTATATTTTTGTTGTACTTTGGATTCCAAACCTGAGAGGTATATTCAACAATAGGACGTACTAGAGCATTATAAAGTAATATTAGTGAAGCTTTATGTTAATAACATTTGGCTACACGAAAAATAAACCCAAGTGTCTTATATGCCTTTTTTTTCGTTAAGAAGTAACTTGGAGTCGTATAGTACCCCTAAATCTCTAGTAGTTGCTTTACGTTCCAAGTTAGAACCATCCAAATTATATGGAAAAGTAATAATTATTGAACATCGAGTAAAACTTATTACATGACACTTATCAATGTTTAAAGATAAATCGTTAAGTTCACAGTAGTTCTGTAACCGTTCTAAATCACATTGGAGTTCATAACAGTCAGTAGGAGATGAAATTAGTTTAAAAAACTTTAAATCATCGACGTAGAGGAAAAAGTTACTGTGTTCAAAACACTCTCCTATAGAATTAATGTAAATATTAAATAAGAGTGGGCCTAAATTCGAGCCTCGAGAGACTCTTGAAGTCACTTCAATTTTCCGTGATTTAAAACCGTTACATGAAACTATCTGTGAGCGATTTTTAATATAAGACTCTATCCATCTTAATAGAGATGGATAGTGTGCTCCTGCAAAACCCTAAAATTTAATTCCTTGGATGCACCACTCACAAGAAAGAACGGTTGATGGTAGTCGATGCACGTGGATCGATGGATGTTGCTCGATACAGTGTGACCATTACCTAATGCTTTGCAACAAGCGAAAGAACGGGTACAACTATTATGTATTTATGATATCTAGTGATATCTAGATTATACTTTATTTAGTAATAAAATTTGGAGCGTAATTTTTTTCTCAAAGCTTGTTACATAAGTTATTCCATAAAATCTTGCTTATTTCATTTTGTCATTAGGGCTACGACAAAATCCTTGAGACTATTATTTATTTACTTCTTCATTTCTTTTTTGTTAGTTATTTGCCTCTTAGTTTGCCTAAAAAATATGTCAGTTCTATTTATATCCTCCTAAACATTCTCCCAAAACATGAGAGATAGTATTTCACGCAAAAAGTTATGCAAAAAAGAGTTTATACTTCATCGGAGCTAATCATTCCCACCATAAAAAAAGTCTGGCAGTTGTGCAAAAAAGCGCAGTGTTATCTGCAGTAAGTACGTTGCACTTTGACTTCATTAATATATGATTGCATTGGCCAACTCGACACGCCTCTGTATTCTCTAGCTAGATGCAGTCAGTCAGAGAATTAGTCACAAACTGCTATGTAATTACTATTAGTCATGTTCAAGAAATAATTGGATGGATGTAAGTAACGTTACTTGTCTAGAGCGCTACTGTTCTAGGAAGAGATGATTTTTTTAAAAGGATTATTCTGTTGTATAATACAAAAATAATATATTTTCCATCATACATAAATATTAAAAGTACAGAATGATCCGATTTAAGTTTGCTATGTTTGTACCACTATGAGTTTAACAGCTGTCAATGAGCAAAGTGTCAAATATTAGTTTATAACTACATATCAACGAAATATAAACCAATAGATATATGCGAAGAAACTTAATATAGTTTACGGGATTAGTAAATATATAGGTATGTATTAAAATTAATAAAAATTAAATAGCGGGAGATATTGCGTTGGCCATATCAGATTTTTCTTTTAAGGCTTTTATTTCTAAAAATTCACTCAATTGTTCAAATACTCTAAAAATACACTTACGTAACATTGTCCCCAAAAGTCAATATACCCCATATTTAGATAAAAACTTCAAAATTTTAAAAAATCTAATTTTTATGCATCTAGATACTTCTCAATGCTCTGATTCCAAATTTTGAAACCGCAGGTCGATATCTCTTTTCGTTCTCGAGATATTTAGATTTAAAGTTTTGCTCAAAACTGCCCATTTTTGGGTAATCACCCAAAAATGGGTCGAGATATGAATTTGCCGACACGACCATTCGATTCTACAGGCAAAATTACATACGTATACCAATTTTTATAATTTTTGCCCAACGGGTTCATTTTTTATGAATAAAAGTTTAAAAATCGCTAAAATCTGAAAAAATCGTAAGGGGTACCCCTTAGGATTTTTGCGATTTTTGGCCATTTTCAGTTATTTTGCTTTAGTGATTGTATGCGGTGTTCAAAAATTATGAAAATTGGTATACTTATGTATTTTTGTCTGTAGAATCGAATGGTGTTGTCGCCAAATTCATATCTCGACCCATTTTTGGGTTATTACCCAAAAATGGGCAGTTTTGAGCAAAACTTTGAATCTAAATATCTCGAGAAAGAAAAGAGATATCGACCTGCAGTTTCAAAATTTGGAATCAGCGCATTGAGGAGTATCTAGATAGACATAAAAATGATTTTTTAAAATTTTGAAGTTTTTATCTAAATATGGTGTATATTGACTTTTGGGGCAATAATTCAAAAATGAGTAGAGATATAAACTTGTTGGGAATATTATTTGATTGTAAAGACAATGTTACGTAAGTGTACGCATTTTTAGAGTATTTGAACAACTGACTGAATTTTTAGAAATAAAAGTCTTAAAATAAAATCTATTGTGGCCATTACAAGACCTCTCGCCATTTATATATTAGGCTATATAAGTATTGTAGATATAAGTTTTTATCTAAATATGGGGTATATAGACTTTTGAGGCAATAATTCAAAAAAGGGTAGAGATATAAACTTGGTAGTAAAATTGTTTGATAGTAAATACAATGTTGCATAAGTGTACGCATTTTTGGAGTATTTGAACAACTCTGTGAATTTATAGATATAAAAATCTCTTTGAAAAACATTTAAGACACTGTAATTTGAGAATGTATACTATATGATACAGAATATGACTGTAAACAACGCAGAAAAAGATTAATCTTTGTAGTGCTACTTGTTAAATTTAATTTGTAGCAAAACGTCTACGTCTGAGTACCCTTTGTCTGAGGTCTAAATTTGTTTATCTAATTAAACGTCTGCTGAAACATGGAATATTGCTAGAATAAAACACAAAGCAGTGAATCGCGACGCTTGCAAAAAAATCCAGATTGTTACTGGGTATTGGAAGGCAGTGAAAACAGTGCAAATCCATGGTGATTACCCGAACCTGAAGCACGTGAAGCCGTGGAAATTACTCCGAAGCCAATTAGCGTTGTTTACTAGTCGCTAATAAAATTCCGAACATCTCGGGCGCTAACAGAATTTTGCGCTGTCGGGTCACGTAATTCCAATTTCCCCGCAATTTCAATCAACTAATTGTTGCTAACGTCGCGACGGTAAAAATTCAAGACCCTTCGCGTGCCCTTGACCCCAAGAATAGACACTCGCCCTTTAAGAAATCAGACATAGTAGGGTTTCTTCCCTGCTTCAAAAGAAGAACAACAAATTAGGGAATTTGTCAGTTGCCGTTTGAAATAGTTATTTACATTCGAGTACGTGTAAGTTGTATTTTACAGCGCGTCAGCTTTGTTTAAGGCACGAGCCATTAAGGCCAGTGCCTTATTAGCTGGAGCGCTATAAAATACTTCACACCCGAGAATTGTATCAAATTTTTTGGCCGACGATTATGAAAATTACTTTTTTTAATGAGATAGGTTGTACTTCTGAAAAGGGTTAGTTTAAAATACTGGGGTTAAGTCAATTTCCTAATTTGATTTTACTTACCTTCATTAGAGTGCTTCTTCCAGCGAAAATTTATCTGTAAGACGTTGTTTATGACTGATATATTTATTTGCTCATGTTTTCTTCGTAATAAATAATAGGTAGGTGTCGATATTTGACAGGTATATCGATCGGTGACTATGTCGGTAACGGCGGATTTTTACAATAATAACAGAGGTCGCTGCCTTGATTTTGGTTTATATAAATTAATTTGAAATATAGGAAATGTTAAAGTAAAAAAATAACTTAGGTAGTACTTTTTTACATGAACTTTATTATAGTAAAGATGATTTCTTTTCTAAATGCCCATAAACGTCCAGTGTATTTTGATTATTTTACCGCATAGTTAGACAAGTAAACGTAAAATGTAGGTTACACTTGCTGTGTATACAATTGTAAAGTTCCCATTACACTTCAGGAGGGCAAAAATTCATTTGACAACAAACTCTGACCTTATTTTTGTAACATCATACGATATTTTCTAGTTCGTGCTAAATTTACTACTTTATGTCTTCTTTTCTTCTTATTCTTAATTTTAAATTCATAATTGTATAAAAAAAAATTCTTAACAATTGTTTATGTTCGTTTATTTAACGAGATTTGACATTTTATATTTTTGAAATTCTTAGCCACAAGCCTTATAAAAATAAATTGTGCTAGTGTATTACATCACTCAAATGAGCTATTAACGAACTATTTTGAGTGCTGTAATAGCTTTGTTACAGATGCAAAATAGTGCACCACAGTGAAGAGCTCCAATAAGAGCGAAACGCGTCTATGGTTTTGGCTGAGTGAGCCAGTCTCTGATAAATGACCTCTAGGTTAATTCAGAGACTGATATCTTGTGAAACATGTCGTTATATTTTTTTTAAATATGTATCTTACATGCGTTATTACATCCCGTTACCCTTAATAAGGGAGGTATAGGGATCGTGCGAAAATCACATATCGAGATTTTAGTAAATGACCACGTTTTAAGGTCCCTAAAATCCAATTTTAACATTTTCACGATGATGTCTGGATGTCTAATATGAAAAGAAGCCATTAGATTTTGGTGTAAATCGGATAACCGGAAATGGCACTTTACCTGAAGCTCATAATGATTTTTCTTCAAAAAATACCATTAAATGCCATTTTTTCGCAATTTTGTCATTATGAAAATTAAAGACATAGGTACATTAAACTCTATACATTTTACAGAATAAAAATAATTTTTTTTATAAGTCCCGACGCCTAAGATAAACACAATTCCTTTGTTACACAGTTCATATTTCAAATGAATATAACTGACAGTAAATGTCACTGTCAAAAAATTAATCACTTTAAATTAATAATAGTGACATTTAAAATAGAAAATAGTAAATAAAGCAATAGTTTTTTGCAATGGAACAGTTTGCAGCGTTAGTAAATACGTAGGTAAGTATTTAAATTAATAAAAATTAAATAGCGGGAGGTTTTGTGTTGGCCACATCAGATTTTTGTTATTTTGTTTTTGCCTGTGGAAAATCCAGGACTTCTCTTTGCATCTCGCATGACTTTATCTCATGTGAATGTAATGAGGTCACATGGAATAACAATAATAAGGCTGATTTAATGCTCTTTTACATGTAAATAATTTATGTTTGTTATCATTTTTATACCGACTCTAACAGTCGCGCTATTGTAGGCTGTAGGTTGGATATTGCTGTCATAATTTAAATAACTATTCATAGAGTTATGTACCATGAAACAATATTTACATTGAGATGAATAAATCAGATCCAATCAGAATAAAAAAAATAAATAGTTGGGATTGCTTCTCATACGTCATACGTCTCATAAACAGATTTAATCAACAATTCTTGTTCAACGTATTTTTCTTTATTATTGTAAAAATAATGTTCATCATTTCCTTGCCTCATATCTCGAAAACTATTGAAGATCACACCCATGTTGATCAAGCTTTTACTCATTTTGGTTTTAATTATATACTTGTTTCGAATTATTTGGACCAAGTATAAATGTAAATAATAAATGCTCGAAGGACCAGAATTCCAATTAGAATTCAATTAATGAATAATCAATATGAATATAGGTGTGGGAATAATATCAAAAACGAACTAGTAAATCAAGCATAGACTACTGACCTTATGTGACGGGAACCAGCGTTGACTCGAAGGAGGTTACAACACAGGAACAACGGGAACTGGATTTGAGCACGAACCAGCGTCGACTGCATGGGCACAGCTAATAGGAACTGGGCTGCTTTGTACCTCCAAAAGGATTGAAGGAACAGGAACCAATCCCACAATTTAATTGGTCCAAAATTTATTAAACTCAATCGCTTAATAAAAGAATGTCAATTTTTAAATGGATCCAGATGGAACGGCAGATAACCATTAGGAATATACCACTTGAATTGAATTCTCGAAGTATCACAAGGAAGATTCACTATAATAATTAAAGTCCCAACACTATTAACTCATATTGATTTGCCAAAAAACATAATAGTTTAATGCGAGAACGAGTACATATTAAATCAAACTATTTAATTACAGCGAACGAAGAATTTGACTTGATATGAAATTTACAAGAGCAACTCACAATACATGCGGATCCGTCAAGGAATAAAATTGTACTACTGTTTATTTATGTTATTTTTTGTTATATTGCTAGGCTCTTTGTATTGTTGTGATTAAATTGTTTTTACAGGATTCTATGTTTTTTTTTTATATTTACAATTCATGAATACGCTATTTTTTCTTCTTTATAAGGCGATATTCCTTTGTGTCAGAAGCCGACTTGATTCATCTAGTCGCTCTGTGACATTATTCCCAAATAATATGTCACAAGTTTAGGAAACCCCCTGTATAGAATAGCGTGTGAGATATCACACATTTCCTAATATATATCCAATTAAATTAGCTTTATTTATATCTTTATCAATTACTGATAATTCTGCAAACAGTACAAAAACACTTATCCGTTACAAATATTTCAGAAAACATGTACAATTTTTAAGATTCATGTTGTATATCTGGCTAAAAATAAATTATTTCGTGGCAAAATCTATACAAACAACCTATTAGGAAACTATTGCGTGTTTATTGTTTAGTATTTTTTAGTTTTTATTGAGTAAGGTCAGTTATTTGAATGATTTGCTATTTTCAATTAAATCTATTTCTTCGACCAAACTTGACAAGTTCAACTAGTTTATAATCGGTTGTAATCTGCATATTGTTAGCAGTATGTTTGAGAACTTTGTGCGGTGATTTTCATAAAAACTATAACATTTTCGCGTTATTCTAGTGCTTTTGTAGTGATATTTAGTGTTAAAATAGTGTAAAACTGTCCAATAATGTTCTAGCGACTTCATGGGCATTAAAATGTAAGTTTAATTATAGTTTTATGATATATTTTTATAACCTAAAAATGAGTTGAAAGTATGTCTATGGATAAATATATAAAATTCTTTCTAAATGTTATACTTGTTTATGAAATCGTAAATTCTAATTGTGCCACACCTTATAGAATGTATTATAGTTTAAAAAAATATTTTTATTGGCGTTACACGATGTAAAGTTTATAAAAGTAATGGAGTAAATATATGAATCACTCCTATTGTTAATTACATATCATTATCATATTTACAAAGTATTTTACATTGTAAAACAGATTAGAGTTTGTATTTAAATAGTGTTACGAATTACAATACATTATTTATAGCCTGGGATTATTGAAATGATATCACTTATACATAGGAAGCTATTTATGTTTAATAAATATATGGTTCTCAATTCACAAATCCTTGAGTATTCAGAGTCCGTAAGGTACCGCCTAGTATGAGCTCTGAACGGTATAGAAATATTATTTAATTTTTGATTTTCAAAAGACATAACTTTTTGTTGTAATGCAACAGAAGGAGGCCCTTAAACTTATTAGTATTAGTCCTCTGAGGACCAATATTAGGCCAAAGAACTGAATAGGCTTCGATAGACCAATGTTACCTAGTCCTAAAAACTGAGGCAATAAAATCTACGAAGGAACAACATTGGTTAAATAATATTTAAAATAGTTACTAGATTTGTTTAAAATATTCTTTTTCCCTCTCGCTAAGAGACGTATTGGATTCATGCTAAAATTCGCATATCCAGATTTTATTGAATAAGCACGATTTAAGGTCCCTACAATCCGATTATAACATTTTTAAAATGATGTGTGTGTGTATGTGTGTGTGTATATGTCTGGAAGTTGTAGTCACGATTCCTCAAAAACTATAAGACTTAAAAAATATTTAACTGCAGTTTCCTCAATCTGATATTCCTGGGAAGAGCTGAAAAGGTTTTGGTAACAATTAAACAACCGGAAGTAGTAGTTTCTTAGAAAAATTCTTCTAAATATAATTTTTTGGGAGGTTTTTTTATTAAATATTGAAGATTATAAAATTCTCCATCTAATACACTTAAAATTTTTATTATATCTTGTATAGATTTAGAGATAAAGACACTATAATTTATAGAGTGAACTAATCGCAGAGGCTAGGACACTAAGGAAATCAGTTGACAAATTCCAGTGTTTATAACATAATTTGTAAATGACACATGTCAGTGTCAAAAATCAACAGTTTTAGTGACATTCTGATAGCTTTTACTGGGAAGTATATTTAATTTTTCTTATTGTTAATTATTGGTAAAATTGTGGTAAAATGCATATATCCATCAGAAATACCGCCAATCTGGTTAATGAATTGGAACAATCTCTGACATTTAAAAATTTCGAATAATATAACTGTTTTCAAATTGTTAGCAGGTTTGAGTATCTTTTTGTTCTATAAATATATCTGATTCTTATTGCGTATTGAAAAAAAGATTTCGCCTTGGTTATATCAGACTTTTAATGATGTACAAAACTGTTTCTCTGAATAAAGATAACTTAACGCAAGAATTACCATAAATTAAGCTTGTGGCCCACAAATTAAAACTCATAATGAGCCCCACAAGGTCAAACAAAAAATAGAACAAAAGATCTTCTTAATTTGACCAAATGGCAGTCTAACATAACCTTCACAGCTACTTCTAGCCGCAATTTCTATTTCCAATTACTAAATCTGGTTGTCAATGCTCATCTAGTTATAAATAAAATGTAAATCAGAAATAATTCAATGAAATTCCCATAGTTATGAATAAATTATCAGATCTACTCCCATGTATGGTAAATTGCAGTAATTAAAATGATAAGATCAGTGTTTTAATAGAAAATTTACAGCAGATTAAGAGCGCTGTAAAAATAAACGCAATTGCAAATGGCGGACCTTGGAAAAAACTACGAATGTATTTGCATACCATGAACATAAAACTAACATGATTTTATTGGGTAAAATATCGAATGACTTAATTGTTTTGCTCACAAATAAGTTTATGTATATTTTATCACTGTTTGTGAAAGATAAGGCAGTTTGCATTACGTAAGGTCAAGAGAAAAAAATACGATTGAATGCGACAAACAACAATTACTAATTTGTTACATTCTTTTTTTATAAAAACGTCACTTAGAATAACAGTTTCTTTATTAGTGCTTTGTGATAATTATCTATAATGCTGTGAAAAATCGAGACTAATAACAAGTGTTACATAAGTTTTCGAAAAAAAAAATCGAATGGACGATACTATATGGTTTGGGGATAATATATCTTATCACTTGAACTTTACTTACCTTTTGAAAAATCCTTCTTCTTCATTGTTTTCATTTTGGCGCTTTATTGCATATCTTTTTTGTAAATGACGCCCAAAAAGTTTCAATGTAGAATTTAAAGTGAAAGCAAAAAATCTTCTAAATATTATTTTTTGGAAATTTATGTTTTTACAAATATTGAAGAATATAAAATTCTCTGTGCAATACATTGAACATTTTTATTATATCTTCTATAAATTAAAAGATAGAAAATTATAGGAAATCAAACAGCCCATAGGAACCAATTGACAAATTCAAATGTTTGTAATTGACATAAATGTCAGTGTCAAAAATCCAGAGACATTATTGAAGGCATTTTCTGGGATTTACATTTAATATTTCTTATTTTATCATTCATTAAATATTTAAAATTATAGATATAGCTACCGTACGTTAAGTTGGCACAGTCCTTGAATGCGGAAAACTTAAAATATATAAATGGATAAGTCGAAATGTAATAGTATCTAAAATTAGTATAAAAAGAAAGGGGATTCATTTATAAATCAAATTATGTACAGTATCAGCAGTACCACTTGCTAATACGTATATTTCATCATACCCTTCAGAAATACCGCCAATCTTATCAACGACTTGGAAGAATCTCGAACATTTAGAAGAATAGGAGGAAACTTGTTCATAGAATGAATTGAAAAATAAAGAATAGATGTAATTAGAATTTTTTGTGTATGTGCCAGAAATGTTAAATACAATACTTATACTATAGCCTAATATGAAAATTGCGAGAGGTATTTTGCCAGCGACAATATGATTTTTACCTCCCGCTACCCTTGGCAAGGGAGGTATTAGGGATCGTGCTAAAAATCTCATATCGAGATTTTAGTAAATGAACACGTTTTAAGGTCCTTAGAATCCATTTTTAATATTTTCACGATGATGTCTGTATATGTGTATGTGTGTATGTATGTGTGTATGTGTGTATGTGTGTATGTTGGTATGTGTGTATGTGTTTATGTATGAAATGCCATTTTTTCGAATTTTATGTCTTATGAAAATTAAAGATTATTGAATTTTGTACAGAAATACATTAATACCTTTTCTATATATTTTACAGATAAATTTAAAAATAATTTTTTTTATTAGTCGCGAAGCCTGTGATAAAAACTATTCTTTTGTTACACAGTTCATTTTTCAAATGAATGTAACTGACAGTAAATGTCACTGTCAGAAAACTTATCACTTCAAATTAATAATAGTGACATTTTAAAAAGAAAATAGTAAATAAAGCAATAGTTTTCTGCAATGGAACAGTTTGCAGCGTTAGTAAATACGTAGGTAGGTATGTATTTAAATTAATAAAAAATAAATAGCGGGAGGTTTTGTGTTGGCCACATCAGATTTTTTCTGTGGATTTTCGATGTTGATTTCTCAAATATGGGGCACCGTGTGATATTAGCGTAATGTGCTATGTTTTGCCCGCCGATGTTTTGTTCCGGTCATGGTTGCAGTGCCTCAGCATTCACATTCACATGTTAATTCCAAGGTGAGATGTGTCACTCAGATTACACTCATGGAGCCAGTGATACGGCACGACCAAACAGCCCTTTGTACGTGTAACCAGACCAGTACATCTGGAACAAGTACAATAAGAAATGAACGATTTTACAAAAGCAGAGATGAAGGGAAATCTTTTTTTGGAATTTGCGTTCTGGTTCGGGGAACATTCATAATGAGTGCCTGTGAGGTGACTCCTGGTAAACGCCCGCAAGGGATGGGTACGAATATTTCATCATCAGTACCCATATCTGTGTATAAAGCCGATTGACATACCCAGCAATGGGTAGTGTGCCATGATTTATTACCTCTCGCTAAAAGAAGTATTGGAATCATGCTGAAAATAATATGATATCCAGATTTCAATGAATAAGCACGTTTTAATGTCACTAGAATCCGATTTTAACATTTTTACAATGATGTGTGCATGTGTGGATATCGTAGACACGATTTCTAAAATTCTATAGGACTAAAGACCAATTTAACTAAGTATTCCTTAATCTGACAATAATGGGAAGAGCTGAAAAGGTTTTGGTAACAACTGGAAAACTGGAAGTAGTAGTTTCTTAAAAAAAATGTTTTAAATAATATTTTTTGGAATTTTATGTTATTACAAATTTTAAAGAATATAAAATTTTCTATCCAATACATTGAACATTTTTATTATATCTTCTATAGATTTACAGATAGACTGAATTATAAATATATAAAATAATCTATTGTATAATGAATCAATCAGCCTATGGAAACTAGTTGAAGAATTAAAATGTTTGTAATTGACATAAATGTCAGTGTCAAAAATCCAGACATTACAGAAGACTTTTTCTGGGAAGTACATTTAATATTTCTTATTTTATCATTAATTAAATATTTAAAATTATAGATAGAAATAGGATTCGTACAATGACAAGTTGAAATGTAAAAGTAATATAATATGCTGTTGTTATAACGAGGAAAAGACTCCGTCAACATCTAAAATTAGGATAAAAAGAAAGGGGATTCATTTCTAACCAAAGTATTATTATTATTATTAATATTATTGTCGGGAGGTGGTTCATTCTTGCCCCTGTACTGCGACCTTTCTGGTCTATTGTACCCTCCGTGTTTCCTCCTATTCTAGGAGCCCTCTATGTTTTGTAAACTCCAAGATTTTCTTTAGACTAATGTCCTTTAGTGTCTCAGTGTGCAATTTCTTTGCTCCTAAAAGACTATGTCTGCTTGCCATAAATGCTTCGCAGTGACATATTAAGTGTTCAGGGGTTTCATCCTCTTCTCCACATCCTCTGCATGTTGGTTCTTGTTTGAGGCCCAACCTATGCAAATGTTTATTTAATTGACAGTGTCCTGTTACCAGTCCTGTTATTAGTCTGACATCTTGCTTGCTCATTACAAGTTGTCTGTTCTTTTCTTGGATGGCTCATTCAGAACCAAAGTAAGTAGAGAGTCAGTGTCAACTAAACACGCGATTGCTATACATTTAATTCATCATATACCGTTCAGAAACACCGCCAATCTCATCAATGAATTGGAAGAATCTCGGACATTTAGAAGAGTAAAAGGAAATTTCTTCATAGAATGAATTGAACAATAAAGAATAGATGTAATTAGAATGTTTTGTGTGTACTAGAAATGTTAAATACAATACTTATATAGCCTAATATGAAAATGGCGAGAGGTATTGTGCTGGCCACATCAGATTTTTTATTGAGCTTTAAAATGGCAGAAAATAGAATATTTTATTTAGAAATTCTATCTAAAAAGACATATAACCATCGTGTGTAAAATTTCCAGTGGATGGTTAACAAAAAGCCGCCATATTTATGCATTAAACAAAATGTGTGTGTCGTTTATTTATTCAAGCAATGCATATAAAAAACAAAACAATGATTGTATTTTACTGTTGTTGCGTTAAAATTTCTCGTGTACCGTTTCTATTTGCAGCCATTATCACTCCATTAGCGAAGCGGAAAATACGAAAAGACGAACAAACAGCCAGACACTCGGCGCTACACTGCTCACTTGCATATACATACAACGTATTTTCTTTTACTTAACACCACCAAATAAGAAATAAAATGCGACAGCTCAGATTTCATTCTGCAAATTGGAGAGCCGGGTTCATTTTTCAAGCGAAAACATTGTATATGTTGCAAAAAAGGCTTGCGAAGCAGAAAGCAATCCTTTCGTTTAGTTTTAAAATACTAAATAAGAAATGGAAAAACTTGTATTGCGAAAACATATTACTAAAAATCTGTTGTGGCCAGCACAAGACCTCTCGCCATTTCCATATTAGGCTATGTAAGTATTGTATTGCACTTCGCTTTCGAACCTTCGTTTTATAACAAAATATTATAGAACATTACCCAAATACTGTTTTTTATTATATTTAACATGTCTTCTGCACATATATAATTCTTATTATATCTATTTTTCATTGAATGAGGAAGTTTCTAAATGTCAGAGATTGTTCCAATTCATTAACCAGATTGGCGGTATTTCTGATGGATATATGCATTTTACCACAATTTTACCTATAATTTCAAATATTTAATTAATAAAACAATAAGAAAAATTAAATATGCTTCCCAGTAAAAGCTATCAGAATGTCACTAAAACTGTTGATTTTTAACACTGACATGTGTCATTTACAAATTATGTTACAAACATTGGAATTTGTCAACTGGTTTCCTTATGGCCGTTTGCACCAACGTAACTTAAATATTAAACTCGGCTTAAATTGACAATATTGCATCGAAATGAAATGTCAAATGAATTACAATATATTGCTGTCAAAATTTCGATTTGCATTTTTTTGTTTAAGCCTAGCTTAAAATTTAAGCCATGTTGGTGCAAATGGGCATTAGTGCCGTAGCCTCTGCGATTAGTTCACTCTATAAATTATAGTGTATCTCTAAATCTATACAAGATATAATAAAATTTTTAAGTGTATTAGATGGAGAATTTTATGTTCTTCAATATTTAATAAAAAACCTCCCAAAATTCTTTTTAGAAGAATATTTCTAAGAAACTACTACTTCCGGTTGTTCAATTGTTACCAAAACCTTTTCAGCTCTTCCCAGGAATGTCAGATTGAGGAAACTGCAGTTAAATATTTTTTAAGTCTTATAGTTTTTGAGGAATCGTGACTACAACATCCAGACATACACACATACATAAACACACACCCACACACACACACACACACAGACATTATTTTATAAATGTTATAATCGGATTCTAGGGACCTTAAGTCGTGCTTATTCAATGAAATCTGGATATGCGGATTTTAGCATGAATCCAATACCTCTCTTAGCGAGAGGTAAAAAGAGAAGTCGCGGGTTTTGGGCGAAACACTTTTTAATTTAAAATATAAAAGTGATACTTGAATATCTTGATAATTGATAAATATAAAATTAACCTCTGTCTGGTTTTCTGCCGTACATTTTTAATTTAACAATCTGTAAAATCTGTCCTCCCTTAATTTTCCCTGCTGTAACGCTGAGCCGGGTGAGCCCTGAGCCGAGCTAAAAGAAAGAATTCCTACCCGAACCACAAAATTTTGTTCCTTTCTCTGCGTACGTGACCTTGGCGACTACGGATTTATTCAGCGACCAACCCTAAATCATCACGATTTCAGCCACTTATACAGACGAGGACTTCGCAGATTTTTCGAAGATTTAAAGAATTTTTGGATTTAATGTCCGTACTTGACTCGGAGCCGTAAAATACTCGGCACGAAGTACCTCGTATTTCAATATGGCTACTCTACAGTAATATCTCATTTTCCTGACTGATGTAAATAACTATTTTTGAAATTCTCTTATTAATACTACTTTCAGAGTGCTATGATAAACGGAACAATTTTTACCTCCCGCTACTCTTGGTAAGGGAGGTATAGGGATCGTGCTAAAATTCACATATCGAGATTTTAGTAAATGACCACGTTTTAAAGTCCCTAGAATCAATTTTTAACATTTTCACCATGATGTCTGTATGTGTGTTTGTGTGTATGTGTGTGTTTATGTGTAGGAATTTTGTTTTCAAATACTATCATTCAAAAAATTCTGAAACCTTGTATTTCTACCCTATTCTAATAAAAGAAGCCATTAGATTTTGGTGCAAATCGGATAAACGGAAATGGCACTTTACATGAAGCTCATAATGGTTTTTCTTCAAAAAATACCAATAAATGCCATTTTTTCGCATTTTGTCATTATGATAATTATAGATTATTGCATTTTGTACAGGTATACATTAATACTTTTTCTATATATTTTACAGATAAATTTAAAAATCATTTTTCTTTTTTTAATCCCGAATCATAAGATAAACAAAATATCTTTGTTACACAGTTTATTTTTCAAATGAATGTAACTGACAGGTAAACGTCTTTGTCAAAAAACTAATCACTTCAAATTAATAATAGTGCCATATTAAATAATAAAGAAAATCGTAAATAAAGCAATAGTTATATGCAATGGAACATAATATAGTTTGCAGCATTAGTAAATACGTAAGTATGTATTTAAATTAATAAAAATTAAATAGCGGGAGGTTTTTTGTTGGCAACATCAGATTTTTTTTAGAATAAAGCAAACCGTATGTTAAAAACAATACATTAACGTTGTCTTTGTGTATTAATGAAGAGCATTATATTTTCATTTTGTTGACTGTTGTTGATATGGCAGTATGGAAATAATATTACCGTACAGTTACCAGCCTACTTTTGTATAAAGGGAATTTATTTTAACATGCAATATATGGTCAATCACTTCCATGGTTACTCACTGTTGTCAAAAAATGAGAGCAATGTAATATTTGTCAATTTTACAATGCAACATACAAAATTTGTAGTTTTGGATTATCAAAACAAATTTCCAATAAATTAGCCTACAAACGATTAACAAAGAAATCAAAATATGAATGTTGCACATCTTAACAAACTTTAGCTTACAAAAATCATCTTTTATGTAATAAATGTTAAAAATACCTCCATTCACACTAAGAGGCAATATTCTAGTCGGTCGTAATAAGAATTGACACCATTTGTGATGTGTTCTGGAGGTATCTCCTGTGCTTCAATACTATTTATAATGTTGCATTTTAATATGGACAAATATTACATTGCTGTCATTTTTTGGCAATAGTGAGTAACCATGGAAGTGATGAACCATAATGTTGCATTTTAAAATAAATTCTCTGTATGTAAACAAAGGCTAAATATCCTGAAACCAGTAAATAAAATTTTAAGCAGTGGTAATGATATATTGTAGAATCGATTTTAAAAACTGTACTTCTAAATACGAGCAGCATTGTAACAAAAACTCGCACAATTTTTGTTTTATGTTTCATAAAACAGTAAAAGATTCTCTGAAATATCCTCTGACAGAAAGAAAAAATAACGTATTTCGTATTTTTGGCGAGTACGTATCTGTATATTTTTACCCTTGCTAGCCATCCAGGGTTGTTCAGTGTAGTGTAATGAATTATTACTTTCGTTAATTGTTTGCGCGTCGCTTGGTATGAGTTATTTTATTTCGACGGCGGTCGTCGCGACGCGAAAATTGTCCACACCATTTTCACATTCGTATTTTGGGGAACTTTTACATTTCACCAAATTTTAATCGTAAATAAAATCAGATTTTAAAGAGAAAATAAAGTAATCAACTCTCCAAAAATAATTCAGGCTGCAGTGGTGAAATTGAGTATCTTTTTTGTATCAAATAAATACAAGTCGAATAAGATACCGTACAATGCAAATGATTATTCCGTTTGTTAATTCAATTATCAGTTGTGTGTTCAGCAGTTCAGTGACCTGAAAAGATAATATTTACTCGATTGAAACGAACTATAAATAAAAATTTGCACGTATGCTCCTATTTCTAGTTGTTTGTTTATACTATTTGGTTTCTAACTAACATGTGTTTTACATATTGTGCGACCACTAAATTTATAGAAAAATACAAAGAATAAATGATTTATTGTAATGTAGATTATGTTCTGAGAAAATGTTTATAATTTTAATTTTTATGTCCTTTGATTTGAGATAAAAGAAATAAATTATAATAGAATCTTGCTAAGTAGCTTATTTAATTCAAGGATTTAATCGACAATTATTTAAAAAGTAATAATAATAATAACTAACACACAGAATAGTTAATTACATATTTAGTTATGAAAAGAGTGATATTGTTTGATGAACACAATATTTGCCAAAACGAGTGAAGCGAGTTTTGCAAATTTTGTGAGCTTAATATAGAAATGGAGAGAGGTCTTGTGATGGCCACGATAGATTTTAATTTTAAGACTTTTATTAAAAAATCTGATGTGGCCAACACAAAACCTCCCGCTATTTAATTTTTCTTAATTTAAATACATACCTACCTACGTATTTACTAACGCTGCAAACTGTTCCATTGCAGAAAACTATTACTTTATTTACTATTTTCTTTTTAAAATGTCACTATTATTAATTTGAAGTGATAAGTTTTCTGACAGTGACATTTACTGTCAGTTACATTCATTTGAAAAATGAACTGTGTAACAAAGGAAAAGTTTTTATCTTAGGCTTCGCGACTAATAAAAAAAATTATTTTTAAATTTATCTGTAAAATATATAGAAAAAGTATTAATGTATTCCTGTAGAAAATTCAATAATCTTTAATTTTTATAAGACATAAAATTCGAAAAAATGGCATTTAATGGTATTTTTTGAAGAAAAACCATTATGAGCTTCAAGTAAAGTACGATTTCCGTTTATCCGATTTACACCAAAATCTAATGGCTTCTATTCCTATTAGAATGGGGTAAAAATACAATGTTTCAGAATTTTCTGAATGATAGTATTTGAGTTACAGTGCAAACAAAATTCGTACACATAAACACATACACACATACACACATATACACACACACACACGCACACACACACACACATACACATATACACACATACAGACATCATCGTGAAAATGTTAAAAATGGATTCTAGGGACCTTAAAACGTGGTCATTTACTAAAATCCCGATATGAGATTTTTAGCACGATCCCTATACCTCCCTTACCAAGGGTAGCGGGAGGTAAAAAGAATTAAATAAATATATCATCACGGCATATTACCCATTTCTGATTGTGCCACAATCTGCTTTATCGCAGATATCGGTAATGATGATGACATATTTGTACCGGGCACTTTAAGACTTTTATTTCTACAAATTCACTCAGTTGTTCAAATACTCTAAAAATGCGTACACTTACGTAATATTCTCTTTACAATCAAATAATATTACTACCAAGTTTATATCAATACCCATTTTTGAATTATTGCTTGTATCTAGATACATCTTAATGCGCTAATTCCAAATTTTGAAACCGCAGGTCGATATCTCTCTTCGTTCTCGAGATATTTAGATTCAAAGTTTTGCTCAAAACTGCCCATTTTTGGGTAATAACCCAAAAATGGGTCGAAAAAAACACATATCTTCATTTTATATTTTTTAATTCATTCTCTTTTATTCTTCTAATGTTCGAGATTCTTCCAATTCATTGATGAAATTGGCGGTATATCAGAATTTCTAACATATGTATCTATAATTATTTCTGACATTATTTTTTAGTTTTTCATATGAAACAAAGTAATTTCTGGTTTCTTTTTTTTATCAGCATTAGATATGTACTAATGTTTTTATATAATTATCCGCTTGGAACATACCAAAACAGTTTTTTTTTGCTATTTCCCAAAATTTGATTTAAGTGGATTTGTCGAGTTCAGTAGATATATAAAACATTCTTGTTATGATTTTCGTCATACTTTCTGGAAATTTCAACGCATAAATCTTTCGATTTAGTCTGTCGGAAGATTGCATTTATCAAATGCAAAACCGTGCTATTTTTAGCTCGGCTATAATGAGCTAAAATAATCTAATTCGCGACGAGTCACTAGCTTTAATCGTTCACTCGCTAACCGAGTTTCCTGTTTACGGTCCGGGCGACGCTTCCTTTAAACTGCAGGAATTTGCTTTCCAAAGAAACACCAACAAGAACAAGAAGGACTTGTTTATCTCTTTATCAATCAGGGAAGTTCTCAGAAAGAGATGTTCACGCTTGAAATAGTTTTGCATATTGGAGAAGAGAGGCAGGGTGGCACACCCAGAAATGGGTTAAGCCTTAAGAATATTATTAAATACAAAGATTTTTGATAGTCCAGTTGATTCAAATTTTGTTAATCTAGATAGAATGTAAATATCTAATTGAAGGATATATAGACCAATACCTGATTTAAACATCTGTGCCAAATTGAAAATTGGGAAACTGATAGAAGCATACATCCTTTTTAATTCTTAATTGCATAAGTAAGGACATATGGATAAATAAGAATAATTACAATGTTGCTAGTACAATACAATTAGGTACCAAATTTTTAAAATAGGTGTTTCCAAATTGCTAAATATGGGAAGAACGCTTCATTTAACAAAATAATGGACTGTGTATAAAAAGAAAACATTTTTCTTTCTCTTTTGTTTATCAAAACCTACTTTTACTATTTTGCATCTGTAACAAAGCTATTACAGCATCCAAAGGAGTTCGTTAATAGCTCATTCGAGTGATATAATAGACTAGCACAATTTATTTTTATAAGGTTTGTGCGTTGGTGCCTAAGAATTTAAAAAATATCAAATGCAAATCTCGTTAAATAAACAAACTCAAACGATTGTTAAGAATTTTATTTTTATACAATTTTGAATTTAAAACCAAGAATAAGAAGAAGAGAAGACATAAAGTAGTAAATTTAGCATGAAATAGAAAGTATCGTATGGTGTTACGAAAATAAGGTTAGAGTTGTCAAATGAATTATCAAACGTTATTTTAATACCGCCAACTGACAAAATTCCCTAAATTTTGACATTACTATTTTTATTTAAAAAAGTCTTAGGAAGTGCAAAACAGAAAAAATAGTATAAAGAACTCATGTCATAATTGCCGATCATTTTGTTCGAAGGGTGCGCGTCGTGATCCAAACTTTCGTCTCACAAAATAAAATGGCAATTATGACATTTGTTCTTTAATATACTATTTCAAATGTTACTTTATCTCAAGCCTGTAGTGGCAATACGCACTTTAGAATTTTATCATAGAAAACAGGCGAATGCGATTTTACTTTTACGAATACTAGTAGACCACCGATAACACTTTAACTAACTAACTAGTGGACGTTTGATGTTTTGACGACCACTTCATTGAGGATGAATACACACACACACACACATACACACACACATCACTCGTTCACACTTAGAGAGCAATTCGTAGCTCAGTTGAAAAAGCAATAGACATACGAAGTTCCTGGGTTTTAACCGGTTGAGAAAAAATCGTTTTTAACACACAAATATATTACTTAACTATTTGTTGTTCTCAAATTATGAAACTTTAATGCAAAGTTTTGAAATTATCTAAACTGTCATTATTCTTCATATTTGAAAAATCAATATTCGACTGTGTTAGGATGGAGGTAGATACAGGAAAGTAAGAATTCTTCGGACTTTTAGTCAATTAATAAAATTTATTCACGCCGACGTTTCGACTATACAATAGTCTTCTTCAGGGCTAGTGGTTTCCTTTTTTCAACTGACCATTCTAGCCCTGAAGAAGACTATTGTATAGTCGAAACGTCGGCGTGAATAAATTTTATTAATTGACTGAAAGTCCGAAGAATTCTTACTTTCCTGTATCTACCTCCATTCTTCATATTGTTTATTTTCTATTCAACCTCAACTCAAAAACTATGCTCAACAATCTATTCATAGAGTTTGACCTTGAATAAAGAATTCAAGTAATGGCTGAAAGGAACAAATGAACATTATTACTGGCTAAAAATAAATTACGGAACAAATAAAAACATTGTTTATTAAACGTATTACTAGTCATATATTGGCAGACGTAAACACTTTTTATTAGCTTAGGTCGTGTATAAGTAGCAAACAAGTCCAGTTGTACAGAATATAACACCATATGTTTGCTGATTATTTTTTCAACTGGCAGAGAAAAAAATTAGCGACATTTGCGCGCTATTTCAACGGGGACAAATAAGACAATTAACATTTAAAATTGGGGGGCCTTCGTCAATAAAATTCATGCGCATCTGCAATTAAATGATAGTTGTAAGTACTTCAGACTATTTTTGAAAAAGGTCATACTCGTATAATATGAACTGTTATTGGCTCTACATTTTAACTCCTTTACCTATTTCTGGGTGTGCCAATCTATACTTTAGCTCATTCTGAAACGAAGTATAACTGTTTTATAAGTTTGAGGCTGTCTCCAAGACTCCGAAATAAACCTGAAATACCTAAAAATATACCCAAACTCCACCTGAAATCAAAATATTTATGGCTCTAGGATACTACTCCATATTTTTCGTGACTTCTATTTTGTACCTTTTTGTCTGATAAAATTCGCTGTGGGAAAAGGGGTAAAAGATTTGTTGTAGTTCGGGTGAAGCTCCAAGATTGAAGCAAGTATGATATAAACACGACGCTCGTTGGATGCGATGCTATAAACATGGAATAGAAATAGATCAGGCCGGCGATGCAAGCCGTTTATCAATCTCAAAAATAGACGACGGCCGCTGTGTGAGGCGAGAGAGAGATCTGCTTTACCGACAAAGCAAAAATATGACTATAAGTACAATATATCGGTGTCAGAAATGTTTGAACTAGAATAAGAATATAAATAAATAAATAAATAAATAAATATATCATCACGGCATATTACTGGGTGTGTCAGTTTATATAATTTTTGAATTATTGCCCCAAAAGTTAATATACCCCATATTTATATAAAAACTTCAAAATTTTCAAAAATCTAATTTTAATGTATCTAGATACTTCTCAATGCGCTGATTCCAAATTTTGAAACCGCAGGTCGATATCTCTTTTCGTTCTCGAGATATTTGGATTCAAAGTTTTGCTCAAAACTGCCCATTTTTGGGTAATAACCCAAAAATGGGCCGAGATATGAATTTAGCGACACGACCATTCGATTCTACGGGCAAAATTACATAAGTGTACCAATTTTTATAATTTTTGAACATCGCATACAATCTCTAAAGGAAAATAACTGAAAATGGCCAAAAATCGCAAAAATCCTAAGGGGTACCCCTTAGGATTTTTTCAGATTTTGGCGATTTTCAAACTTTTATTCATAGAAAATGAACCCGTTGGGCAAAAATTATAAAAATTGGTATACGTATGTAATTTTGCCTGTAGAATCGATTGGTGGTGTCGCCAAATTCATATCTCTACCCATTTTTGGGTTATTACCCAAAAATGGGGAATTTGCAGCAAAAGTTTGAATGTAAATATCTCGAGAACTAAAAGATATATCGACCTGCCGTTTCAAAATTTGGAATCAGCGCAATGAGAAGTATCTAGATACATATAAATTAGATTTTTGTAAATTTTGAAGTTTTTTTCTAAATATGGGGTATATTAACTTTTGGGGCAATAATTAAAAAATGAGTAGATATATAAACTTGTTGGAAATATTATTTGGTTGTAAAGACAATGTTACGTAAGTGTACGCATTTTTAGAATATTTGATGAGTTTTAAAATACATATAAACATCATACCAAATTATGAATAATGAGAAAACGAATCAGTTGCTGTGTCAAATTGAGTGTATTTGTCTAATTTTGAAATTTGATTATTCATTTACATATTTACTTATCAGTAGTGGTTGGAGTGGTGATATATTCATTTGCGCAATAATATCTAATTAATAAATAATGTTTTTCCTTTTACACATCCTGTACATCGTTTGTCTATTATCTCTTCTTTATGATTTGAATTTCGTATTGACTTGTACCTAAATGAGTAAATGATGTACCAGTTCTTCAAATAGTAATCATAGGTAAAAAATTAGCATTGAAGGCATATAGAACAAAGTCAGTAGTGCGTAGTGAGTCATCCGTTAAGTTTTTCAGTCTCTTTTTAATTAGTGTAACAAACAACGGCCTTGAACTAGACCTGATGTAATGCGAAAAAGACTTGACGACAATTTGACGCCGTTGTCGTTAGTAGAAGACATTGTTTTCATGCAACACCATAGGGAGAAATTAGACAAACATAAAATTAACTTCAAAAATTAATAATTAATAAATTAAGTAAGTAAGATTTTTATAAACGAATGTAGAAACTATATAAATATTAAAATCAATAGGACTTCAGTTTTGAATTAGGATTGTTTTATTTCTTTGTCAACGTTTCGGACTTATTTATTCCATCAGCAGGACACTACAATAAAAATATAAAATACAATAATCAATTACATGAAAGATAATTAAAATATGTACAAAAATTATAACAGGAAATGGAAAAATAAGGCCATAAAGGAAAGGGAAATATAAATATTTTTAAAATGTTTGCAAATGTCATTAAAATATGTAACAATGGCAACAAAAAAATATATATTTAAAAAATCTGTTGTGGCCTGCACAAGACCTCTCGCCATTTCCATATTAGGCTATATAAGTATTGTACTGCACTTCACTTTCGAACCGTCGTTTTATAACAAAATATTACAGAACTTTACACAAATATTGTTTTTTATTGTATTTAACATGTCTTCTACACACATATAATTCTAATTATATCTATTTTTCATTGTATGAGGAAGTTTTTAAATGTCAGAGATTGTTCCAATTCATTAACCAGATTGGCGGTATTTCTGATGGATATATAAATTTTACCACAATTTTACCTATAATTTCAAATATTTAATTAATAAAATAATAAGAAAGATTAAATATACTTCCCAGAAAAAGCTATCAAAATGTCACTAAAACTATTGATATTTAATAAAAAAAAATCCCAAAAAATTATATTTAGAAGAATTTTTCCAAGAAACTACTACTTTCGGTTGTTCAATTGTTACCAAAACCTTTTCAGTTCTTCCCACTAATGTCAGATTGAGGAAACTGCAGTTAAATATTTTTTAAGTCTTATAGTGTTTGAGGAATCGTCCCTCCAACATCCATACATACACACACATATACACACATCCACACACACACATACACACACACATACACACATACACACACACACATATCATTTTAAAAAAATATTATAATCAGATTGTAGGGACCTTAAATCGTGCTTATTCAATAAAATCTGGATATGCGAATTGAATCCAATACCTCTCTTAGCGAGAGGTAAAAAAAGGTAGCTAAATAGGCTTTGACTTTATTTATTTAATTTACAAATTCTGTTATAAATACTACTAAAATTTTGAATGTCTGTTCTGAAATTTACATTATTACTATTATTTTGAATATGTAAAATTTCCAAAAAAAGTCTTTTAGATAAGTTGCTTACCCTCTCCAAAATTTTGACCCCAACAAAATCAAATTGTGATTTGGCCCAGGCCAAAGCACAAATTTCCGTTAGTTGTTTGTTTATAAGTACTTCTATATTCTCAGATATTCTTCTTTTTAGAAATCTCTTCGTCTCCCCAATATATGCTTTGCCACAGCAAAAAGTAAAAATAAATTAAATTTTCAAGTTTGGTGCTTACCGGGTTTGACTCCTCCTAAGTTAAAGAAATTTGGTTGTTTTTGGCATTTTCTTTTCTATCAGTAACAGCTATTACAAGAAAAACAGTTGTGTGTTGTCGTAACACTAATGAAACCGTCCTCCAAATCTCTTCTGTTATTATTCCTATCTTCCTTTCTTTTTCGTTTGTTTTGGTGGTCCCAACCGCAGTTTGTTTTTGTTGGCGTGGTCAAGGTCAAGGACAACAAGTCCTACGTCTAAACCACTGAGCCGATTCTTATATTATGTCATACACTAATTTTGGCTCTCAGTTCCCTCCAAAATAAGATTTCCGCATAGGTGATCAGTTTTTTCTACGAATTTTATTTTCTCTTGGCTATTGTCTTCTTTTTTGATAACTGGTTACTATGGTTGTAGTTTTCCAAGAAGGAGAATGAAAAGAAGAAAAGGAATTTTGAATGAAATAATTTAAAATCTTTTAAAATTAATCTAGGTTTGGAAATTAATTAATTTTAATTAATTACAAGATTTAAAGATTAATATCGCTTTTTAGTTGTCAAATGATACAAAGTGTTCAACGAAAATATTTTAATGGTCTTAATAATGATTTGGTATTTGTTAAATGTAACAGAAATTCATTGTATGCTCAGGAATTTTCAAGATTTTAGAATTTATTTGAGAAATATTTCTACATCTAAACGCAGTAAATTTTAGACGAATGACACAACTTTTGTTTGTTAACTGACTTCGTATTTCTTATAGTTTAATTTGAAATTAAAACATTAAAACTTGATTTTTCATTTTAAAATTAAAATGATTAACCCGGGGGAACAAGGTTGATCCCGACAGGCGTCAAATAGTTTCAATTTTAAATGGCACAAAAATGACCCATGTGGTGCACTCTCCTCGCCAGCTATGAGTGTCCGTGAGGTGACGCCTGGTAAGCGCCTACACGGTAAAATATATCGTCATTATTACCGATGTCTACATGTGTTGTAGATACTGGCACACTCAGAAATGGGTAATATGCCGTGATGATATATTTATTTATTTATTTAGTTGATCATTTTTATCTCTCGCTAAGTGAGGTATTGGAATCATGCTAAAAATCGCATATTCAGTTTTTGTGGATAAGCACGTTTTAAGGTCCCTATAATCAGATTATAACATTTCTACGATGATTCGATCTTGATCTGACATTACTGGGAAGAGCAGTTTAGATTTTGGTAACAAAAGTTACTGGAAGTACCAGTTTCCTAAAAAAAATCTATTTATTTTTTGAAAATTTATGTTATTACTAATATTAAAGAATATAAAAATCTCTATCTGATACATATGGGGTCCCGTGGCCGCGTGCCTGAGTGTCTGGTTGCCAACCTGGGGGAACCGGGTTCGATCCCGACAGACTCCAATTATTTCGAATTTTAAATGGCACAAAAGTGACCCCTGTGATGCGCTCTCCACACCAGCTATGAGTGCCCGTGAGGTGACGCCTGGTAAGCGCCCACACGGTAAAATATATCGTCATCATTACCGATGTCTACATGTGTTGTAGATACTGGCACACCCAGAAATGGGTAATATGCGGTGATGATATATTTATTTATTTATTTATTTCTATGGAGTTAAAGATAGAGACATTTAAATATATAAAATAATACGTTGTAAATGAATCACGCAGCCCATGGAAACAAGTGAAAAGATAAAAATGTTTGTAATTGACAGATAAAAGTGACTGTCAAAAAGCCAGAGACATTACTGAAGAGTTTTTCTGGGAAGTACATTTAATATTTCTTATTTTATTACTAATTAAATAATTATAATTCTAGATATATATCTTTCAAAAATACCGCCAATCTCATCAATGAACTGGAAGAATTTCGAACATTAGAAGAATAAGAGTGAATAGAATGAATTAAAAAATATAAAAACATATAAATATGTGTTTTTGTTTGTACCAGAAATGTTAAATATGTACAATACTTATACAGCCTAATATGGAAATGGCGAGAGGTCTTGTGCTAGCCATAACAGATATTTAATTCCAATTTTCATAATCTAAAAATCGCTGAGTAAATTTGCTCACGATTCTTGATTTGATTGAGTAGAAATGAAAGATTTATTCAAGTGAAACCCCTGAAGAATAACCGAATGAAATTATGCAAATTTTTCTTTTAAACGTTTTCTTCGTGCTCGGTTTCATAAAACTCGGAAATTGCACTCTGCATAATAACTGCACTTATTAAGATCACTTATTAACGTACCGGTTATTTGAAAACAATTACACAGATTCTATCATTCGAATTGTAAATCATTTATGGGATTGTTACGGTGTATTTAACGTCAAGGAAGATGGAACCAGAAATCTTGCAGGAAATATGGCATGGGACTCTCAAATAAAGATGCAAATCTTTAGAAATAATTCCTCTTTTGTTCATGCTTACGCCATTTGAAAGAAAATTAATTTATTCATATACTAAATAAAATTAATCTGTGTAAATGTTTGTAATTTTGTGTCACCTTGGAAATTCTAAACATCTGTAATAAGCAAACTGTTTTAGCTAATTCACTGAATATAATACAGACCCTTTTCAAGTAAATTTGAAATGAAATCTATATAGAACAAATTGAAATAAGTTTTACTTTTGTATAAAGAGTTGACGAATGCTGCAATTATATTTAATTAGAAATTGGCGTATTATGTACAAATAAAACATGAAAAACACGTTATTAATTCTAAAATACTTTGGCACAAGTCGTAGAAAGTTTTGTTTTTCGAAATCTTGTGCCAAGTCCAACAGCCAAGTATTCCATATTTTATTTTCAAAGTTTAATCTAAATATTCACACCATCTAACTAATATTAACAAAAATTATTTGAAATAGCTGTTTCATTTAATTTCAGTGTTTTATACAAAATGTATCGTTTTAGTAATTCCACCTTTTGAGGGAGTAAAAAACTTAACAAAGGTTAAACAGTGTAGTCGAGACACAACACAAAAGCAGCAATTCGCAAATTCGTAACAACAAAGCGAGTAAAAGTGAAATTTTCGGTCATAAATATTCTGAATTCGCGGGCTCTGTAAACTAGAATCATTAAAGCGCAAACAAAAGACTTAATTAGCTGTGTCTCTTTGCTGAAACCATACGTGTGGATATGAGAACAAGAATAACATCAACGGAGAAGATACTTCAACAAGATAGCTTGCTAAATTAATTTAAACATTTAGGTCGCGCAGAGGTAGTGGCAAAATTAAAGCGCTTATTTCTGTTGCTTCTCTTTCAATGATTTTTAAAAACAACACTGTTGCTTATAAAATCGATATTGAGGTATTCATGAAGACAATGAGGGAAATTTTTCGAGATTGCTTTAGATTAAGTGTTACTTTACTCGAATGCTATTATTAGGGGTGATTGCAACAACATCAACTAGTATACATTTTTTGGTGTATTGAAAAAATTCAAAAAGGTAACACCAAATTGCAGGGTAAATCAAAGGTTAAGTAAATTCTTTATATTTTATTTAAATTGCTAGGAGTCCGTATTGATGATGAGAGATATTGGAATCATGCTAAAAATCGCATATATAGATTCAGATCTAGAAGCACGTTTTAAGAATCCGATTATAACATTTTTACGATGATGTCCGTGTGTGTGTGGTGTGTATATTTGTGTGTGTGTGTGTGTGTGTGTGTGTGATACTATAAGACTTAAAACATGTTTAACTGCGGTTTCCTCAATCTGACAATCCTGGGAAGAGCTAATTAGATTTTGGTAACAATTAGACAACCAGAAGTAGTAGTTACTTGAAAAAAAAATTCTAAATATTATTTTTTGAAAATTACAAATATATACATATGTCTGGTACATTTAAAATTTTTATTATATCTTCTATAGAGTTAGAGATAAAGATAAAGTAAAATAATATTCTGTAATGAATCTCGTACCCAATGGAAAACAAGTGGAAAAATTAATATGTTTATAATTGTCAAATAGAACACCAGAGACATTACCGAAGACCTTTTCTGGGAAGTACATTTAATATTTCTTATTTTATTATTAAATTAAATATCTTTCAGAAATACCGCCAATCTCATCAACGAATTAGAAGAATGTCGAACATTGAAAAAATCAAGAAACTTGTTCATAGAATGAATTAAAAAATATAAAAATATATAAAGAAGATATGTGCTTTTGTGTGTATCAGAAATGTCAAATATGTACAATACTTATATAGCCTAATATGGAAATGGCGAGAGATCTTGTGCTGACCACAACAGATTTTTTAAAAAATACAATACACCGAAATGGCGGTGTTGTAAAAGCGTACAAGTAAATGCTGTTTGAATAAGATTTCGAGAAATTGTTAATACTTAATTCATCAAGACATTTTTATCGCAATCACAATTCGTTTTAAATACTCAAAAATATAAATTCTGTATGAAATGCGAGATTATCTTGATAGATTTTCTGTAGGGGAGGTAGTTTGTCGTCGCCAAAAATAGACGAGTGTGCAGTATACTCGTAGGAGTTTTTTCCTATACACGAACAACTCAAACGTCAGCAGATAATGCGTTGAAAAGTGGTAACAGCCAGTCTGTTAACGTTTTATATCGATCGGGAGTCTTCCTTTTTTGCTAGGGTATTTATCATCCGCCAATGCCAATCCCAGGCGAATTGAAAAGAAAGAACGGAGATGAATCCGTAGCAAATATTTACCAACAACATGACTAATAAGAATACGTGTAGTGTACCTACAGAAACAGATGGTTTTGACTTTTTTCCCAACTTTAAACCTTAAAATCTGGGTACGCGATTATTAGCTTGAATCCAATACCTCTCTTAGCGAGAGGTAAAAAGTAAATAGCTTTTTGAAACACGATATACTATTGGACAAATTAATAATTACCAACCAATCTGAATCGCAGCGAGAGGTCCGCTTATTAACAAAAACTGCAATCTGGTTTCAAGTAGCTAGATAAGTAGCTATTTCATTACTCACCCAAACTAATTGCTTAAAGTTTTTTGCTCTATTAAAACTATAGCAAGTTCACGATGCTTGAAGAACGCAGTCATAATTGAAGCAAAGTGACCAGTAAAATGTCTTATATTTCGAGCATTTCTTACTATGACATATATGGTGGCAAGCGAACGGTTCTGTATGCAAATATTAGAATAATTACCAGGGCACTAACGGAGTTACTTTAAACATTACACTTTGTATAATTTTCTACGTGGAGGGAAAATACATCATAGCTCAGTTGGTAAAACATCTTACCAGACATAGAAAGGTCCTGTAGTGGTAGCACGCACTTTAGAATGCTATCATAGAAAGCAGGCGAATACGATTTTACTTTTACGAATCTTGGTAGCATACACTTTAGAATTCTATAATCGTTTTTTGATTCGGAAATTATTGGATTTTATATTATTAAAATAAAAAATATCATGACCGTTGTATATAATAAATGTATAAATTATATATAAATTGGCTTTGAATAGAATTTTGGCAAAATAATGACGTTACTTTGACACTTTCGCCTCGAGTCGTACGCTTGCAGGCGAATATTTTGATACACGCATACTACCAAATTTTCGCTTCGTGGCGAAAAGCGAAAACAAATGCCTTTTTAGATAGAATTCTAAAGTGCGTGCTACCACTACTGGATTCCTTGAATTCTACATAATTTTCGTATGTTGTATTTATGAAACACTGGTGTACAATACTGAGCAGCTATTAAAAAACAAATCCTGTTTGAAATTCCATGACTACGGATTACATTGAGATATCGATTTGAAACTTCTATCTCTTGCAGTCAAAGGGTTGAAAAATATTCCTAGCAAATTTCAAACATTAATATAGAAAACAAGTGAACAGCGATTTTCTAAAATGTGACATTTAGTATTTAGGATTTAGATCTTCTTCACATAAATACAACTCCAAATGGCACACTAATGGCATCCATTTGGTTTGTATGGCAACACTTTAGAACAATAAAAATTAGTTGTACAATTCTATTTAATTTGATGCTTCAGATTAAATGTTAATATTATATTTTATAAAATAGAAGCTAAGAAGCTATTCTTTGTCAGTAAATTTGCCGTTTTGTACTAATTATAGCAACTAACATGATTTGTTTAATTAGTGCGCGTCAACTTCAAGTCATAGTATGCTCCTGCAAAACCCTAAAATCTAATTCCTAAAATCCTAAATAATCACTAGGTTTAGGACATTTAAATGTAGGATTTAAATATTAAAGACATTTACGCAACAGAAAATATATGAATTTGACAGACTATACTGGCAAGAACTGACGATCGCAGTAAGTGCAAGAAAGTGCGCACTCACTGAAAAAGTATAAATGAAAAACTTAGCTAGTGCACACTGATTATATAAATGGAAAACAAGTTATGCACTCAGTGCAAAAAACACTAAAACTTTCCCTATATGTTTCTGCCATCACGTCATTGTGAATTAATGCTACTCATTAAACGGTTTACATAAAAAATCTCGCGAATTAACATAAACAACCGTTGTGCAAACACTGCATCATTTGCTCTCATTAGCCACCGTGTTGGTTGGGTGTAGCTGATTTAATCTAGTATGCTTAGACGAAGATTAGAGACACTTTGACAGTTGAATGCAGTGTAGCCTTCAAGCAAAATAAATAAATCATCGAGAACGCTATTGCAAAATACGATTAATTCAGTTTATAAGTGGCGTTTGGGTTTGCTTACAAGAAAAACTACTTATATAGACATAAACAACAACAAAGCAAATACAAATATTATTACTGGTCGATCTAAATCAGGGAAACTATTTTTGCTCTACGCATGTGTTGTAACAACATCTAAGTGCAAAACTAAATATGTAAATGGAAAACGTTACCTATAATAATATGTTCCTTTTAGGAATGCGAGATTTGGTTACTTACAATTTTGAAATAGTTTATGAAATTTTTGTTTTTTACCTTTCGCTACCCTACGTAAGGGAGGTATAGGGATCGTGTTAAAAATCACATATAGAGATTTTAGTGAATGAGCACGTTTTGATATCACCAGAATCCGATTTTAACATTTTTACAATGATGTCTGTAGGTATGTATGTGTGTGTGTCTGTGTGTGTGTCTCTGTGTGTGTGGATCTTGTGGACACGATTACTCAAATACTATCAATCAGAAAAATTTGAAATTGTATATCCATTCTATACTAATGTGGGAAGAGCTCATTAGTTTTTAGTGTATATCGGATAATCGGAAGTATCATTTATACAAGCTTTTAACAGTTTTTCTTGTAAAAAATTCATTGAATATAATTTTTAGCAACTTTTACCAATACAAATTAAATATAATGGCACAATCTTCAATTCCACGGTAATAGCATTTAGTAAATAATTTTATATTATATTATAAAATAAATTATTTTTGTACATCACTTTGCCTCTGCTTCAAACAAAAAAAAAATACTTTAATAACAAATTTGACACATTTAAACAAATGTCACTGTCACGAAGCAATTTTCATTAAAATTAATAAAGAAACCGTGTTAAGAAGAATTTAGTAGTTTAAATATGATTCTAATGAAATTAAGGTTTGTAAAAATAATATATTTTCCATCATACATAAATATTAGATATACAAGATAATTCGATTTAAGTTTGATGTTTGCAGCATTATATATCAAACAGCTCTCAATAAGAACGTGATTTCAAAGTGTCAAATAATAGTTTGCAACTACACATTTACGAAATGGAGAATATACGGCGAAGAATTTACACAGATTGCGGTTTAGAGCATAAGGAAGTTGGTGATGATTTTGACAATAATGTGTGTGACGATTTTTCCTTAAAATACATTAATGATCCAAAACTTCGCAAAGTTGGTATTTAATACTCTTATATAATTTGAAACAACATATTAGATTATGATAGACCGGATGAAGTACTTAATTTGAAGCTTTAACAGATTTTTCAGGAAAAACATAATAAAATATAATCCAAAATTTCGTATTACACACCGTTCTATTTATGGGAACAACAAAGTAGATTTTGTTTACAAACGATCAATCGGAAGTGAAACTTTACTTAAAGCTCATTGCTATTTTAAACATGGAATTGGCGGGAGGTCATGTGCTGGCCACATCAGATTTTTTCTATTTTTGAATAACCATTTTATTATCGTACTGTAACAAAAAGTTCTTCGATTTCATGGTTGTCAAGCTATAACACCTTTCTTATTTTCATATTTATGTCTATTGTCCGACCTTTCTTCTTCTTTTTTTATTTCCTCCCTTTTGTTCTCATATGCATGACCTATGCTTCACCTAATTAGTTTGATGGATAGTGTTGTTGCTGTTGATCTCAATTGACAGTAGTGTGTTTGTGTGTTTCAGGGCCGGTGCGGGAGCTAACGGCATCTTCAACCGACGTCTGGACTTCAGTTCGTTCAACTTTCTGCCGAGGAACAAGCTCAACTCCTATCACATTAAGGTAAGAGAAAATCAACACTTTATGGACGTTATAGTATAGCATACAACAAGAGTGGTATCAACGGAGAAAATTCTTACAGATAATAAATGAAACGTCTAGTTGGAACGATGGAAGTCACGTGGTCCTGTTGAGTGAATGTTTGGTTTAATAATGTCAGTTGTTTATTTGCAATAAGCTAATAAGGAAATAGTGCTCACTATATCAAAATATCAAATAATTTTAATAGTTTATAGTAATTAAAGATTGCGGAGAGTAGAGACAATTCTTCAGAAGACGTTATTATAGTTAAAGAACATTCTCTATGCAGTATCAATTAGTGAGAAGCAGTTGATGAGATTACTGATTAATGGTCTGATTGTTTTCAATTTTCGATAGTGTCATTTGACTTAATGAAATATAACACTAATGTTTGACATTTAGATTTTAGGACTTAGGTATTTTTTCGCATAAAGACAACTCCGAATGGCACACTAGTGATATCCATTAGTTTGTATGGCAACACTTTATAACAACAAAAATGAATTAAGCCTCATTCACAGCTCTGAAAATAAAAATAAAATTATACATAAAAATAAAAATAACGATATAAACAATAGATTCTTATGAAAGTGTTCACAGTTCTCGAAAATAAAATTAAACATAAGACATAAACACAAGGATTTGCAAATGTTAAATATTTTACACAAAAATAAGCACATACATAACAACTGTCATTTACGATTTGGGAAAAGAATTTCAATTAAAATACAATTATAAAAAGCTGTCTTAAGACAAAGATTCGCATATACAGGGAATTTATTTTAACATGCAACATTATGGCGAATCACTTCCATGGTTACTTACTATTGTCAAAAAATGAAAGCAATGTAATATTTGTCCATTTTAAAATGCAACATAAAAGTTGTAGTTGTGTATTATCAAAACAAATTTCCAATAAATTAGCCTACATACGATTAACAAAAAAATCAAAATATGAATGTTATACATCTTAAAAAGCTTTAGCTTACAAAAATTCATAACTTTCATGTAATAAATGTTAAAAAATACCAACAATCACTCTGAGACAATATTCTAATCGGTCGTAATAAGAATTGACACCATTTGTGATGTGTTCTGGAGGTATCTCCTGTGCTGCAATACTATTTATAATGTTGCCTTTTAAAATAAATTCTCTGTATGAGTATTTTTTAACGTGAAACATTGGATTTGTCATATCCATGGTTACGACTTGATATTTGAGTGACAGCAATGTATTTGCCTGTTCCATTTAAAATGAAACATAGGGAACGAATCTGACGAAAGTATTATATTTAAATATTGTAAGAAATTTTAGCCGAGTCAGAAAACCACTCGGGAACAAGGTGCACAGTATATTACAACTAATTTTAATTTAGAATGCAGGTATAATTATTTGACCAAAGTTAACCTCTATTGACGTCTTATCAAATGTCAAAGTCGTTCCCTATGTTTCATTTTAAATGGAACGGGCGAATACATTGCTGTCAACGGATATGACAAACCCAATGTTTCGCGTTAAAAAATACTCACCTTTTCGATTTAATTTGTTGCTTGAGAGTAAATGTTAATATTACATTTCATAAAATATAAGATAAGAAGCTTTCTTTGACAATAAATTTGTCGTTTTGCATAAATTATAGCAACAAACATGATTTGTTTAATTAGTGCGCGTCAACTTCAAGGCATAGTGTGCTCCTGCAAAACCCTAAAATCTGATTCCTAAAATCCTAAATAATCACTAGATTTAGGGCATATAAATTTAGGATTTAGATATTAGGGTGATAAAAGTGCAACATCGGACACTTCTTAAGATACTTTTTACGAAAATAATTACAAACCTGTTTGAAATGTCGCTGTATATAATTCATATACAATATCTGAACTATGATTACTTGTTCATATTCTTAATTGCGAAATTCTCTGTCCATTTTCCTGTCGTCCGTAATTAAATGTTTAGAAGAATCCATAAAACTAATGTTGTAAACATCATGTGTGATCTAAGTCTGCCTAGCGGTACATTGGCTTTTTTCTTCGTCTGCCTCTGCTGTTTGTCTGTAAATGGAGACTTTAAATGTCTGCTTGTTCTGCGAAATGATCGAAATAGTAACTGTCTGCTGCAGGATTTACAGCATGACTACATGACGGATGGCGTTCAATTTGTGCTGGCGTACATGTTCGACCAATTTATGACGACTGCAGATGGAAATTATTCATAGCGGACTATTAATTTGATATAAACTACAGAAATTATTGACAATTGTTTAGGGGCAACACGTCTATTTCTTCTATCAAAAACTTTTTGTTATAATTCTGGACAAGATTTGGGCATTCACAAAAATGTGTAACTAATATTTAAAAATTCATAAACCGTTTAAACAAATTTTATGTAACTGGTAAGACGAAATTTATTATTTTATAATGTTTTATACTACTTTCATAAACCATTTGTAGCTGAAGATGGATAAATAAATGTCCGAAACGTTCTATATATTTTTAAATAAAGACAATTATGACTGCTAGTTGCTAGTCATAATTATTGGAACCTACGGCCTGTTTTTTCCTTCAAAGAAATAATTGTTTATCGTAAAGGCGTAGGAAAACTAAATTACTTCCCGCTACCCTAGGTAAGGGAGATATAGGGATCGTGCTAAAAATCGCATATAGAGATTTTAGTGAAGAAACACGTTTTGATGTCCCCAGAATCAGATTTTAACATTTTTACAATATCTGTGTGTGTGTGTGTGTGTGTGTGTGTGTGTGTGTGTGTGTGTGTGTGTGCGTGTGTGGATTGTGTGGACACGTTCACTCAAATACTATCACTCAGAAATTTTTGAAATTTTTGTACCTATTCTATACTAATGTGGGAAGAGCTCATTAGTTTTTTTAGTGTATATCGGATAACCGGAAGTATCACTTATACAAGCTTTTAACAGTTTTTCTTCTAAAAACTCATTCAATATAATTTTTCAGCAACTTTTACTAACGAAAATTGAATACAATCTTCAAATCTACGATAATAGCATTTAGTGAATAACTTTAAAATTATAAAATAATTTATTTTGTACATCATCTTGCCTATGTGTCAAACAAAAACATAATATTTTAATAACAATTTTGACATAATTAAACAAGTGTCACTGTCAGGAAGCAATTACATTAAAATTAATAATGAAACCGTGTTAAGGAGATTGTATTGACACTAATAAAATTAAGATTTGTAAAAATAATATATTTTCCATCATTGCAGTGTTAGTAAATATGTAGGCATGTATTTAAATTAATAAAAATTAAATAGCGGGAGGTATTGTGTTCACCACATCAGATTTTTTTATTTGCCATTAGTTCTGAATGAATTTAATTAATTTCTTAGAAGAAAAATTCTGCCGGCAAATTAGTCAAAACGAATTTTTTATCAGAGAGAAAATCCGTGGTAATATTTTTTTTATTCTACACGTTTCTTTTGTAAAAGTGTTACTACACTATTATTATCTAAATTAACTTTATGTCGCAGTATTGCAAAAGAACAGTAATGCAATTATTATTCTACTCAAGTAACCATAAATAAAACAATTCAATTTTTAATTTTTTACGCCTCCATTTTGTATTAAAAGGAGTAAAGTATCCATGACATTTTATTGTAAGTTGTGCGTTTCGAAAAAGAAACTTCACTTCTAAAAGTAAATAAACGTCAAAGAAATCACATAATGTAGAACCTGTTTCACCATAAAATCAAGAGAAACGTTATATAAATGATACAGGTCAACAGAAAATATGTATCGAATTATTAAACTGTTTCACGCTTTAGAAACTGATAAATACTATTTGACCATGTTTGATTCCGGTGTTAGTATTTTTTTTTGTTGTTGAATAAAATTTGTTATTAAATTTACCAATGCTAATACCTCCTTTCTATTTCTCGTCAATATATTATAAAAACTAAAGCACATGAGCATCAGACATCAATGTATCCTCTGCAAGAGACAAGCAAAATGACTTTCCATCTTTTGTGATAAAAATTCTAGTCTGGAACCTGGTGGTTATTTTTCAAAGCCGACACATATTCGCTTTTTCGCAGTAAGCGAACTGCTCACGTAAAAACCTCAATTTTGAATGGCAAGTGGAGCAAAATGCCATGCCAACAGAATGCCGGAGGATTAGACGAGAAGAGGACTAAGGACTACACTACACACTACAAGCACTACACTATGAGGGTTGTTCGTTGTACGCTCGAGAGGTACTTAAAAACTAACAAATATACTTCACAAAGACATCAAGGGGATACAAGATATTAGGAATTTGAAAATAACAATGTAAACTATAAGATGCTCTACGATATTGAAATATTAGAATCCAATCAAACTTTTTATTATTATTTTTTTTTTGTCTGAGACTAAACAGCCGATTTACCATCGATTCCTAAAATGTTGCCCAGCTAAGAATTTCTTAAATTTAAGAGCTGTCTAAATTGATACTTAAGATTCGTGGATTTAACCAAACTAAGCAGACATCGTAATATTAGTAATTTTTATGATGTCGCATTTTAGCCTTTAGTATTTAGGTCTAATTCACAAAAATACAACTTCGACTGACACACTAAGGCTGTGTCCGATGTTGCACTTATATCGTCCTAATTTTTAAATTCTTAAATAAAGAAATATATCATCACGACATATTACCCATTTCTGCGTGTGTCAATCTGGTTTATCGCAGATATCGGTAATGATGATGACATATTTGTACCGTGCGGGCGCTTATCAGGCGTCTCCTCATGGGCACTCATTGATGTCGTGGAGAGTGCACACTCGGGATCTAATCCGGTTCCCCAGACTCGCGATCAAACACTCATGCCCTAAATGACGTCAAATATATTATTAATATTTAATCTGAAGCATCATATGAAATCGAATTGTATAATTCATTTTTGTTATACTAAAGTGTTGCCATACAAACAAATGGATGTCATTAGTGTGCCATTCGGAATTGTACTTATGTGAAGAAGAATTTATTTACATAGACATTAAGATATTATTTTTGCACACTGAAGAAAGTGAATAATTTTTATAATTTGTCAATAAGCTTGAAGAGAGAGATAATAGAATATTACCACAGCCTCTTTTCTTTTCTCAACATATTATCCTAATCCGATTTCACATTTGCTTTGTTTTGTTTTGTAGTAGTGTTTAACGTATAATAATACCGAAACACAAAATTATGTTTTAAATAAATTCGATCTTAAAGGTCACGGTAATACTCATCTATCTTTCTACATAGGCACTACTTAAATATTAGGTATCGTTAGAGAAATCAGCCAATAATCTGCTTAAATTAGAAATGCAGAATATTATAACATATCGTAGTGGGATATATAATATGGTATATCTTATCGGAAATAAGATTTGTGTATAATAAAGCGTGTTCTCGTTTCTCGGCGTCTAATAACGAGGTTAATGACTCGAGTAAAGTGGGCAGTTAGCCGCATATGTTCTAGTGTAGGTGTGCCAGCAACAGCCGACTTATTATATAACTAGTTCGTTGCCAAACTCTGCCCAGAATATCACAGACCATCAATAGGGAATAAATGGACCAAAAAGAAAATCGCTGTATTTCAATTGCCGTTAAGAGATTAACAATTATCAAAAAATCTGTTGTGGCCAGCACAAGACCTTCCGACAATTCGATGTTCCTTGGATAAGATTCTATATATATGTACAATTGTAACAGGAAATCATACTATTTTTTTTTACAAATTCCATACCAAATGTTCCGCTGAAAAGATTATATAAATCCAGTAAAAATTGCACTTGACACTTCCTTCTTTCTTCTACAGTTTTGCCCTATTTTATCGCTGTTTCTTACTCTTCTCTTCCACTCATTCCTGTCCAACGCATCTTCTTCACACAGTTCTTCCTCTCTCGATTCTTCCGCGATACAGTTCTTCCATCTTCTCTTTGGCCTTCCTTGTACTCCCGGCATTGAAAGTTTCAATCATTTGCGAGGAACACTATGGGCCGGTTTTTCAATCTCTGGTTAAAATTTTAACTTCTAGTTAAGTAAACAATATTGCATCGTTTTGTTGACTTCAATAATAAATCCGTCATTTGACGGTTCATTTCGTTTCAATTTTGTTTATTTAACTCTTAGTTAAAATTTTAACCAGATATTGAAAAACCGGCCCTATGAGTTACAACAGTTTCTGAACCTGTAATTTCCATCTTTTGTTTTGCACTTAACACTGACATCTGTCAATTAGAATTTCTTGAATTATGAGCTGTTTCCATGATATATAGCAAAGCTGACGGATTTTTGAAAGTTAATCTCTTTATAAATTCTTTAAATCTATATCTATTGAATATGAAGGAAATAATTGAACCGTATAGACAAGAGCATTTTCTTTAATAATTATAATAACATAAAATGTCATGTTTAAAGAAAAACTGTTGAAAACTTCAAGTAAGAGTACTTCCGGTGGATCGATTTTAACCAAAATCTAATCACCTCTTCATATGGATGTAAATAAGAGGAATACGAAAGAATTATAATTTTTGAAATGTAGTATTGGACACACATACCGACATCATCTTAAAAATAGTAAATTCGTATAAGTAAGGATCATAAAACGTGGTTATTCATTAAAAACTAACCACTGAAATATTTGACCAAAGACAATACCTTCCTTACCTAAAGGTGGCGGAAGGTAATACGATTAACATGGCTTATTACCCATTTCTGGGTGTGCCAATTCCCAGATTTCGATATTGACGTTAAATCTGCACTAATGAGAGCGCTTGATTCAGTTTCTTCTTAGATTTTCTTTTCTAAACGTTCCTTCTACATTTTATTGAGTCTTTCTGCATCTTGCGAGTACATAAAATGTCCAATAACGCGTTAATCTCCATAAATAACCGTGGTCATTAGATGCATCGCGTATGCGTATACGTCTAGATAGTAAAGTCTTCAGTAACGGTTCTGTCGTTTCCTCAATTAAATAGATTACTAGTGCTACGGCTTGCACACATAACCCTCTTTGATGTACGCAGGCGTAGAAAGATATCACCTAGATATACATACACACTTTCGCAAAGAAAATAGTCTCATGTTGCTGGCACATTACCTATATAGATTGTTATGGGATCTGCTGGCTATACGAGGTGTGGCTTTTAAATAACGAGATTTATTTTTTTCAAGCTTCTCTGCAAATTTGGTAACATTGCAGGGTGTGTCATATTAATTTGTCATCTATTCTCTATCCACTGTTAAAATTTCAAGATAATTAGGCAAACCGTTTGGCAGTAGCCTTTGATTGAAAAATCCGCTACTGAAATGTATGAATTGTTGAAGATTGTTTATGGTGATGAGGGTCTATCTAGTACTTAAGTTTTTGAGCAGTTTAGAAGATTTAAAGAAGGAAGAAAAGTGACCGGGACGTCGTGTATTGACATTGTTTTTTTCGAAATACGAGTGATTGTTCAATTGGATTGGGTGCCTGAGGGGCATTTCGTTAACCAGGTATACTACAAGAAGGTTTTGATAACCCTTCATGCACGGGTAAGAAGAAAAAGGGCTGAAATGTGAAAAAACGGCTCGTGGATTCTCTATGAAGATTAGAGATGCATTCGGACCGGGCCGGGCCGGGCTTTGAGGTTTGGATCGACTCGGCCCGAAAGTAAAAATTGCCGGCCAGACTCGAAGATCGACTCGACAAAAAAATTAACTAGCCCGGCTCGAAAATTGACTCGAAATCGGGCCGGGCCGGGCCAAAGATCGAAATATTTAACTCCGTGTCAAACTTATAAAAAAACCTCTACATTCTTATAACTTTCAACATTAGTTAACATAAGTAGTTAAAAAGAGACCCTTCTAGTGTAAGTTTGTTATAAAAATTACAGACCTACCAATTTTTAACACTTTGTTTACCAAAGACGTTCGAAAATTTAAACAACTTTTTCACAAATCTTATATAAAAAATATAATTTACATAAAGATTTTTTATCTAACTTCGTTTCTGCTCAAAGATAGGACAAGAAATCATTATGGTAGGACCAAAATCACTTTTAAGTATACGAGTAACAACAATAATAATAGCAACATCACAATTTTATTATTATGCTTTAATGAATAACCTTGAATTCTTGAAGTAAAATAATACATTTTTACCTTCCGTAAAAGGAAGGTATTGTCTTTATATATATTATAAGATTTTTCGGGCCGGCCCAAAAAGCCTCGATTTTTGAAAATGATTAGCCCGATAAAAAATAACTTCGGCCCGGCTCGATGATCGACTCGAAATCGAGGCGGGCTTCGGGCCGGGCCGGGCTAAAGCTCGAAATCGAGTGCATCTCTAATGAAGATAACGCGCCGGAACACAACGCCCTGTCTATCAAGACTTTTTTGATGAAACACAAAATCACTGTGTTGGTACATCAACTGTACTCACTTGACCCAGTGCGATGTTCCCAAATTGTAATTCCGCGTTAAAAGGCACCAAATTCGGGGCTGAAATGCAGTTATAGAAAAAGTGCTAGAGCTTATGAACATCCTAACAAGAAAGGCCTGCAGGCATTGCTTCCAACATTGGAATATTCGCATCGGGCGGTGTAGGGTTCGGAGAGGAGAGTACATTGAAGGTGGCAATATTTGTTTTGTGTCATTTTATAAATTGTCAATGTTTTAAGATCAATCTTGTTATTTTGGTTGTCGTGTGCTTTAATTTATTAAAAAGATTGGGTTGATTGATTTTAATTCATTTATATTTAAAAGCATTATAATGTGATAGAAGACAAAAATAACTTTTTTATTAAAGTCTTCAGAGGTGCTTCGAGACCCATACGCACAGCAGACCTTGACAAGTCACGCATACAGTCCTCCAGTTCATTACCCTGAACAATTCCTCTTCTTCATGATGTCTACATCTCTGGTTGATTGTACTAAAAAGAAGTATTCTATTTTTAGCTCAGGAGTGGTTGCAGCGTTGCATTTTTTCGACGTTTCATATTATTCCATGCACATGAATAAACATACAGGGTGTTCAAAAAATAGAGGTCACGGATTTTTAGTTTTATTCATATATCACATACGACTCGTAAACTTGCAAATGTAGCCTAAAAATACGGTATTGTAATGCTTTGTATTGTTGAATAGGGGTTCCCCGTTATGTACAATTAATACGTAGGACGAAACAATCTACATTCGAGAAAAAACCCCATCGATCAATTGTCGCAAAGGAAAGATAGTTAACCAGTTGTGTTCTGGATACGGTCCTGACCTAGCTAACTGGTTAACAATTCTTCCATGAGGGTTTAAGCGAACAGGGAAGCCATCCATCACCATGACATAATCACTCAGTTACTTCCTGGGGTTCCATGACGAAGAGATGGACCAATGTTTATCTGGGCTACTTTACCAACACCAGGGGTTACTACTCTTGGATATAATACGTTAAGTGAAATTCATGAATGACAAAAATCAGGAAAAAGAGAAAATGAAAAAAATTTATGCTGTATAAAATTTTGAAAGAATGTTATTAACAAATTGTTACCCATTTATCGCATATATAAGTCATCTTGTAGGGAATCTTACCGTATCCAGAATTTAGTTTCTGTTTCTGTACCTCTGTTCAGAATTTTATTATCCTACGATGTTTCATTCGACCGTGTCCTGACTGATTTCACACTATCCAATTCAAATAATATCATTTACTGCGTAATCATATTGTCTCATTAATTTTTATATCAACAAAGCTTTGTTCTTTGTTTATTCATATTTGTCGCCATGGAGAACATTGCTTCGATTGTTATATTATAATTTTTTATATTCCAATTCTTATATGGATTGGTGATGAAGCATACTTGTATGGATCCTATTTTTCTCCTAAATAGGATATTGATTTATACCAAGCAACTTGGCTTGATGAACCACTAGTACTAATTATAAAAAATCTGTTGTTGCCAGCACAAGACCTTCCGTAAATTCGATGTATTTTGTACAAATCCCATACCAAAAGTTCATTTGAAAAGGTTCTATAAATCCCTTATTTTATTAGGGATATTTATAATATAATATCATGTAAAATCGAACACGAACACATACTATTTTTTACAAATTCCATACCAAAAGTTCATTTGAAAAAGTTCTATAAATCCCTTATTTTATTAGGGGTCCCTGTTTCCTCTTCTCTTCCACTCATTCCTGTCCAATGCATTTTCTTCACACAGTACTTCCTGGCTCAAGTCTTCTGCGATACAGTCCTTCCATCTTCTCTTTGGCTTTTCTCTGCAAGTCACTTGCGAGGAACACTATGACATATCAATTTTAGATCCTATACTTTCCATATTTGGTTTTGCACTTGCAACTGACATCTGTCAATTAATTTTTTTTTGAATATCTCAGCTGTTTCCATGATAAATAGCAAAGCTGACTAATTATTAAAACAAAAAGAAGGATTAAATGTACTTTCTAGAAAAAGCTTTGAGAATGTCACTAAAACTGTTGATTTTTGGCACTGATATTTATCTGTCATTTAGAAACTATGTTACAAACATTTAAATATGTCAACTGTTACCCTGGTGTAGTGTAGCCAGTTCCATTTATTACATATTACGATTATTATTTATATTGTCTTTATCTCTAAATTTATAGAAGATATAATAAAAATTTTAAATGTATCTCATAGAGAATTTTATAGTTTTTAATATTTGTAATTATATAAATTTAATTTCCAAAAAATTATATTTGGAAGATTTTTAAGAAACTACTACTTCCGGTTGTCCAATTATTACCAAAACCTTTTCAGCACTTCCACTTCCCATTAATGTCAGATTAAGGAACAGGTAGTAAAACATCCACACACCTACACATCATTGTATGAATGTTAAAATCGGATTCTAGCGATCTTAAAACGTGCTTATCCACTAAAATCTGGATATGCGAACGCAATACCTCTTTTGGCGAGAGGTAAATATTAATAAATACGTACAATATAGCAATTAAATACAGAGTGTTCTAAAATAAACGCAAGTATTCCAGAATTTTTGTAAGAGCTAGCCAATTATCCTCTCTGTTTCTGTCACGTGACGCCGACAGGAAATCTCTGTTCGATGTCCTATCCGTCTATTGGCGTCTGTTTTTTATCCGGTATCAATTCTCCGCACGTCGGATGTGTAGGTACGTGGCGTCCCTTTGGTTTTTCTGAGTTATGTCATGTCAGGATTTTTTGGGCAATCTTTTCACCGGCTGATAGAAACTTCCAATGGATTGATATCACGCTGTCAACTTGCCCGGACAATAGACGAGAAACAGAGGTTGTCGCCGTTATCCTACGGAGAATATGTCAGGAGATTTTTTTCTTTGATTTGTTAGAGCAAGACAAGAAATTATTTATTAATGTAGAGAGCATAAACAGAAATTATAAAATCTTTACTACTTTAAATATATACTTTAAACTTTCTACTCCAAATTTATCGTCTACCGAAACGAAGATTCGTTTGTTTTTTAATATACAGTGTGTCCCATTTAGAGGTGCCACCATTGGGATCTCGAGAACTATAAGAGATACGATGTCGGTTAAATGGAACTTTTTGTGCGCCTTTGGGAGGCCAACTGAGATGTGCTTTTGTTTTTCCAAAAATTCTCATAGGACACTAGATAATGACGAAAAACTGAATATTGTTGATTTTTTTCTTTTTCAAATAACTTCTAAACTATTAGTAATTGAGAAAAATGTTTCAAATATAAAACATAGATATTTTTATTAGCTAACCAGTGGCGTACGAAATAAATTTTTATATCCTTAAATTTTCGAGATATAACACAAACTTATACTTTTTTAAATGGAACCCATATCTGATTTCAGTTTCAAAAAAATCATTATTTTTTTCTCTTTTCAATAATGTAAGGGTTATTATGTTTTATATTTGTTTTGCTCCTAAAATTTAATTTTTCTATTTATTTTCCTGAACTTTCTTATTATTTCCCAAAAAAACATTATTATTTTTATTAATTACATTGTATTTGATCGAAATAATTTGTTTTATGCCTTTATTACTTAATATTTTCATTCTAGACTCATAATTACAAATTACACTAATGTGCCAAGGGCGACCAGATACAAAATATTATAAAAATTAGTTTGATACGAGTGTCGAAAAAAATTTTCTAACTAAATAAATTATTTAAATACAAGGAGTATTTCTAAATAGAAATCTACCAATATTTTCAAAATAATTATAAATTTAATACAAAATAAGGAAAAAAATAATAAATTTGAAGGCAAAACAAATATAAAACATAATAACACTTACATCGTTGAAAAGAGAAAAAAATAATGATTTTTTTGAGACTAAAATCAGATATAGGTTCTATTTAAAAAAATATAAGTTTGTGTTATATCTCGAAAATTTACGGATATAATAGTTAATAAAAATATCTATCTTTTGTATTTGTAACGTTTTTCTCAATTACTAATAGTTTAGAAGTTATTTGAAAAAGAAAAAATGAACAATATTCAGTTTTTCGTCATTATCTAGTGCCCTATGAGAATTTTTGGAAAAACAAAAGCACATCTGAGATGGCCTCCCAAAGGCGCACAAAAAGTTCCATTTAGCCGACATCGTATCCCTTATAGTTCTCGAGATCCCAATGGTGGCACCTTTAAATGGGACACACTGTATAAGGAGCAAATTATTATTATATCTTTCTGAGAATTAATATCTAGAAAATTTTCTTTTTTGTGAAGTGCCCGTGTTGTTTCAGTAGAAAAGTAATAAAGCTAAGCGTTAAAAACAAATTTGGATGGGTGCCAAGACTTTAACAATATTTATGGAAGAAAATAGCGCTTCTAAATATAAAAAATCTAATTCTTACTTAACGTAAAAACAGGCATCACAAATCACGGCATGCTTCACAAATAAATAGATATATCATCATGCTTTTTATTCAATTTGGAGAGTGTGAGAAAAAACATTTCATAATTACATTACGAGAAGAAGAATAGGATAGTTTAGGCAACACATTTATTGAGGGAATTTAGCATTTGAAAAGTTTGAATCACCACCAGGAATTACCTAGCAAAATATCGTTTTCACTACCTAACCTCTAAGCTAAGTATTGCCTATCCTGATTTAGGTATTACGTAGTTAGGTATCTCTTTTCCAATGTCCAAATCGCTAAGTTTGTGACCTAACCAAATAATCAATAAAATAAACAAGACTTCAATCTTGAAAAAAAATATATTTTTTTTCGGAAATCCCTTATTGCTTCATCAGGACAACTATAATAAATATATAAAATACAATATTGGATTACAAAAATGAAACTAAAAATACTTACAAAAATTAATACAAGAAACGGTAAAATAAGATGATGGTCAAAAAAGCACGACACCTCTCGTCATTTTCAAATTAGGCTATATAAGTATTGTATGTAACATTTCTTGTACACACAAAACATTCTAATTACATCTATTCTTTATTTTTCATTTCATTCTATGAACAAGTTTCCTTTTACTCTTCTAAATGTTCGAGATTCTTCCAATCCATTGACGAGATTGGCGGAATTTTCGAAGGGTATATGATGAAATATATGTACAGAAGGCGCGTGTTTATTTGACGTGATACTGTACATACTTTAGCTTATAAATGAGTCCCCTTTCTTTTTATACCAATTTTAGATGTTAACGGAGTCTTTTCCTCGTTATAACAATAGCATATTATAATTACTATTACATCTCGACTTATACAAATAAGAATTTTAGGTTTTTCGCTTTCAAGGACAGTGTCATCTTAACGTGTTTCTATAATTTTAAATATTTAATTAATGATAAAATAAGATATATTAAATGTATTTCTCAGAAAAAGCCTTCAGTAATATCTTTGGAGTTTTGACACTGACATTAATGTCAATTACAAACATTGGTAAGGGAGGTACAGTAAAATTTTTGAAAGAAGTCCGATCAAGGCCATCTACGAATTGCATCTATGAATTAAGATTTTATGCTGTCAAATTTAGTAGTGTCGTTTACACAGTTTTTATGAGATATTATGTACCCTCATAAAAACTAAGTAAAAGACACTACTAAATTTGACAGCACAAAATCTTAATTCATAGATACAATTCGTAGTTGGCCTTGATCGGACTTTTTCAAAAATTTTACTGTATAGGGATCGTGCTAAGAATCACATATCGAGATTTTAGTAAATTACTACGTTTTAAGGTCCCTAGAATCCAATTTTATTTAACATTTTCACGATTATGTGTATGTGTGTATGTCTAGGGATTTTGTCTTCGCTCTAACTCAAACACTATCATTCAGAAAATTCTGAAACCTTGTAAGATACCATTAGATTTTGGTGTAAATCGGATAACCGGAAATGGCACTTTACCTGAAGCTCATAATGGTTTTTCTTCAAAAAATACTATTAAATGCCATTTTTCGCATTTTACTCGTATGTCATTATGAAAATTTAGATTATTGAATTTTCTACAGGAATACAATAATACTTTTTCTATATATTTTACAGATAAATTTAAAAATAATAATAAAGTTCTGAGCCTAAGATAAACACAATTCATATTTGAAATGAATGTAACTGACAGTAAATGTCACTGTCAGAAAACTAATCACTTCAAATTAATAATAGCGACATTTTAAAAAGAAAATAGTAAATAAAGCAATAGTTTTATGTAATGGAACAGTTTGCAGCGTTAGTAAATACCTAAGTATGTATTTAAATTAATAAAAATTAAATAGCGGGAGGTTTTGTGTTGGCCACATCAGATTTTTTCATTATGGAATGGATTATTTTATATATTTATATTTCTCTAACTCTATATAAGATATAATAAATAATTTAAATTTGTATATATTATATACGGAATATTTTCTAAAATGTATATCAGCAGAAATACCCATACTTTTGGCGGTCCTGTACATACTACGTACTATATTATCCGCGCTTTATATTAGCGATAGCTTCTCTATTGTATATTTTATAAATCAATACATACAATATGCGTTGTAGCAAACTGTATACATGCACATTTACATATGCATATTTTATGTACGTTTACATTATTCCAAACACTGTAATCTTCTGAAAACGTTTGCACGCAATGCGTAACTTTGAACTTGAACTTTCTGCTACGTCCCTAATTTTGTTTTCTACCCTTGTCCGCAACCCTGACATTGAGCACCCGATCGATGTGGCTCCGGGTTCTCCCGCGAGGGAGTGTTGGGGTAGGCCCGCCCACGCGACCTACCCCAACACGCCGCCACTGTCCCCAACGCGAACGCTCAGCGCAACACGAAAATAGGGGAGGGAAAAACATGAACGGGGTTTATTTTAATTCAAGGGGAACAGGGGAATTTTTACCAAATATTTGGGGGGTGATATAGTTAGCATCATAAAATTTGTCAAAATGTTCCAATCAATATGATAAAGATATTATTTTAACGTCCGATATCATCACCAATTCCTAAACTGTTGCTTACCTAGGAATTTCCTAAATTTAAGAATTGCCTAAGGTAAATTATCCATTTCGGATTTGACAAAAAAAAAAAATCTGTTGTGGCCAGCACAAGACCTCTCGCCATTTCCATATTAGGCTATATAAGTATTGTACTGCACTTCGCTTTCGAACCGTCGTTTTATAACAAAATATTACAGAACTTTAGCCAAATATTGTTTTTATTGTATTTAACATGTCTTCTGCACACATATAATTCTAATTATATATATATTTTTCAATTCATTAACCAGATTGGCGGTATTTCTGATGGATATATGCATTTTACCACAATTTTACCTATAATTTCAAATATTTAATTAATAAAACAATAAGAAAAATTAAATATACTTCCTAGAAAAAGCTATCAGAATGTCACTAAAACTGTTGATATTTGACAATGACATGTATCATGTTATAAACATTGGAATTTGTCAACTGGTTTCCTTAGTGCCTTAGCCTCTGCGATTAGAATATTGTATATATTATAGTGTCTTTATCTCTAAATCTATGCAAGACAATAAAATTTTTAAGTGTATTAGATGGAGAATTTTATGTTCTTCAATATTTAATAAAAAAATTATATTTAGAAGATTTTTTCTAAGAAACTACTACTTTCGGTTGTTCAATTGTTACCAAAACCTTTTCAGCTCTTCCCAGGAATGTCAGATTGAGGAAACTGCAGTTAAATATTTTTTAAGTCTTATAGTTTTTGAGGAATCGTGTCTACAACATCCAGACATACAAACAAATCCAATACCTCTCTTAGCGAGAGGTAAAAACATATTAGTTATTTTTGTGATATATTTACACACTGATAAAAGTGAGTATTTATTATAATTTATGACATTTGTTAATTGTATTTGTCAATATTGACATTGGAAATTATGTGCAGATATTATTATGAAACAAAGACGAAAATAAACAAGAAGACAAATATAAATGGCAAAAAATAAAATAAACAATAGAGAAACAAAAATGGAATCCTTTGATTTTAAATATAAATTTAAAATTAAACAACCGGAGCACACGACAATAAACTTTTCATTTCAATGTGTTGTTGCCATCGATTCATTATTTAAAGTCATCTTTAAATATTTTTTAAAAAATAATTTTACTTGCTTTTTCCTCTCGCTATAAGAGATGGAAACCAGTAGAAAAATTAATAGTAGAAAAGGGAATAGACTCCGTCAACATCTAAAATTGGTACAAAAGAAAGGGGACTCATTTATAAACCAAAGTATATACAGTATCAATGTCAACTAAACGCGCGCTTGCTATACATATATTTCACCATATTCCCTTTAGAAATACCGCCAATTTCGTCAATGAAAAACTAGGGGGAGGAAACTTGTTCATAGAATGAATTGAAAAATAAAGAATAGATGTAATTAGATTTTTTTGTTTGTACCAGAAATGTTAAATACAATACCTATATAACCTAATATGAAATGGCGAGAGGTATTGTGCTGTCCAAAAGAGATTTTTACTAATGATGAGGAGCGATTCTAGAATCCAATAGATTGTACTCCATTAGTAACTAATCGGTATTTTTTTGGTAGAAGTAGTTGTCGCGTAAAAGATTTGAATTCAGTATTCGTGTATTCGTGGTATAAAGCCCTCCTGATAGTAACTATGAAAACACATTCTGTTTATGTGTCCTCTGTGGCTCTTTCATATATGCAAAGCTAGTCTATAAGACCCAGGGCACTCAAACTTTTTTCCCAAATATAAATAAACAAAGCGATGAAAAATAGCGAGACAAACGCGGTAAACAAGGCATTTCAAAACGAATATTACGCAAACACAACAAATTATGATAATTTCATCTCCAGAAGCCGCGGTTCAGAAGAGAAGAAAAAGAATAATGAAATATCCAAGCGTTTACGAAGTGTAATAACCTAAAACACTGTTAGACATGGCTAAAGAATTCCAGTTTTCACGCAACATGAAGAAGTAATATATTATAAGCGTTTGCGCCGACAAAAGAATCCGAGTAAATTAAGTGCGAGATTCTGCAGAGAAAGAAACTTCACCACATTTTAGTCCGAAAGATTAAGTTTAATTGTAAGTTAAATTCTTCTTCAGATAATCCCTCCACTCGACTACAAATCTCCGACAGGGCGAACGAGAACTCGCACTGAATTTTGAAAACTTTGCGATTACCACGGTGCTCTTAAATTTCAACAAATTTGCAAAAAATTGCGCCGAAGGAGGATAGGTTTTTCCATTATCTATAGAAGCATTTCGTTCTGCCAGAATACTTGGTTGTTTCTCCGTCTTCCTCAAGGTCCTTGTTTTGCATCCATAAAAAGCATTTTGCAAATCTTTTTCTCACTTCTGTTTCCTTTAAAAGCAATTCGGATCTTTAGAAAATCATGACAAAATACCAACATAATTTTCTTGCTGAAATATCGTCACAATTTTGGGGCAATGTTTAATATTCGAATTTATACATTTTGATATAAATTTGGTATCACACAAAAACACAATCTTTTTTTACCTCTCGCTAAGAGAGGTATTGGATTCATGCTAAAATTCGCATATCCAGATTTCAGTGAATAAGCACGATTTAAGGTCCCTAGAATCCGATTATAACATTTTAAAAATGATGTCTGTGTGTGTGTGTGTATGTGTGTGTGTGTGTATGTATGGACGTTGGAGGGACGATTCCACAAAAGCTATGACTTAAAAAATATTTAACTGCAGTTTCTTCAATCTGACATTCCTGGGAAGAGCTGAAAAGGTTTTGGTAACAATTGAACAACCGGAAGTAGTAGTTTCTTAGAAAAATTCTTCTATATATAATTTTTGGGTTTTTTTTTATTAAATATTGAAGAACACAAAATTCTCCATCTAATACACTTGAAATTTTTATTGTATCTTGTATAGATTTAGAGATAAAGACACTATAATTTATAGAGTAAACTAATCGCAGATGCTAAGGCACTAAGGAAACCAGTTGACAAATTCCAATGTTTATAACATAGTTTGTAAATGATACATGTCATTGTCAAATATCAACAGTTTTAGTGACATTCTGACAGCTTTTCTGGGAAGTATATTTAACTTTTCTTATTGTTTTATTAATTAAATATTTGAAATTATAAGTAAAATTGTGGTGAAATGCATATATATCCATCAGAAATACCGCCAATCTGGTTAATGAATTGGAACAATATCTGACATTTAGAAACTTCCTCATACAATGAAATATATATATATAATTAGAATTAAATGTGTGCAGAAGACATGTTAAATAAAATAAAAAACAATATTTGGGTAAAGTTCTGTAATATTTTGTTATAAAACGACGGTTCGAAAGCGAAGTGCAGTACAATACTTATACAGGGTGTCTCTTAAATAGGGGGACATGGCTTAACCACAGATTCCTGAGGCTAAAATAAGACGATTTAACCAAACTTGCTTCTACCGGAAAGTGTACCGTTTAGCCAGAAATCTGCTTCAAAAAAATTATTTTGCTTATAATAACCGGACGCTTTATTCGATTTGGATGAAATTTGATATGACAGTTTATATGGTTATAGGTCATCTTTTAAGGTGATACTTGTTATTATTAGTGAACCACTAGTGTATGAAACTTAGGTGTCCTAAAATTAATAAGACCGTAACTTTTTAATGGCAATGCCGAAAACGTGAAATTATTTTTCTTCAGAAAGATACATTCAATAGTAAACTTTTGTCTCTCTGTGTAATTTGTGATATCTGTTACGGTTCACACAGAAAAAAATAAAATCTTAGTGTCTGCACTGCTAAATTTTTAAAATAAATTTAATCTAGCAGTCTATCCAAATGTCAAACAAGTAATTTTTAATGACAGTAACGAGTATACCATACTGATGAGCTCTAATACAAGCGAAACGCGTCTGTAGTTTTGGTTGAATGGCCCTTGATGATTGAATAAGAGGCTGATTCAGAGACTGAAGTCTCGTGAAACATGTCAAGCATTTTATATTTACTTTTAATTTTTCATAAATATTTGAATAATCTTAATATAAATACAAAGTCCTCCTCCCTTCTTTTATGGCTTTATTCCTGGCGTAGCAGATTGTTTAGTAACGCTTGCAATTTTCTTTTATTTGAAACTTTATCACACGAAAACGAAGCGCAACTGATGGACACAGAAGCCAGCCAAGAATCTCTCAAGGGATTCATTAAAAATGGATGTCCGTCGAACCACTGTTTGCGAACGAAAAAAGAATTGCTAATCTGCCACTTAGCAAACACAAAGAATTGGTAATTGACATTGTTCTCAACTTTAGTATAATCGGTTTTGTTTTGTGGGGGAAGTAACCCAATCAAATTTTAAACATCAATTTTTCTTTAAGAACATAAAAGGAATAAATAAATTATTGCGACAGCTTTGTCTTTGCCGAAATCTGCAAACCCAGAAATGGGTAATAAGTCGTGATGATACAATATCATTATTATGATATATTTCTGCAAAGTTTCTATCTAATTCTACCTTGGTAAATGTTATTTACTAACACAAACCCTGTTCGCAAACGTCGTGGTGATGATGTAGGTACATTGTCAGACATGGAAACTGTAAACTGAACTTCTCGCCACCAAAAGTTGTGTTTGTATCAATGTCAGATACGTTGTCGCGTCGCACCGCAGACTAAAGCTCTGTGCTCTGTCTGTTGTGTCAAGCACACAGAACATGCTGGAATATTATACTAGGAATTATTACATTTGTAATGCTCTTAATAGCATTCGATAGGTACTTGATCGATAGTATTTGTAAGGTGATTAAAGTTGCAACAATACCAACATGGATGATATAAAATAAATATATCATCACCGTCTTTAAACCTTTGATTCTGACTTTTTACCTCCCGCTACCCTTGGTAAGGGAGGTATAGGGATCGTGCTAAAAATCTCATATCGAGATTTTAGTAAATGACCACGTTTTAAGGTCCCTAGAATCCAATTTTAACATTTTCACGATGATGTCTGTATGTGTGTATGTGTGTGTGTGTGTATGTATGTATGTATGTGTGTGTGTATGTATGTATGTGTGTGTGTATGTATGTATGTGTGTGTGTATGTGTAGGGATTTTGTCTTCGCTCTAACTCAAATACTATCATTCAGAAAATTCTGAAACCTTGTATTTTTACCCTATTGTAATAGGAATAGAAGCTATTAGATTTTGGTGTAAATCGGATAAACGGAAATCGTACTTTACTTGAAGCTTATAATGGTTTTTCTTCAAAAAAGACCATTAAATTCCATTTTTTCGAATTTTATGTCTTATGAAAATTAAAGATTATTGAATTTTCTACAGGAATACATTAATACTTTTTCTATATATTTTACAGATAAATTTAAAAATATTTTTTTTTTATTAGTCGCGAAGCCTAAGATAAACACAATAATTCCTTTGTTATACAGTTCATATTTGAAATGAATGTAACTGACAGTAAATGTCACTGTCAGGAAACTAATCACTTCAAATTAATAATAGTGACATTTTAAAAAGAAAATAGTAAATAAAGCAATAGTTTTCTGCAATGGAATAGTTTGCAGCGTTAGTAAATACGTAAGTATGTATTTAAATTAATAAAAATTCAATAGCGGGAGGTTTTGTGTTGGCCACATCAGATTTTTTTCTTGTTGTTATTTTAGAATGTAGTAGTAAATGTCTCTTCTCAATAAAAAGACAGTGGGAAGAAATAATTTGACAATTTTTTCGAAAACATCAGGCAATAGTATCGAAAGCACATGAAAGGGATTTAGTGGCTACTGCCAAATCTCGAATTATATTTAATGAGATTAATTTTTGATCTACAAATTTATTTAAACAACACTGTCAGTTTCATGCTATTTTAACGACATCTACTGTCATAATTAACTAGCTTTTTCCATTTACATGGCACAGTTGGCAAATCTGTTTTGACAACTAGAACACAACTTTGACAAGGCAAAGTAAATATAAATAATCGTGTACATAACAAGTAATTACTAATTATGATGTTTCCAGAAGTGGTTTATATATTTTTTTGGTGTATGTCATGATTAGAAACGGTATTCGGTCATTTTATTTATGTATTGATAACTATCTCACATTTGTCAATAAAAACAAAAGCGACAGAAATAATTTCCTTTTGAATTAAATACTCATTATAATAATGAGAGGACTGAAATATTTCATAGGTTTTGAGAAATATCAAAAAGTAATACATAAAAAAATCTGATGTGGCCAACATAAAACCTCCCGCTATTTAATTTTTATTAATTTAAATACATACCTACGAATTTACTAGCGCTGCAAACTGTTCCATTGCATAAAACTATTGCTTTCTTTTTAAAATGTCACCATTATAAATTTGAAGTGATTTTTGACAGTGACATTTACTGTCAGTTACGTTCATTTGAAATATGAACTGTGTAACAAAGAAATTGTGTTTATCTTAGGCTTCGGGACTTATAAAAAAATATTTTTAAATTTATGTGTAAAATGTATAGAAAAAGTATTAACGTATAATGACAAAATGCGAAAAAATGGCATTTAATGGTATTTTTTGAAGAAAAACCATTATGAGCTACAGGTAAAGTGCCAATTTACACCAAAATCTAATGGCTTCTTTTTATATTAAAATAGGGTACAAATACAAAGTTTCAGAATTTTCTGAATCATAGTATTTGAGTTAGAGCGAAGACAAAATTCATACACATACACACATACAGACATCATCGTGAAAATGTTAAAATTGGATTCTAAGGACCTTAAAACGTGGTCATTTACTAAAATCTCGATATGTGATATACCTCCCTTACCAAGGGTAGCGGGAGGTAAAAAATACTGGTACCCACAAAGTCTGTACCACATTCGCAAAATATAAATAAATAAAATAAATATATCATTAAGGCATATTACCCATTATTGGGTGTGCCAGTATCTACAATACATGTAGACCTCGGTAAAGATGATATATTTTTACCGTGTGGGCGCTTACCAGGCGTCACTCATATCTGGTGTGGAGAGTGCACCACAGGAATCACTTATGTGCGATTAAAAGTCTGCACTGGCCAGGATCGAACTCGAGACACTATTCGATTCGCAAAATATTTGTGTCATGTAGATGTTTTAAATAGTTTTGAAAACGTAAGGCTTTAATTTTTTCTCTCATTGTGTCCATTAGTCCAAATCGCAATCCGATAACGCTGATCTCCATCATTTTTAAATCTGTTCTCTTTCTGCGACAAAATATTTATAGAAAAACTGCGGCGGTTGGATTTGACGTGAACGGTCGTTTATCCCCGATTTTTTCGTCTGTTACTATTGTTTTCATCGCCCATGTTCTCCAAGACAGAGGATTTTTTCCAGACTTTGGCAGGCCCCCAAAAACGAGGATTTATTTGCGAGGGACTTTCGCCATACGTAAATAATTAACGGCCATTGTGAAGCTTTCCTTTTAAAATATTTTACGGGAGGTGATTATCTCTTTTGAATCATTTAAATGTTTTAAAAGGGTTATTAGCTATTCTTTGTGAAGCGAAAGCACAATCGTCTATACTTTGAAAGGGATGAGGGATCATAAACACATATTTCAAAGACTTTCTATTTGTAATAAAAAGACAGAAGTCAAATACAATTTTAAAATACGAGCCGAAACTCATAATAATTCGGCCGGTTAATATTTTGAACAAATTATAAAATATATACAAAAAAAATCTGTTGTGGCTAACACAAGACCTCTCGCCATTTCCATATTAGGCTATATAAGTAAATATTGTGTTTAACATTTTTGGTACATACACAAAAATTCTAATTATTAATATATTTTTATATTTTTTAATTCATTCTATAATAAGTTTCCTCCTACTCTTCGAAATGTTCGAGATTCTTCAAATTCATGGACGAGTTTGGCGGTATGTCAGATGTATATATATGTATACATTATTTATAATTTTAAATATTTAATTAATAATAAAATAAGAAATATTAAATGTACTTCCCAGAAAAAAACTTCAGTAATGTAAAGGGATTTATGATATTGGCAACTCACATTTTTCTGTCAATTACAAACATATTAAATTTTCAACTGGTTTCCATGGAGTTATTTGGGCTACTAGATACATTAGGTACTCTAAAAATGAGTACACTTACGTAACATTGTCTTTACAAGCAAATAATATTACTACAATTTTTATATATCTACCCATTTTGGAATTATTGCCCCAAAAGTCAATATATTCCATATTTACATAAAAACTTCAAAATTTTCAAAAATCTAATTTTTATGTATCTAGATATACTTCTCAATGCACTGATTCCAAATTTTGAAACCGCAGGTCGATATCTCTTTTCGTTCTCGAGTTATTTAGATTCAAAGTTTTGCTCAAAATTGCCCATTTTTGGGTGATAACCCAAAAATCAGCCGAGATATGAATTTGGCGACACGACCATTCGATTCTACAGACAAAATTACATAGGTATACCAATTTTTATAATTTTTGCCCAACGGGTTCATTTTTTATGAATAAAAGTTTGAAAATCGCCAAAATCTAAAAAAATCCTAAGGCGTACCCCTTAGGATTTTTGCGATTTTTGGCCATTTTTAGTTATTTTGCTTTAGAGATTGTATGCGGTGTTCAAAAATTATGAAAATTGGTGTACTTATGTATTTTTTCCCGTAGAATCGAATGGTGATATCGCCGAATTCATATCTCGACCCATTTTTGGGTTACAACCCAAAATTTGGCAGTTTTGAGCAAAACTTTGAATCTAAATATCTCGAGAACGAAAAGAGATATCGATCTGCGGTTTCAAAATCTGGAATCAGCGCATTGAGAAGTATCTAGATACATAAAAATTAGATTTTTGAAAATTTTGAAGTTTTTATCTAAATATGGGGTATATTGACTTTTGGGGCAATAATTCAAAAGTAGGTAGAGATATAAACATGCTAGTAACATTGTAACGGATTATTTTATATATTTATGAGTCTCTATCACTAAATGTATAGAAGATATAATAAAAATGTTCAATGTATTGGATAGAGAATCATATGATCTTTAATATTTGTCATTATTTATTTCAAAAAAATAAAATTTAGAAGATTTTTTTTTAAGAAACTACTTCTTTCGATTGTCCAATTGTTACCAAAACCTTTTCAGCTCTTCCCAAGAATGTCAGATTAAGGAATACGTAGTTAAATTGGTCTTTAGTCTTATAGAATTTGAGAAACTGTCCCTCCAACATCCAGACATAAACACACACACACACACACACACACACACACAATACGACTAGGTAGTCACTCTTATAGTTAAGTGTTCAGAATACCAGTTAGTATTATTGTTTTACACGAATGATTTACAAATCGGTTCAGATATACGTTACAGAATTTGTACAACATTTTGTTACGAAACTCTGATATATTTTTTGTAGAAAATTCTTTCATAATTGATTTGTTTCCTAGCTGTCAAACATTCCAATCTACGATCTATCAATTGATTAATTACAATATTAAACGCATAATACTACAACACACTGTTGCATTCTACCTAATAATTTATTTCGTTATCATTCGATCCTTTAATTTGATTTATATGTACAATTAACTGTCGTTAAAAACTTGAACTGGAAATACTACAGTTAATATCTTAGAATAATTCTACGTACACTGTTCACAAATTTGTATAGTATTCTCCCTATAATTCCCAATTTTCCTCTATCCATTTCATCCATTTGGCAGTGTAGTGTTGGTGTAATCGTATCCATAACTCTGTGCAGTGTTCACATACACACGTCTATTCAATACATTATCCTGAGCACAGTACATCAGCCAGTATGTCTGGCATTCGTGTGCATATGAGGGCGGCTAATGAGGAAACTGAATTATCGGCTGATTATCGAAGAGCGGTTAGAAAATCATCAGAGATCAAAGTGACGGAATGCATGCCATGCATCAAGCGATGCAAACAGAATCACTCACAAAGATTAAATGAAAAAATTTGATGTGGCCAGCACATGACCTCCCGCCAATTCCATGTTTAAAATAGCAATGAGCTTTACGTAAAGTTTCACTTCCGATTGATCGTTTGTAAACAAAATCTACTTTGTTGTTCCAATAAATAGAAAAGTTTGTAATACGAAATTTTGGATTATATTTTATTATGTTTTTCCTAAAAAATCTGTTAGAGCTTCAAATTAAGTACTACATCCGGTTTATCATATATAGTCAAAATCTAATATGTTGTTTCAAATTATATAAGAGTATTAAATACCAACTTGGCGAACTTTTGGATCATTAATATATTTTAAGGAAAAATCGTCACACACACATTATTGTCAAAATCATCACCAACTTTCTTATGCTCTAAAACGCAATCTGTTTAAATTCTTCGTCGTACATTATCCATTTCGTAAATGTGTAGTTGCAAACTATTATTTGACACTTTGAAATCATGTTCTTATTGAGAGCTGTTTGATATATAATGCTGCAAACATCAAACTTAAATTGAATTATCCTGTATATCTAATATTTATGTATGATGGAAAATATATTATTTTTACAAACCTTAATTTCATTAGAATCGTATTTAAACTACTAAATTCTTCTTAACACGGTTTCATTATTAATTTTAATGAAAATTGCTTCGTGACAGTGACATTTGTTTAAATATGTCAAATTTGTTATTAAAGTATTGTTTTTGTTTGACGCAGAGGCAAAGTGATGTACAAAAATAAATTATTTTATAATATAATAAGTTATTTCAAGTTATTTACTAAATGCTATTATCGTAGAATTGAAGATTGTGCCATTATATTCAATTTGTATTGGTAAAAGTTGCTAAAAAATTATATTCAATGAATTTTTTACAAGAAAAACTGTTAAAATCTTGTATAAATGATACTCCCGGTTATCCGATATACACTAAAAACTAATGAGCTCTTCCCACATTAGTATAGAATGGACGTACAAAATTTCAAATTTTTATGATTGATAGTATTTGAGTAATCGTGTACACAAGATCCACACACACAGACACACACACACACACACACACACATACACACACACACACACACGCACACACATACATACCTATTGACATCATTGTAAAAATTTTTAGCACGATCCCTATACCTCCCTTACCTAGGGTAGTGGGAGGTAAAAATCTGATGTTACTAACACAATACCTCCCGCTATTTAATTTTTATTGTTTTAAATACATACCTACATATTTACTAATCCTGCAAACTATATTAAGTTCCTTTGCATATATCTATTGCTTTACATGAACCATTTCGTTAATGTGTAGTTGTAAACTTATATTAGACACTTTGATAACAAGTGTATAGTATACATAGTAAAACAAATAAGTCGAGGAGTCAGTTAATACATCTTACTTTGTCTCCCTCCCAGACAATCTGTTGTCTACCCTCAAAATGTTCTCACATCCAAGATAATTACCCAAATAATTTAATTTCCTCTCATGAAGAACTGTTGAGAGGCTCTGCTTCTCTGTACGTATCCCTCACAGTCTAAGCACTGGGAGGAAATCATCATCAATGTAACAACGTTGAGACGGTAGACGTTCTATGTCTGTCACTCGGTGCTAATTGCAAAACATACATCCTGCCCGACTTCATTACAAATATTTATGGTTTTCATTTGCGCCCGAGCAGGGAATGAGTGTTTAGTTAAGGAAGGTTAGGGATCAAGAATAAATTGATGCAACCTTGCTTTGACGGCTATCCTTGTAAAGTGATTTCATTCAGATTGTGATTGTAACTGCCTTTTATTTAATCAGCAAAAGTTTACTTTGTAATACTTGTTTTTATAGTGATCAAACCTATATGTTTAAGAATAATACAACCGTTTTAATTTGCGTTGTCTTCTTCAGGGAAAATGACAAATAAATTACAATAAGACAAAAGCAAAAAGCAAGTAATCAAGGTACGTAAAAGTTACCTATTTTGTAAGTATACATTTTACTGGACACTATAAATGCTCGGCATTTGCTAGGACGGCGAACATGCATCTTCTCAGGAAAACTCTCCTTTTGCCAGAGGAAAAACCGTCCGCAAAAACTGCCAGAGAAGTGATCTGTATAACTCAGAGACCCTTTTTCGGTACCGAAATACCGCAACCGTATTCTTGGTTACTTGCTTTTGTCTCTTTTTTAAATTTATTTGTCATTTTCCTTGAACAAGGTACCAGGTAATGGTGCCGAAACGTTGGAAATAATAAATTTTGCAAAACGAAAACTAAAAAGCCTGTATTATTTCTAGTGTATTATGTGTTCTGAAAGATTTTTAAAGGATTAGGCGAGTGTACTCACGAAACTTGTCAAATAAAATCTGTTGTGGCTAGCACAATACCTCTCGCCATTTCCATTTTATGTTTATAAGTATCGTATTGCACTTCGCTATCGAACCGTCGTTTTATAACAAATACATTACAGAACTTTACCCAAATATTGTTTTTATTCTATTTAACATGTCTTCTGCGCACATACCATTCTAATTATATCTATTTTTCATTGTATGAGTAAGTTCCTAAATGTCAGAGATTCTTCCAATTCATTAGCAAGATTGGCGGTATTTCTTATGGAAATATGTCTTTTACCTACAATTTTAAATATTTAATTAATAAAACAATAAGAAAGATTCGATGAACTTCCCAGAAAAAGCTTTTAGAATGTCACTAAAACTGTAGATTTTTGACACTGACATCTGTCATTTACAAACTATGTAGACTATTCTATATATTACAGTGCCTTTATCGCTAAATCTATACAAGAAATAATAAAAGTTTTAAATGTATCAGATGTAGAATTTAATGTTCTTCAATAAGAGTAATAACAGAAATTTTCAAAAAATAATATTTAGAAGATTTTTTTAAAGAAACTATTACTTTCGGTTGTCCAATTGTTACCAAAATCTAATCAGTTCTTCCCAGGAATGTCAAATTGAGGAAACTGCAGTTAAATATTTTTTAAATCTTATAGTATTTGAGAAACTGTGGTTACAACATCCATACACACAGACACACACACACACACACACACACACACACACACACACACACACACACACTCACACGGACATCATCGTAAAAATATTATATTCGGATTATAGGGACCTTAAAACGTACTTATCCACTAAAATCTGGATATGGGAATTTTAGCATGATTCCAATACTTCTCTTAGCGAGAGGTAAAATATTCATTGGGAACTATTGTTGCTTGCCTACAAATTAATTGAATCTTCTGTCTTCCAAATTAAATACCTGCAAATATTTGCCTAGTTTTTCGTCTCCCAGGTGTAAATCTTGTAGATCTCACCGTGAAGGATTTAATTAGTACCCGTTGCACAGAGTAAATAAAAGTGTATGAATCAGACGAATTTATCTCGCTAGCGCAGAACCAGTCTGGGACTGTCAGTAATTAGATGCAAAGGCTGATCGAAGCCTTGACTTTAGTGCACTTTCCGTTCAGTGCACGCGATAATCGATCATTTCCCTCTATTGTGCGATCGGTTTTAGTTTTAATCAACGTCGCGATAGCCATCGACACACAATACCCGAGCTTTACGCTACATAAACTGCACAAATGGAAAAACAACACGACTCGGATCAGAAATCGTAAGATCAAGAAGTGCTTGGCTGGCGAATTCACGAAGGCAAGAATTAACTGCAACAAAATAACTATAAACTAGAACATTGTCCTTTAAATATATAACAGTATGCACAAAATCAAGTAATAGTCATAGAAAACATATAATGAATCTTTGGTTAGTATACATATACCGTTATAGTAACGTATGTAACAAAAGTTTGAACAAAAGTTAGACCTCAACATCAAATAGAAAGAATTTTTTTACCTTCTGTCAACTTTAGGTAAAGAAAGTATTGTCTTTGGTCAAAAAAATTAGCACGTTTTAGAGTCCCTAGCAAACGATTTTACTAGTTTTATGATGATGTCTACTACAATTCTAAAAATTATAATGGGGTATTTGACTAAATTTTGACTTTTACATATATGATACTAGACCAAAAAATAAAATACCCGTATTTTTTTAAATTGATTAATTATTCGTAGTTTACGAGAAAATAATTATTAAAAGTTTGGAGAAGGGATATGTGATGTCATTAGGGTAGAATGATAAAAGAAGACAGTTAGAGTAAGATAGATATATTGTGGTAGGCGAAAGCGACAGAAGCTGTCACTTTCGCCATTCCATAACCTATCACAACATATCTATCTCAGTCTAACTGTCTTCTTCTATCATTCTACCATACTGACGTCACAGATATTTTCTCCAAAACATTAAATTGCTAATAACAATATTATTACAAACTAATGTTAAGTTTTTATTATTATAATGAGAAGATATATAGGTTTGTTTTTATATATTATGACATATATTGAAATTCAATTATGGTCACATACCCCATTCTTTCGTATTCCTCTTCTTTACATCTATATGAAGAGCTGATTAAATTTTGGTTATAATTGGTCAACCGGAAGGTCCCTTATTTGAAGTTCATAACAGTTTTTCTTGAAAAACACATTTATCATTATCAATATCATTTTTTGACATTTAATGTAATTATCAATATGCAAGAATATCTTATTCTCTATACGGTTTGATTATACATTTTCCTTCATATTCAGTAGATATAGAGTTAAAGAATTTTAAAGAGATTAACTTTCAAAAATCAACCAGCTAATATTATAGAAGCAGCTGATATATTCAATAACTTCTAATTGACAGATGTTAGTAATAAACGCAGTTTACATAATGTATGTTCGTGTTATAATTTTATTGGATTTATAGAACTTTTCGGTATGGAATTTGCAAAGAATAGTTTATGTTCGTGTTACAATTTTATTGGATATTTTGGCTATGCCCGATGTCGCATTTTGGCATTTAGTTTTTAGGATTTGGGTCTTCTTCACATAAATACAACTCCGAATGGCACACTAATGTCATCCATTTATTCTTAGTTTTTTATAAAAGTTTTATATAATTTATTTTATTTATTTTTTATCTTTTGACGAAATCCATGTGCTTCATGTTTCACTTACGTTTTCATTTTTTTGCCATGTATCTAAAATTTTCTTAATTCTCATCGTCTGAGGAAGGCTCATGTGGAGCTCGAAACCGGTCGACCCGAGAATTTAAATAAAATTTTGTGACAGCAATCTAGAATTTTTTATTAGATCCTCCAAACCGTTTAACTATCCGTCAATTGCGAGAAAAATTTGTGCGTACTTTTTCTTACTCTTACTATTGAGGGTGTCCCAAACAGTTCCATCCAAGCTGTTATATACCTTCCTTCTCTCTTCCAAATTAAGTCGGTAAGTGGTCACATCTTTTTGAACAACTATATAAAACAACTATTATGTATTTATGTCCAATGGCAACTAGATTAAATCTTATTTTAATTTTGGAGCGTAGTTTTTTTCTGAAAACTTTTGTTACATACGTTATTTGCGAATAATTTACCATCTTGGAGGCAGAGAGTTATTATTTTATTTAGTCTGGCATTGTGTGTACTTTCTTTGCCGTAAATCGTCTCCGAATCCCTATAAGTCTCTCTCAGAGGACAGTAAAGCTAAGCTTTATAATCGTTATGGTAATGAACTTGTTTTTCTCTCCTTATTTGCATCCAGATCCGAATTTATCGTGAAAGTTTTCGATACAAACCTCAAATTACCATATCTAAATAACAAATCAAAGAAATTAATTTCGTTCCCGAGACACATGTGTGCGGTGCACAGCAAACCAAAGGAGCAAACATCAAAAGTGCGGGACTATAGACGAGCAGCGTGTTCCATTGTTTACTCTACGTCCTTCGCTGTATAAACACCAACGGACTGTTAGCAAAGAGACAAGAGAAACGAATACATTCGTATATACATACATTCTCGAAAACACATACGTTTTAAGCGCACAAAATTGTTAGAAATTTGGAAAAATTTGTTTAAATACTCTAAAAATACGTACACATTACGTAACATTGTCTTTACAATCAAATAATATTACCAAAAAGTTTATATCTCTATCCATTTTTTAATTATTGCCCTAAAAGTCAATATACCCCATATTTAGATAAAAACTTCAAAATTTTCAAAAATCTAATTTTTATGTATCTAGATACTTCTCAATGCGCTGATTCCAAATTTTGAAACCGCAGGTCGATATCTCTTTTCGTTCTCGAGATATTTAGATTTAAAGTTTTGCTCAAAACTGCCCATTTTTGGGTAATAACCCAAAAATGGGTCGAGATATGAATTTGGCGACCCGACCATTCGATTCTACAGGCAAAATTACATACGTATACCAATTTTTATAATTTTTGCCCAACGGATTCATTTTTTATGAATAAAAGTTTGAAAATGGCCAAAATCTGAAAAAATCCTAAGGGGTACCCCTTGCGATTTTTGCGATTTTTCGTCATTTTCTGTTATTTTGCTTCAGAAATTGAATGCGGTGTTCAAAAATTATGAAAATTGGCATACTTATGTAATTTTGTCCGTAGAATTGAATGGAGTAGTCGGCTAATTCATATCTCGGCCCTATTTTTGGGTTATTACCCAAAAATGGGCAGTTTTGAGCAAAACTTTAAATCTAAATATCTCGAGAACGAAAACAGATACCGACCTGCGGTTTCAAAATTTGGAATCAGCGCAGTAAAAAGTATCTAGATACATATAAATTAGATTTTTTAAAATTTTGAAGTTTTTTTTTATAAATATGGGGTATATTGACTTTTGGGGCAATAATTAAAAAATGATATAATCTTGTTGGTAATATTATTTGATTGTAAAGACAATGTTACGCAAGAATACGCATTTTTAGAGTTTTTAAACAACTGAGAGAATTTTTAGAAATTAAAGCCTTAAAAGAAAAAATGGATAAATGTTATAAACCGCCAATTGGAAGGATATGTGACATTTAGGAACTTCTTCATACAATGAAAAATATATATAATTAGAATTTTATGTGTGCAGAAGACATGTTAAATACAACATCTACTTATATAGCCTAATATGGAAATGACGAGAGGTCTTGTGCTGGCCACAACAGAGTTTTTTCAGTAATACATTCAGGAAGGGAATATGCCATTTTCTTTGACTTCTCCTTTGAATTCAATATTTTCATGGATGTTATTCAATAATTATTTTAAAAAAATATGCAGAACATGAACTAATAGGTTGTATTATTATTGTTGCCTTATGAATTCTATAAGATTTTTTAATAACTCATAGTTTTAAATTTAAGCATGCATTCTTTTACGCTTTAAACCTGCTTTCTTTAAAATAATCGTCCCTGCCTTCCATTTAATTTGGAAATATTTCCGTATAAGTTCTATAGCATTCCCTAGGGGTATAGGGTTCGCTCCTTCCAATTACATAAAGTTGTCTCCATACAGAATAAGAGCATCGGTGCCCGTAACTTTCCTGCCGGCGTCTTCGCAGGATTAGCAGATACGCTGGTAATTTATGCGCGGTGAGCAGGATCCGAACTCCGCAGTAGATATCTCTATGTCCAACTCTTGCAATTACGCCAAGTGTCCGTGAGGAGAACCGTTACGTAGATGAAGAGAAGACGGTCATAATAAAGATAATAACAAGAGGCGAAAACAATCATGAAGTGTTAGACTATGTTCCTAAATTCAAAACTCATTAAGAACTATTTTATTGTCCCTAACATAGCAGGCTTTGAAATATTGAATTTATAACAACAGCAATTGTTTATTGTTTATCTTTCAAACGAAATGCCAAATTTGATTATTCTAGTGTTAATAATTTACAAGGTTTTATAAGATATCAGCAAGATGAGTACCCCGAATGTTGTCGTCTGAACATAAGCGAGAGATAGTCGCCTCCTCAGAAGCCAGTTTGGCGTTGATTAACCAAAGTCCAAACAGCTTTTTGGCTCGCTTTGTTACAGTTGATGAAACATGGATTTACCACTTCAATCACGAGTTGAAATTTTAAAGTATGGAATGGCGACATCGAGAATCTTCTTCGCCTCGCAAATTTAGGGTCCAATTAGATTATGGCTACTGCAATTTGAGATGCTGAGGGAATTTTAATAATTATCTAAATGTGGCCACACAATTACTGGTCAGTGCGCAACATTAATTGCTAAAATCGGTTGGAATTCTGTCTCATCTGGGCCACGCTTAAGTTCATAAAAGTCTTGTTTTCATGAACGCAATTCACGATGTTGGTTTCAGACTGGTGTTATATCCACTGTATTCATCTAACCCAACGCCTAGTGATTTTTATTTATTTCTCAAGCTAAAGGAAAGTATACAAATAAGAAATTTTAAAACCAATGAAGCTATTATGGCAGCCGTTCAGAACTTTATCTGCGATAAAGACTCCGAGTTTTTACCTCTGGCTAAGAGAGGTATTGGATTCATGCTAAAATTCGCATATCCAGATTTTATTGAATAAGCACGATTTAAGGTCCCTACAATCCGATTATAACATTTTTAAAATGATGTCTGTGTGTGTATGTGCGTGGATGTGTGTATGTGTGTATATATGTATGTCTGGATGTTATAGACACGATTCCTCAAAAACTATAAGACTTAAAAAATATTTAACTGCAGTTTCCTCAATCTGACATTCCTGGGAAGAGCTGAAAAGGTTTTGGTAACAATTGAACAACCGGAAGTAGTAGTTTTTTAGAAATATTCTTCTAAATATATTTTTTTGGGAGTTTTTTTTTTATTAAATATTGAAGAACATAAAATTCTCCATCTAATACACTTAAATTTTTTATTATATTTTGTATTAAGAGATAAAGACACTATAACACATAGAATTTATTTTAGAATGCAACATTATAGTGCATCACTTCCATGGTTACTCACTATTGTCAAAAAATGACAGCAATGTAAAATTTGTCCATTTCAAAATGCAACATTATAAATAGTATTGCAGCACAGGAGATACCTCCAAAACACATCACAAATGGTGTCAATTCTTATTACGACCGACTAGAATATTGCCTCAGAGTGATTGGGGGTATTTTTTTAACATTTATTACATGAAAGTTATGAATTTTTGTAAGCAAAAGTTTTTTAAGATGTACAACATTCATGTTTTGATTATTTGTTAATCGTCTGTAGGCTAATTTATTGGAAATTAGTTTTGATAATACAAAACTACAAATTTTGTATGTTGTATTTTAAAATGGACAAATATCACATTGCTGTCATTTTTTGACAATAGTGAGTAACCATGGAAGTGATTCGCCATATGTTGCATGTTAAAATAAATTCCCTGTATATAGAGTAATCTAATCGCAGAGGCTAAGGCACTAAGGAAACCAGTTGACAAATTCCAATGTTTATAATATAGTTTGTAAATGACACATGTCAGTGTCAAAAATCAACAGTTTTAGTGACATTCTGATAGCTTCTTCTGGGAAGTATATTTAATCTTTCTTATTGTTTTATTAATTAAATATTTGAAATTATAGGTAAAATTGTGGTAAAATGCATATATCCATCAGAAATACTGCCAATCTGGTTAATGCGTTGGAAGAATTTCTGACATTTAGAAACTTCCTCATACAATGAAAAATAGATATAATTAGAATTATATGTGTGCAGAAGACATGTTATATACAATAAAAAACAATATTTCGGTAAAATTCTGTAATATTTTGTTATAAAACGACGGTTCGAAAGCGAAGTGCAATACAATACTTATATATAGCCTAATATGGAATTGGCGAGAGGTCTTGTGCTGGCCACAACAGATTTTTTTTGTACAACCCTCGTATGTTTACAAATATTATAAAAGAAATTTATGACAGACTGTTTTTATAAATACCTGTATATTTTTATATTTTTCCATCTTGTCTGTTGTGAATATTTAGTTGAGAAATGAAGCATCTCGTGTTTCTACCGCGGTGAAACTTTATAAATTCAGTTTTAAGCCGCTCATCTCCTTGCGTCAGACTATCATGCGATCTACAGACGGCTAATGGCTACAAGTAGGATAACGGCCGCAGTTATCACCGCCATTTCAGCGACTTGCCGCCAACACTATACCAATTTACTTTTTATCTTTCCCCTCACGTCTGCAGAACAACCCTTACCGCCTTACCTAAAGGGTTACAACATCTGTTAGACTCCGAAATAAACCAAGAGTTGCCAACGGAGATAAGAAAATGGGGAGGTATTTCAGGAAATGTAAATCAGAGTTAATAATGAGGAAAATAATCTATAAAAAATCTGTTGTTGCACAACCTTTCGCCATTTTCATATTAGGCTATATAAGTACTGTATTTAACGTTTCTGGTACACACAAAAATAGTTATTTACATTCGAGTGCGTGTAAGTTGTATTTTACAGCGCGACAGCTATGTTTAAGGCACGAGCCCTTAAGACGAGTGCCTTATTAGCTGGAGAGCTGTAAAATACTTCACGCATGAGAATTGTTTCAAATTTTTTGGCCGACGATAATGAAAATCACTTTTTTTAATGAGATAGGTTGTACTTCTGAAAAGTGTTAGTTTAAAATACTGGGGGTTAAGTCAATTTTCAAATTTGATTTTACTTACCTTCATTAGAGTACTTCTTCCAGCGAAAATTTATCTGTAATAATAGACGTTGTTTATGACTGATAATATATTTATTTGCTCATGTTTTCTTCGTAATAAATAATAGGTAGGTGTCGATATTTGACATTTCAGCAATTTTCGCTTCGCGTATTTGACAATATCGATCAGTGACTATGTCGGTAACGGCGGATTTTTACAGTAATGACAGATGTCGCTGCCGTGATTTTGGTTTATATAAATTAATTTTAAATATAGGATATGTTAAAGTAAAAAAATAACTTAAGTAGGTAGTACTTTTTTACATAAACTTTATTATAGTAAAGATGATTTATTTTCTAAATGCCCATAAACGTCCAGTGTATTTTGATTATTTTACCGCATAGTTAGACAAGTTACAACACAGTAAGCGTAAAATGTAGGTTACACTTGCTGTGTATACAATTGTGAGGTTCCCATTACACTTCAGGAGGGCAAAAATTCTATTTACATCTATTCTTTATTTTTCAATTCATTCTATGAACAAGTATCTCCCTATTGTTCTAAATGTTCGAGATTCTTCCAATTAATTGACGAGATTGGCGGTATTTCTGAAGAGTGTACGATGAAATATATGTATAGAAAGCGCGTGTTTAGTTGACACTGATACGGTGCATAGTTTGGCTTATAAATGAATCCCCTTTCTTTTCATACGAATGTTAGTATTGACGGAATCTTTTCTTCGTTATAAAAATAGCATATTATAATTACTATTATGCACGGACATATCATAATTTGACAATTATACATGAATTTCTTTGACATAAACGTCATTTTATAGCCCGCGGGCCAAACCAAATTATAATCTACAATATAAACAATTTAAACAGGCAACATGAAAAGTTTTTATTACAAATTGAATTTTTTTATATTTTTTAATGAAAAATGAAAATTAATTTTGTGATATTTATATGGAAAGCACGGAGATACACAAAATAAAACTCAAATGACATAACTAACAAACAAACAATAAACTGTTGTTCTCCGCTTTCATAGCAACACTAGATACTGGATGTACGAGGACAAATTCTTTTCGATACAATTTTTCTAACACTCATAATTTGAGAATTGTCGTCCGTACATAAAGTTTTGTATGTACCACGAGCGTAACTTACTTTTATGGCCTTTGACGTGTTTTTATCCCTCGACTTACGCCTCGGGCTGAAAATCCCGCCGCAGGCCATAAAAGCCTCCTTACGCTCTTAATACATAAATAACTATTACACCTCGACTTTTCCAAATACAAATTTTAGGTTTTCCGCATTCAAAGAAAGTGTAAACTTAACGTCCGGCAGCTATATTTATAATTTTAAATAATTAATTAATGATAAAATAAGAAATATTAAATGTACTTCCCAGAAAAAGCCTTCATTAATGTCTCTGGATTTATTTCAATTGCAGATAATTTAATTTCTCTACTTGTTTCCATGGGCTGTTTATACGTTGGATTATTTTATATATTTATAATTATTTATCTCTATATCTATTCAATGTATTGAATAGAACATTAATATTTGTAATAACATAAAAAATAATATTTTAAAAGTTTTTTTTAAGAAACTACTACTTCCGGCTGTCCAATTTTTACCAAGCTCTTTTCATTAATGTCAGATTAAGGAATACGTAGTTAAATTGGTCTTTAATCTTATAGAATTTGAGAAACGGTCCCTCCATCATCTACACATACACACACACACACACACACACACACACACACACACACACACACACACACACACACACATATATGCGATTTTGAACATGAATCCAATACCTCTTTTAGCGAGAGGTAAAAATATACCTACTGACATCAAGAAACATTATCTACTTAAGCAGACAGTTTTCTTTTAAATGGACATTTTTCTTAGATGTACTAAATATTGTCGACCATCATAATGCGTGTTTCTTCGGACTGTGTTATGATTTTCTAAATAATGATTTGTTCATTAATGATTCCTTCGAATCATAATTAAATTTAATTCCAAAGAAACAACAAAATTAACTTGATCGACGCGAAACCTACACAACGTCGAATGAACTAGCGCCAAACGTCAAATTATAAATCAGCTGTTTTGATTGAAGTAATACCCAAATCGAAAATAGTTTAAAGATGGATTGTGCGGAAGCAGAAGTAATATTTTTGGTATGGAATGTGAAGTAAAATATGAAAATAAGTTTCTTTAACTTTTTTTTTGTATCTGCGGGATCTAATATTACAAAAATCGAAACCAATAATGAATGTTGAATCTGACTCAAGTTCTAGTAGGTCGGATGTTTCTGATAGACATAAATTTGCACCTTCCAATATATCATTGCTTGCCTTTTCCGCCATTTTCAAATCTTTTGTTATTTCGTTATTTCAATCACAATGATCATGCGAAAAGACTGATTCAGAAGGGAAAGGGGAATAGAGTGTTGTGTTCATAAAATGAAAAAGTGGGGATAACGAATAACGAACGAAGAAACAATTTTCTTTTTGATCATGTTCACTTTGTTCAATTTTATCACAGTCCGAAGAAACACGTCTATATTCAGCACCATTTATATGTTTTAACACGTTCGCTGCCGGTAATTTTGGGCTAATTTTGCCAGGGTCCAAAACGGTAATCGCGTGTGCAAACGTGTAGAAAATTCCTTTCTGAAGTGCCTACGAACACAACAACAGTCTCCCACAGCGCCAGCCACACTAGTGTGCCTTGAAATAGTAGCGTAGATGTGTCACCTAATGGCGACGGCGGCAAACGTAAAGTACCTAGCGCGTCGCCTTAGGGCGACAGCAGCAGCGAACGTGTTAAAGTAATCCAAAAAAAAAGTGATTTGCTTGATAGCTCATTGCAACTACTGTTTTTATTAATATTCTCAAAAGATATGAACTTCATTGACTCCATATTTAATAACATGTGTACGAATTTATCTGTTTCCCTTTTTGGCTTCTTCAAATTGTTGTCTGTAATAAATCTCCAAATCTGTCCTTTAAATCATTGCATATTTCCCTGTAAGAAATTCCATGTGCGTCTATCTTAGAGGACAGTAAATTTATATGGAAGGGCGTGGCAGTGGAACAGTTAAACTAGAAGTTGAAAAGTAAATAATGTTGAGAGCAACGATGCAGTCGGTTCAGATCGAGAATAAGGACAACCGAGAAACCTGTTTGGTGAGACTGCAAGCGGAAGATACTTCCATTTTAGCACGTAAATCATGGGCCGTGATTTCTTTACGGAATACGAATACGCACAGATACCAGGGTACCGTTTTCATTCATTCACCATACAATAAACTCTGCTTTTCACTAAGGGGACACACATGATACACCTGCACAAAAGATACTACATGATATATTCAGAACAAAAAGAACAAGGATTACCAAAAAATCTTTCACAGACAATAAAAAGAATAAAGAACCAATCCAGTATTTCTTTTTTCTTTTTAACTTTTTAACTGGTGAACACTTTTATCTTCCGCCACCTTTAGGTTTAGGTAAGGAAGGTATTGTCTTTGGTCAAAAAGTTCGGTGGTGGGTTTTTAATGAATAAGCACGTTTTAGGGTCTCTACTAGACGAAAGTGACCCCTGTGGTGCACTCTCCACAACAGCTATGAGTGCCCGTGGGGTGACGCGTGGTAAGCGCCCACACTAAAATATATCATCATTAACGATGTCTACATGTGTTGTAGATACTGACACACCCAGTAATGGGTAATATGCCGTGATGATATATTTATTTTATTTATTTATTTACTATACGAATTTACAATTTTTAAGATGATGTTTGTATGTGTATGTGTTTGTGTTTCTGTTTGTGTGTGTGTGTATGTGTGTGTATGTGTGTGTGTATGTGTGTGTGTGTCCATGTGTCCGTGTGTCCGTGTGTGAAAAATTTTTCTCCGACGATAACACCAATACTACAATTCTAAACATTATAATTCTTTCGTATTCCTCTTCTTTACATCCATATAAAGAGGTAGTTAGATTTTGGTTATAATAGATCCACCGGAAGTGCTCTTATTTGAAGTTTTTAACAGTTTCTCTAAAAAAAGGAATGATTTTTTTTTTAAATTAGGATATAAATATTAAAGAACTCTTCTCTATATTGATTCATTATACATTTTCCTTCATATTATATATAGATATAGGGTTAAATAATTTTAAAGAGATTAACTTTTAAAAGTCAATTATCTTTGCTATATATCACGGAAACAGTTGATATATTGAAAAAAATTCTATGGAAGAACTGTGTCGCAGAAGACTTGAGAGAGGAAGGACTGTGAGATGAAGATGCGTTGGGAAGGAATGACTGGAAGAGAAGAGTAAGAAACAGCGAACCCTAATAAAATAAGGAAAAGCTGAAGAAGAAAGAAGTATCAAATGCAATTTACATAGTATATGTTCATGTTATAATTTTATTGAATTTATAAATTTTTCCAAGAAACTTCTGGTATGATATTTGTAAAAAATAGGATGTTTTCGTGTTACAATTTTACATGATATATAGAATCTATTCTAAGGAACTTTTGGTGAGGGATTTGTACAAAATACAGCAAATTGGCAGAAGGTCTTATGCTGGCCACAACACATTTTTTATACTTCTTTTGTTTGAGGCATTTACAGCCCATTAGTTCTTAGAAACAAAAAAAAACTTGTTTCATATGTATAAAGTTTTCATCCTTCAAATCACTACTACAGTCAAAATACATACTTTTAAATAGAAATAGTACAAACAAAATAACTTTCACCACAAAATTGGACTTTTGTTACACTCTGTATATGTAAGAGCTTTAATAATAAATGTTATCTACAGGGTATTCCATTTATGATTCTGGCTAGAAAATATTAAATCTTGATTAAAAAGGTGTTAGGATCCCCTATTTTAGGCATCGTCATTAAAAATTAAAGCTCCATTAAAAAGGGTAGTAACCCTAAAGTACCCGTTAATAAAGTTACGAGGCACTGTGGAATGATTCTTCCCATCTTTACATAAACGTTTAATACTCTTTAAAACTTAAACAAGCGATGTTATCCAACTTATTCCCTTATCTGAATTTTACGCGAGAACTTCATAGGTATAAAAACATTGCAAGATATTCAGCTAGTTTCCTTTCTTGTATTTCCTGAGTCAATAAAAAGATGATACAACTAGAGTCCTTTTTCTCCGCTTCAAACACTAATAAAAGTTATCTGTCTCGAGCCATAACAGTTTATTGACTAGCTGAAACTTAAATATACAATCATTTGAATTTCAACAACAAGACACTGAAAAACCCAGAGTCTGAAATCGAATCGAAGTGTCTCCTTTCAGTACATAAATTTTACATATTTACCGACCATATTTCAGTTTTTCAGGACGATTTACAGCCACTCGCTATGCAATACTTTCAACCTTTGACAAGGCAAAACAATAAAGGCGATTTTGAGCTTGGAATTTGAACGAAAATGAAAGCGACGTTCGAAAAACTAAATCGTTCTCAAACACGAACGGAAAACTCGTTGGTATTTCCAAGATTACAAATTTTAAGAACACTTATCAAATATCCTGATATTAAAATATTTCAAAAACTCTGTGGTGGCCAGCACAATACCTCTTGCCATTTCCATTTTATATTATATAAGTATTGTATTGCACTTCGCTATCAAACCGTTGTTTTATAACAAAAATATTACAGAACTTTACCCAAATATTGTTTTTTATTGTATTCAACATGTCTTCGGCAAACAAATAATTCTAAATATATCTATTTTTCATTGTATGAGGAAGTTACTAAATATCAGAGATTCTTCCAATTCATTAACAAGATTGGCGGTATTTCTGATGGATATATTCATTTTACCTATAATTTTAAATATTTAATTAATAAAACAATAAGAAAGAGATATTCTTAGTGCAGTTTAACCTCTACGATGTATTACATCTGATTCTATATATTATAGTGTTTTTATCTCTAAATCTATACAAAATATAATAAATGTTTCAAGTTTATTAGAGGGAGAATTTTTTGTTCTTCCATATTTGTAATAACAAAAATTTCCTAAAAAATATATTTAGAATATTTTTTCTAAGAAACTACTACTTCAGGGTGTTCATTTGTTACCAAAACCTTTTCATCTCTTCCGAGGAATGTCAGATTGAGAAATTCATAGTTAAACAGTCTTATATTTTATGAGGAATCGTCCCTCCAACATCCAGATATACATACACACACATACACACACATCCACACGCACACACGTAGTCATCATTGTAAAAATGTTTTAATAAGATTCTAGGGACCTTAAATCATGCTTATTCACTAAAATCTGGACATGAATCCAATATCTCTCTTAGCGAGAGGTAAAAATAGCATGTCTCTTCCGTTACGGCCTTTTAGGTAAATTACGTCGTTGTTTTGGCATGTTTTCTATATCTCCCCCAAATTATTTTGATATGAATTGATATACATTTAGGTCAAATAGAGGTTATTTCTTCCTGTGATAACGCAGTTGATAAGAAATGATTACAAAGTATTTTTATATTTGTTTACAACTTAAATATAAAGTTATCTATTAAAAAACACACAACGTTTACATAGATGGATAATATTTGCTAAGCAATATGTGGTGTCTAAAAATAGAAGTTGTTCTAAAATTAGAAAGAGTATTTATTCGTTATAAACATAGACTGTTCAATTGATTCCTTTCTTGTGTATGAATATTTATTATGAATTAGTGTAAATATGTATGTGTTATTTCGTCATATTTAAATGTCAAAGGCATAAATTCTAATACATATGTTTCTTTGCAGGTAAGGAATGGTTATAATACATACAATCTACTACGGTATTCATGGTGAGTTATTTTATATGTACCTCATAAAGAATACTATAATGATAATTATTATTTACAAACAAAAATTTATGTTGATTATTTTTTGACATTTTTTAAACCTGTCACGTGTCAGCGTTTTAACCAATCTTGTCATTATTATAGTGAATATAAAGCTCTACACGGTAAAAAATTACATTGTTATTTCGAACAAAATTTAGTTAGCTGTATTTTTTTTGTTATTTCAACAATATTTTTTTGCCGTGTATACGAAGAACTTTGTATTTTAAGTTTCCAAAATTAAACAATTTTTGTTGTGTATAAATAGTATTATTTGCTGTAAAGTATTATTAGTCATGGTAGCAATTATTATTAGTAGTACTAAGCAGTAATTAAAGATATTTAATCTGTTACTGGGACAAATTTTATTTTTTTGTATCCTGCGACATTATATTTTGTAAAGATTACCAATTCTTCTTCCCGCCATATACTTATTTGTACAGGTAACTAAAACTTTTGTGTAGACAGGGTATTCCCTTGGTATACAGTATAATTCACTGTTCGTGTTATACAATACTATACTACGTCGTGTCTCATTTGCTTGCGCAGTTAAGTTTAGCCTGTCGAAAATTGTGTTTTAAAAGTGCTTGTTTCTTGTGCCCGTCAATAAAAATTGATGATTTTGTAAAAGATATTTAAAAACAATGGCAATTAGAGTGTCTTATTAAGAAATTTGAAGGTAAATCTATTATAATTTAAGTGACTATTGTTTCATACGTTATTTTGTTTATATAATATTTGTTACATGTATATAGATTATAATTATAAATAAATAAAATTATTATAATACGCATGTATTTAATTTTTACTTTACTACCTCATTAATGCATTTGTATATCTATCAAAAATGTATTAGTTTCCAAAACAAATTCATAGTTATTAATGGTAACTTATTTTATTTCTTCGCCTAACAAATTTATATTTCTTAATGGTAACTTAATTTATTTGATCGTATAACAAATTTACATTTCTTAATGGTAACTTATTTTATTTGTTCGCATAACAAATATCTTTTGTTATATATAACAAAATTGTATTTGTTGCCACAACACTTTTTTACCAGCAAATTTACCTAGGTAACTGTAACAAATATATTTGCTGGTCCTATATTGACAAAAAAAATCGGCTGCTGGAACTCATTTTTGGTAATCACAACAAAGTTTTTATTTACCGTGTAGAGATTATTCCCGGGAATAATTTCTGTAGCTTTTGTTTTGTCGATAGTTATCAACACATAAATAAAATAAACGAAAAACACCGATTTGGTGATGTTTCTGATCATGAAATAAATCAAAAAAATATAGAAACCATTTCTGGAAACACCGTAATTAATAATGAGTCAGTACGAAGGTAATTATTTATATTTATTTTTTTATTTAATTAATTTTAACAATATATGTACTCGTACCTTGGATGGATATTTATCCATTGCTAGAAATAAAAAATGCGATGATGTATTTCATAATTGTGTTTCAATTTAATGAAGCATTTTATTCTTTTTTATTTTCTTCTGAAACTTTCTGTCTATCCTACAACTTCGAATGCCTTAGGATAGTTCCAATTACCATATTTCGAATGATTAAATTCTTCACAGCTCCAGAGAACATTTTAATTTATTTTAATAGTGTATTGCGTTTCAAGACAGACTGTTTGTAAACATTTTTTATAACAGTAATTCAACTTTCACAGTAAATTCTAAATTTATAATAATTACATACAAATAAACAAGAACTATTATATTAATTTATGTAAAGTATAGTACTTTCTAATGTTGGTTGCATTGAATTAACTAATTGATAAATGGTACTTAGGGTTGATTACTAGTTTAATTGAATAAAAAACATTAAAAATTAAAGAGTATGATTCATACTCAGGTTTTAGTTTGTTATTGTATGACATCATCCACTCCTACGCTCCCGCGATTTTGTATTGGAATCTCCTTTATTGATTTTATAAGTGACTCATGTCGTAACCCACAAAGATTACGTCCCTCTTCTGTACCCTAACCTAACTTAACAAATCGAATGCTTAGTCATGGGTGATACAAAAAAAACTAAAAGAATTTTTCTACATTTGATGATGCTGGAAATATTTTAGAATCATTTTAGTTTGGTAGATAGTGTCCTTTCATTTGATGGTATCGTCGACATTTTGATCGCCAAATCGATTATTATTTGCGATACTAAATATCCATTTCACTAATTTTTGTTTCATGTACTGTAGTTCCTTTCTTTATCGGTGTCTTCTTCACGTCTCGTTCCATTCTTCTACGACCTTACTTCATCTCTATCTCTTTTATTTTAACTGTTTTTCACAAACCTCTTGTTGTCCACAAGCCCATACCAATTCAGCTTCTTTTCCTCAATAAGCTAATCAAACATAGTAAACCGTCTTTCAATAGGGGTGACAGTTTTTGAAATAGATTTCTGATATTTGTTTTACTGTCCGATGTCAAAATATTCACCATAGTTTGCAGTTTCATCGTGCAGCGTTTGACCCTTCCCAACGTTTAGAAATTATTAAAAAATATTACCAAATTTCGAGCTTAGTTGTGGGTGCTCAACGTTTGTTCACCAGAGTTTTGGGTCGCCGTCTCTGTTATTCTGCGTAGGCTATACGCCGCACTGTGGAAAAGTTTGAGCGTAAGTTCAATTTACAAGACAATAAGCCACCAACAAGACAACGAAATGTGCCAAATAAGGAAAATATAGCAGCTGCAGCGGCTAATGTAGCCGATGAACCAAATTTACTGATTTCAAAATGATTTCAACATTTTGGTCTTTCTCAGACGTCAACTTTGAGAATTTTGCCTACATCCTTACAAAGTCAACAAACAATCACAGTTTGTGGAGCGTTTGCTGATTGAGCCCTTAAACACTCGTAAGACAATCATAATTTTGGCCAAAAAATCATCTTTTCAGGCGAGGCGCATTTTTGGATGATTGGCTTTGTTATTTATCACAACTGTCTTTATTGGTGCGAAAACAACCCACAAGTACACAATTAGTACAGTTCATGTTAAGGGGCAACAATTTCAATGTTTCAGCCACTCTTCACAATACGACAATAAATCCCACTACAACAACTAAAAGTTTAGGATTACACTTAGATTACAACTTTGCTTGGGCCAATCATTCTCACCATTTACGTTCTCAGGCATTTACGTAAATGTGTAAATATGGATATGCTTAAAATGTATTATTTTTTTTTTTGTCATATTGTATAATATGTTGGGGTAACTCGAGCCAAGCCATTAATGTATTTATAGCTCAGAAAAGTGTTATAAGGGCAATTATTGGATGTTCTCCTCATACATCGTGCAGAGGTCTCTTCGTTAGTCTTAGTTTGCTTACTCTCCCTTGTATTTATATCTTTCATTGTGCGCTTTTTGTCAAGAAAAATCCTTCCTCGTTTTTGACAATCAAACAAGCTACTGGGTTCCATAACACTTGTAACATCAACAATTTATATATTCCTAAATTCAGAACAAAAAATTTTCACGACAATGTTTCATACATGCCAATCAAAATTTTTAATCATTTGCCACAAGATTTAAAAGCTATTATTACAATAAATTCTTTTAAAATCAAACTAAAACAATATCTCATACATAAATGTTTTTATTCCATTGACGAATTTTTCGATAACTAATTGTTTGTACTTATGTTTCTCCTTTTTTATTTATTTATATAATTTTTGTACTTATTGTGATGACATGCCAATTGAATTTTTTGTAATTATTATGGCAAAAAAAAAGTTTTACATGAGATGCTGTTGCATCCTGAAAAACTCACTTTGTTGTGTAGTTTATGGCATGGCGGCATCATCGGACCTTATTTCATCCAAAAATTGGAGCGATCGTTTGCGTTAGTGTAAATAAAGCCATGGTGGATATTTGAACTATATATTGTTCCACACATAATTACATTGCCCAAGCTTCAAATAAAGCAAAAACAGAATTGATACGTCAAACCGTTTTTGTTTTACTTAAAATTAAAATCCTACCACTATGTGAAAGACCCTATGTTATATAAGTGTTACTTTAGTTCCTAGCTTTCTTATTTCCCTGTTTCTTATTCTATCTACTTCCTAGCATTGCGACACCTTTGATTATTATAAAGCATTTTAGTTTATTCGTCCAAAACCGGAATTTTTAATTGGAATTAGTTACATAAACACCATTTCCTCGTCGCCGTTATTGTTAAATAGTTAATATTTTACTATTAACTCTATAAATAAGTAGAAGGAATCTATGTCATATTTCAGAGAGTTATATAGATAATTGTTCATAATTTACTGCACATATTCTAAAATTAATATTCTTACTACGAAATAAACTAGATAATCTTTATTTCCTACAAACATAAATATAAAATATGAATGCATTAAACTAGAAAGCAAGATTTCCACATTCTCTAAACTTTTCCACCACAAATCTGCTGTTTACTTCTCTGACCACAGACATGATTAAGAATTCATACATATCAGTGTTTATTGGCGAATGCCAGTGAATATGGTAGCCATAGATGTCTGAGGAGCCTAGAATATCTGCCTCAACCGCAAATAATAGCGCATTCCGTTAATTCATGTGATCACAACAACTGGTTATCGGAAATGAGGTAAATTGAGATCGATTGAATATCGGGAATATACGAAGCGAGAATTTGAATTATACAAATTGGAGAATTACTGCAATAACGTAAAGTTTTGTCTGTCAAAAGGATTTATTTAGTCACTACAGAAAATAAATGCATTTTTGTTATTTTTTCAGCTGTAGGTCAGTTTTCATCAATAATTTCACAAACAATGTCTTACAAGTTAAATTTAAGAAATAGTAATTTACGTAACAAGACCTGAAAGTGATACTTTACTGGGTGAGCAAGCATATTCCAGAGCGAGCCGTAGGCGAGCTTTGGAAGCTTTTGAGCCCAGTATAGACACTTTCAGGTTCTGTTGGGTACAATATTTTTTTTGCGATCCTGAAAAAAGAATAAAAAGTATTATTTTTTTTTACTGCGAGCAAATAAGATATAAATAAACAACTGATCTCCATGGAAACATTTAGCTTTACCGGTCCCGGGATCGGTAAAGTACTTTCCGATCCCTTATAGACAACTTTCCGAGCTAGCTCAACAAAGAAGGACTTTCCGGTCTAAATAGTGATCAGAAAGAGCTCATTTTCTGGGCGATCGCGAAAAAAGCTATTTACAATTTAGTTGGACAAGTGTCTGGTCTCGAACCTGGGGGAACCGGGTTCGATCCCGACAGACGCCAAATATTTCCAATTTTAAATGGTACAAATGTGACCCCTGTGGTGCCCTCTCCACACCAGCTATGAGTGCCCGTGAAAGCGCCCACACGGTAAAATATATCGTCATCATTACCGATGTCTATATGTGTTGTAGATACTGGCACACCCAGAAATGGGTAATATGCCGTGATGATATATTTATTTATTTTTTAACGTGAACCATTGGGTTTGTAATATCTACGGTTACGACTTGACATTTGATTGACAGCAATGTATTTGCCTGTCCCGTTTAAATTGAAACATAGGGAACGAATTTGACATTTGACAAAACGTCAATAGAGGTTAATTTTATGTAAATAATTATACCTGCTTTCTAAATTAAATTTAGTTGTAGAAAAAATATTATGTACCTTTTGTCCAAGTGATTTTCTGACTTGGCTAAATTTCTTACAATATTTAAATATAATACTTCTGTCAGATTCGTTCCCTATGTTTCATTTTTAATGGAACATTGCTGTCAATCAAATGTCAAATTGTAACTTATAGGAAAATTCAACGGTTATCTGTCATATTGACAAGATGCCATTAGAGGTTAATTTTGTTTAAATAATTATACCTGTTTTCTATCAATTAAATTTAGATGTAGAAAAAATATTCTATGTACCTTGTGCCCAAAATATGTTTAGTGCTCTCGAGTGGTTTTCTGACTCGGCTAAATTTCTTACAATATTTAAATATAATATTTCTGTCAGATTCGTTCCCTATATTTCATTTTTAATACTATTTACTTTGATACTTACTTTATGATAAACTCGTTTGTACTTGTATAAAGTATTTCGTGATGGTTCTTCAGCGCTATTGGGAAAGGTGTTAGTCTCCCTATCAGTCGATGGTTACAAAGTAAAAAGTAATGCCATTTCAGTAGCAATGTAACACGAATGTGTCGCAAAGAACATCATGTTGCAATAAACTACAGAGTTTTATGCTCTGGACCTTATCTGCTGAGAGAAAGTTACACAGTAACAAAACCCAGACAATATGAACATGTTTACACATCAAATGACCATTTGACCAATTACTGCAAGTGCAACAGATGCATCATATGATGTCACCGTCTAGCAATTGCATTTTTATTCCCACAGAACAAAAACCCAAACACATTTGACACTGGGGCGGCAGAATAAATAAATTAATATTTGATGCACAAAATACATCAGAATTTTAAAACAGTAATACTTTATAAGCTGTTGTGAAGGACGTACCACTACATTTGATTTTGATCGAACCAAAATTCATAGAAAGTTGTGAATTCATGAATTTTCAGTCTGGGAATCTGCAGTAATTCATTTAAATTTTATGTTTTGAAATGAATTTGTGGAATTTTAGAAGCATGTAGACAATACTCATCATTTACTGAGTTTATTTCTTGTTCTAAGACAGAAGATTAAAAGTTTTTGCAATAAAAACAAGAATATTTCCACGAACTTCAGTTGTTGGATTTCCTAAGAATGATCTTGAAAATTAAAACAGACTCGAGGAATGCACTGTAAATTTAAACTGTCATTTTTTATAAAACACTTCTTTCTTACTTTAATATTACAATCATTATGAGCTCAGACTCATAATAATATGTATCACATAAGTTTTCGAAAAAAATTGAATAGTCCATACAGTGGTTAGTTGATTTCTCATATTTTCATGCACCACTCATACACGGTTAAAGATAGAATAACGGACGATGAAATTCCGAATTCAGCATCAAATTCTCTTTCTTTTCATGTCACACATGATTTTTTTTACATCATCAGGTCTCAAGTTACAGACGTTTGAAGTTACATGATTTTTCATCGAAATTTTGTATTATTGAAAATAAAGCAATAGTTTTCTGCAATGGAACAGTTTGCAGCGTTAGTAAATACGTAGGTAGGTATGTATTTAAATTAATAAAAATTAAATAGCGGGAGGTTTTTTGTTGGCCACATCAGATTTTTTTTTATAATTTCATCTAAAAATATTAGGAAAACTAAGACTTTTGATGAAAATCCGGTGAAAAAATTCCTATTAATAAGCGAGTTATGGTCTCCCGAATTTTGAAAAGATTGACGTGACGTCACGCACATGTGTAAGTTATATTTACATAAAATAAATGAATATTATACAAGTGTATTTAAATTATTAAGTTTAATGTAAGAAATTTATGTTAAAATAAAAAAAAACTGTTTGAAATCTGCAATACAGGAATGTTAGCCTCTCCTTTCGAATTTGAATTTCTTAACTTCCATTGGTAGTAACCCCACCTCCTAACACGCTATTTGTTATGCATGTATAGGCGGTCTTTAGGTCGCCAATCAAAATATTATATATTTAATTCATTAATTCATAACAAAAAACCCCTTATTTCCGAAATATTTCAATTATACCATTTCATTATTTTATTAATATTCGTTATTCAGCATATACATTCGTATTTTTTTACTATTTTCCTTTAATTCGATTGAGCTGGAATCCCCTATTGTTGTAAGCAAAATCAATACATTTTCTATAAACCACAGTATTGTTCATTCGAATGTACAGTATATTTACATGGAGGCTTTTAGTTAAATTTTACTGTAAGCATTGCCCTGGGAAATTTCAGTGCTTTTTGCGTTTTCAGGAAATTTATTCTCAAATCCTGCTAATTGTATTTTAGCATAATAAAAGTAAAATAGTACTAATTACACTACGTGCTTAAATTTTTAATTTCTTCCACAATACAAAGTTTAATTGTGCAATAAAAGAATTTAGAATTTACTTCTTTTTTAATTAAAAATGTGGAGTGTTCATACAATGAAAAATACAAACAAAAACAATAATGGTCCTTGTAAATAAGTGTCTAATTTGGCTCTATCCTCAACACATGATACCACTGGCGATGGCCCTGAGCGTTACCAATTAAATAGAAGCAATTGAAAGCGGAAATGGGGACTGCACCCTACTAAAGGAACAACTTTAGTGGAGAACAGAATCCCCTGACTATACTTTTACAATCTGAACAAACACGGCATAGATATTCACCCTCTACGTTGCCAAGACGATCAATATGTTCAAACATTTAGACAAAGATTTTAATTTTCTTCTACTCACACTGTCTGGAAATTCTGTTCGTTTCCCAAAAATTAGGAAAACTGCACAAAAAATAAATACAGTTGTAACAAAAAACACAATTTATTATTAATAGATAATTACCGATAGAAGATGTATCTGTTTTCAGAAAACCTGGAAATAGAAGGTCAGTAATTGATAGAAATGACAAAAATTCAAAATTGGTTCGTGAATTTTCAGTCGCCTAAAAAGCGCGATTTATTTGTATAAATTAATTCACGGGACAGTTAATGACCCTCAATGTGTTTCACTTATTAATTTTCATACTCCTTCTGTGTTCACGAGAAGTTCTCAAACATTTTATTTACCTTCTGCCCGTAGTAACGTTTTTTATAAATCGCCTATTTACCAGATGTGTTTAATCTATCAACTTAAATTTAGTGATGTTGTTTTTCAATATTCTCCAAAGAAATTTCATTCTTTCATTGTATAGTAGTCTCTTAATTATTATTTCTTATTTACTTTCTGTAATGCTATTTCACTTTTTTGTATTTTTGTATGTTTGATCTACATTTTGCATCGTATTTAAATGTTATGTTATCTTTATTATATAAGATTTTTTATGTGATGTTTTTTATCCTGCTCTGTAATTGGATTTATCTGTTGAGCAGTGTATGTTAAATAAATAAATAAATAAATAAATAGAAAGGGGCCATCTCTTTCCGGAAAATTCAATTTTTTGCCACGACAATTTTTTCCTTTGTAATAAGTTATAATGTGTGTTTGTGTGTGTGTGTGTGTGTTATAAATAGCGTTAAATGAATGTGTTCATAAGCTCAGCGACCGATGATGGTAGTTTAATATAACAGGGGTGGCTTTCTTTAATACAGCTTCTTAAACCAACTGCTACAAGTTTCACATATAACGTCTTCATTGTTTCATTATGAAGATTGGATATTAACGACATTATCATTACCCAACGAAAAACCGCGAGTTTTAATTAAATTTCATGATTTTACGTCGAAACGTTAGGAACTTTCAAAGTGTTAATTTTATACGGAGACTATCGTTTTTCCTATAATAATTTACTAGTTTAAAAATAACTGTTTAAAATGTTTTTAATAAACAGGGTGTTTCATATAACAGTTTATCTATATATAACAGAAGGTTTATCTTAAGAGAAACATAATCAATATACCCCATATTTAGATAAAAACCAAAATTTTAAAAAATCTAATTGTTCTGTATCTAGATACTTCTCAATGCGCTGATTCCAAATTTTGAAACCGCATGTCGATATCTCTTTTCGTTCTCGAGATATTTAGATTCAAAGTTTTGCTCAAACCTGCTCATTTTTGGGTAATAACCCAAAAATGGGTCAATATATGAATTTGGCAACACGACCATTCGATTCTACGGGCAAAATTACATAAGTGTACCAATTTTTATAATTTTTGTCCAACCGGTTCATTTTTTATGAATAAAAGTTTGAAAACCCCCGAAAATGGCCAAAATCTGAAAAAATCGTAAGGGGTACACCTTAGATTTTTGTGATTTTTGGCCATTTTCAGTTATTTTGCTTTAGAGATTGTATGCGGTGTTCAAAATTTATGAAAATTGGTACACTTATGTAATTTTTCCCGTAGAATCGAATGATGATATTGCCAAAGTCATATCTCGACCCATTTTTGGGTTACTACCCAAAAATGGGCAGTTTTGAGCAAAACTTTAAATCTAAATATCTCGAGAACGAAAAGAGATATCGACCTGCGGTTTCAAAATCTTAAATTAGTGCATTGAGAAGTATCTAGGTACATAAAAATTAGATTTTTAAAACTTTTGAAGTTTTTATCTAAATATGGGGTATATTGACTTTTGGGGCAATAATTCAAAAGTAGGTAGAGGTATAAACTTGGTAGTAACATTGTAACGGATTATTTTATATATTTATGAGTCTCTATCTCTAAATCTATAGAAGATATAATAAAAATGTTCAATGTATTGGATAGAGAATCCTATGATCTTTAATATTTAGATGATTTTTTAAGAAACTACTACTTCCGGTTATCCAATTGTTACCAAACCTTTTTAGCTTTTCCCATTAATATTATTAAGGAATACATAGTTGAATTGGTCTTTAGTATTATAGAATTTGAGAAACTGGATATAATTAGAATTTTATGTGTGCACAAGACATGTAAAATACAATAAAAAACAATATTAGTGCAATACAATACTCATAAATGAAAATGGCGAGAGGTATTGTGCTGGTCCCAACATATTTCGCCCTATTTTGTAACTCAATCGATAATAGTTATCGATCGATAATAATTTTTGACAAATAGAAACAAATGTATCATCTGCCAGTTTCATTTTTTTATTCAGTGTGTACTATAATTATTGACTACAATTTATTATCGATCGAAAAAAGTTATCGATTGAGTTACAGAATAGGGATGAATGTGTTTTCTTGTTTTGGTATCTAATCTAGAATTCATACTCTCAAGCCTTGTATTGTTATTTGAAACACTCTGTGTAGAAAATGTTATATATTTAGTTGCATTTCATACCATAAAGGTGCCTAGTCATATATTGAAATAATCTATATGACTATCAAAGATTATAATTTATGATTCCCATTTGCAGATCCTAATAAAGCTATCAGACAATCGTCGGTTCTATTTCAGCTGCATGCGGCCGTTGTCCTCAACTGTAGAAATTTACGAGCAAATACAAAACCCTGGTATTGTATATGCTTAGTTTTACGAGTTCAACTAATAAGTCTAACAAGCTACCGCATACTAACTACCCATTATTGCGGAATTATGCACCAGCAAAAACTTATAGTGCTCCATTAAAACTAAGATATAGAAATAGATTTGTTCAATAATGTATGAGACCAATATAAATTTAAAAATCTGATGTGGCCAACACATGACCTTCCGCCAATTCCAGGTTAAAATAGCAGTGAGCTTTAAGTAAAGTATCATTACCGGTTAATCGTTTGTAAATAAAATCTAATTTGTTGTCCAATAAATAGAAAAGTCTGTAATATAATAATAATAATAATAATAATAATAATAATAATAATATTTTGTCGGCTTGCAACTCCTATGAGTATAGCCCATATACTTTATTTTACATATTACAAGTTTCTTGTTTACATTTTTGCTTATATATAAAGTATTTCAAGACACACAAGAAACTTGTAATATGTAAAATAAAGTATATGGGCTATACTCATAGGAGTTGCAAGCCGACAAAAAAAGTCTGTAATACGAAATTTTGGTTTTTTTTCATCAAAAATATGTTAGAGCTCCAAATTAAGTACTACATCCGATTTATCATATATAGTTAAAATCTAATATGTTGTTTCAAATTATATATGAATTTTAAATACCAAATTTGAGAAGTTTTGAATCATATTTTAATAGGCTTTAAGGAAAAATCGTCACACACACACATTCTTATAAAAATCATCATCATCTTCTAGGTGCTCTAAAACGCAATCTTTGTAAATTCTTCGCCGTACATGATCCATTTCGTAAATGTGTAGTTGTAAATTAATATTAATTTATAGTGTTGCAAATATAGCAATTAGCAAATTTAATCTCCAACATTTATGTATGATGGAAAATATATTATTTTTAAAACCTTAATTAAATATTTTACTATTATATTCTCCATAACACGGTTTCATTATTATTAATTTTAATATAATTGCTTCCTGTCAGTGATATTTGTTTAAATATGTCAAAACTGTCATTAAAACTATGTTTTTGTTTGACGCATAGGCTAGGTGATACATGAAAATAAATTATATTATATATTCATATTTAAAGTTATTTAGAGTTATTTATTAAATGTTATTATCGTAGAATTGAAGATTGTACCATTATATTCAATTTTAATTAGTAAAAGTTGCTAAAAAATTATATTCAATGAATTTTTTACAAGAAAAACTTTTAAAAGCTTGTATAAATGATACTTCCGGTTATCCGATATACACTAAAAACTAATGAACACTTCCCATATTAGTATAGAATGGGTATACAAAATTTCAAATTTTTCTGATTGATAGTATTTGAGTAATCGTGTCCACAAGATCCACACTCACAGACACACACACACAGACACACACACATACATACATACATACATACATACTGTAATACAAATAAAAACTAAAAAGACGTAATTCAAAACGTGTTTATTTTTCAGAAACATAAGCAAAATTGACATATAAATACATAACTATGACTACTTAAATTCAGAAACTACTATATTATAATTACATAATTCACAAACTACTACAATACATACCTACAGACATAATTGTAAAAATGTTAAAATCGGATTCTGGGGACATCAAAACGTGCTTATTCAATAAAATCTGTATATGCGATTTTTAGAACGATCCCTATACCTCCCTTACCTAGGGTAGCGGGAGGTAAATTTATTTTTAAATAGAAGTCTTCTTTCAGTTTTCCGTTTTAGGTTTGTGCAATATTCATGAAACACCTTCCCTTTTGAGCTCTATAAAAATTATATTATTCAAGTCGTATTCCATTCCAAACAAAATAGTGAAATTCCTATGACCATAATAAACTAAATCCCCAACCGTATCAATATAAAATCTCTTGGAGCACTCGAAGGCACCTGCTCTCTTCTCAGGCGTCTCGACGTCGCTTTTTAGTTCGCGACGCTCCCGCTGTGCGCCGCAGCGCTAGTGTAGACATCAAACAGACGGCCAACAGAACAAAATAAAAAGAAATCTGTTAATAAATACAAGAGAAAAATTTATTTCAAATTAAATCCATGCTATATAAAATATATAAAGAATGTTGTAAACCATGTTTATATTAATAAATATTAATTATTTATGTCCTCGTAAGGACAAACAAATTATAAATTATGGTTTTCTTAAACGATCTGTGAACATTTTCTTGTTGTTAAGGTAAAAACACTTTGAATAATTTTATTTGTATACTGGTGTATACATTTTGTTGTAAAAACGTCAATTATTTCGATCATTCTTCATTCTTTTATACCGCAGCATTAACAGTTATTTTTTTTTATCGTCTCAAACAATACTAGGAATAAATGAATGATTAAATAAAGCAAGTAATGTATTCCGAAGGTGAATACATGAGTTCCTCCCACACATCTTAGTCGACAAAGAAGATTACTGTAATAAGATTGATGCATAAGTTGACGTGAAGATAATGCGATAAATTGAGCTGCACTTGGAACTTCAATTGACAGATAATGATTTTCATTTCGATAATGTAATTTCATTCAGGACGAGTTATAGAATATACAAAAAGTATTTTATAGATTAATTTGTTATTTTTGTGGTATTTTATCTAACAGTTTTATGTATATCTAAGCAAAACCCAAGCAACCTTTCTCGGAAATCCTGTATTACGTATTTTGGTTTCTATCTTCTTCGTAAGAATTTCTCGTCTGGTTTAAAATCGCCGTCTAACAAATTGAATCCGTGTTTAATCTGTGCGCAAAGTGTGCTAAAAGTTTGGCTGGAAAAGCCGCGTCATCGGTTTCCTCAAAGTTGGTCAGTTCCAGTCGCCTTCGCTGTCTGGGGACAGACTTCTCAACAGAAATAAATCACCAAGTTTGTGGGGCAGGCATATTCAGACACCGATGGATATTTATAAAAAGTTAACTCCGAAGAATTAAACATGTTGCTAAGAAGGAGATATCATCATTAAACTGTTTTATTTACATTGTCCTCTCCAAATCTGTCGTGTATGGATTTTTTCGAAGATTTTTTTTTGAGACTAATTCTTTCGCAACGTTATTTAACATATTCTAGTCACCTGCGTTTGAATACATTACGTCGTGTCATAATTCTGAAGTCGAGTGTTTGTATTTAGATTGCTCAACCGGCAGACCGAACGAGCAGTTTGCTGTTTACTTGGTCGGTCACTGACTCGCTATTTATAGACCAAAGAATTAGAAGTTAGGAGAAAATCACTTGGAATAGATCGGAGATATGATATTGATATACAATGGCATATATAACATAAAGTTAGTCATGGAGAATACAGAGATTTTATTGTTCATTTCAATTTTAATTTGCTTGAAATGCAAATACATGGTGTCTCTAAAGTAGGAAGACATGGCTTAACCACAGATTCCTGGGGCTAAAATAAGACGGTTTAAATAAACTTACCTTTACCGGAAAGTGTACCGTTTAGCCAGTATTCTGCTTCAAAGTTCATCAAAAAAAAAAAAAATAATAATAATTGTGCTTATTATAACGATACACTTTATTCGATTTGGATGAAATTGTTATGGACTTTTATATGGTTATGTCATCTTTTAAGATGCTACTTGTTATTATTAGTGAACCACTAATGTATGAAACTTGAGTGTCCCAACATTGATTAAACAGTAACTTTTTAATGGCCACGCCAATAACTTAAAATTATTATTATTTTTTTTTAGAAAGATACAACCTTTTTTTCTCTATTTAATTTGGGATATCTGTTTCGGTTCACAAAGAAAAAAAAACCTGAGTGACTGCGACGTGAAATTTCTAAAATATTTTTTTTCTAGCAGTCTGTCTAAACATCAAATTTTTAATGACAGTATCGAATTGTCAATCTTCACAACTTGTTTAGGAGTAAGCTAACATATTTAATTGTCTTATGTATAATGGTAGTAAAATACTATTAGGCTGAACAAACGGATGTTACTAGTTTTGGAATGTTGCGAAGGAAATTTTTGACAACCCATAAACAATTGTTACTGTCATTAAAAATTAGTTTTTTGACATTTGGATAGACTGATAGATTAAATTTATTTTAAAAAATTCGGTGCAGTCACTCAGTTTTAATTTTTTTCTATGTAAACAGTAACAGATATCACAAATTACACAGAAAGAGAAAAGTTTATTATTGAACGTATCTTTCCGAATACGTTATCGGCGTGGCCATTAAAAAGTTACGGTCTAATCAATATTGAGATACCTAAGATTCTCACACTAGTGATTCACTAATAGTAACAAGTATTATCTTAAAAGTTGACGACCATATGAACTGTCATACCAAATTTTCTCCAAATCGAATAAAGCGTTCTGTTATTCTAAACAAAATTAATATTTCTCGAAGAACTTTTCAAACAGAAATCTGGCTAAATGATACACTTTATGGTAGAAGCAAGTTTAGCTAAATCGACTAATTTTAGCCTCAGAAATCTGTAGTTAAGCCATGTCCCTCTAGAGATTTTATTGTTTATTTCAATTTTAATTTGTTTGAAGGTAGTCTCTATATATCAATGGTATCAAATTATCTAGTTCGCTAGTTTATTTGTTTTGTTTTATTTGATTTTTAGCTCTTTCAATTTTCAATGGCTGAGAAAGATAAATATTACTAAAGCATTAAACTAATATTAATACTAGTAACTACTATTAATAAAAAATAATTGAAATATTCCTGATTAAAACCGAAGTAACCTTTATCGGAAACAAAATATTCTCTTTGCCATTATGTTTCTTATTTCTGATGGATGTAGGAGTCCGTAAACTTATCGACAGATGATATAAATCTTGTAATTACACACAATTAACTAATTTACTAATTGTTATCCTTAAACTAGTTGGAGACGTCCAGCCTGTAATTAATTGTAGTCTATTTCAATCTATTGAAACTTGGAGTCAATCTGTAATAATTCATCCTTTTATCTGAGCTCTGTGCAACCATTTTGATTAATAATGATGGAAACCATGTTTATCATCTCAGTTCAAGGACAGAGACAGTTGAACAACGGACGTGGGCGAGCCTACTATGCCTTACGTCACAAAATTTACTACGAGAGGACGACAAAAAAGAGACTGGTCGTCAAATTCGAAATTAATAACCAAAACAAATTCAACATTGTGTAATTTTTCTCTTATTTAAAGGGTTTCTTTATAAGGCTAATCAACAACTCTCCTAAGCAAATCCTCACAAAAGAGTAAACCTCAGTCTGTGACAAAGTAAAAGCGGTGAGTGATGTACTTAAATGTACTCTCTCCTCTATGTTGTCGTGTGTGATTGAAATAATGGAAGGAACAAAAGGTCTTGTGAGCGCGAGAGACGACCAATAATTAGTCTCCTTGCTGGCTCTAAAGGAAACATTCCAAAAATAAAGAAAAACGGCTGGCATTGTCTACGACCCAGGACGCAGGACAACAGAAACAGAAAGAAATATATTTCTTGCCATCAGCTATCATACCAGACCAGGTTTTCATCAATGAATTTATAAAACATAGGCAAATAGTGAAAGAAATATACAAATTTCGTTCAACTATTCAACAAATAAATCGTTGGTTTATTATCTGGAGATTTTTACTCATATAAATAACAAAGAGTTTGACATTTGACATTCTTATTGGGCATGGTTATTAACTTTATAATTGTTAGGTAAGGTGATCAAAGGAATAATTACAATAGGTGTCAATCTAAAATAAATAATAGATAAATATAGAAAATGAAATATAAGGTTATCTTTGTTTGTTATTCGAAATATTTGCCATCGGTCAGTGCACTCTCCACGCCAGCAATGAGTGCCCGTGAGGCGGCTTGATAGTGCCTGCACGGTACAAATATGAGTCATCATTACCGATATCTGCGATAAAGCAGATTGTGGCACACTCAGAAATGGGTATTATGCCGTGATGATATATTTATTTATTTATTTGTTATTAATATTTTTTCAATATTAGAATGTCATGATCATTGTTAACATCTTCTAAAGAATAAATTGTTATTCAGGCGAAAAAGAAATGATCCATATAATTTACAATTAATTTGACGAAGTATATTTTCGAATGCGATTCCGATTATTAAAGCAATGCGTTTATGAAATTCTAAATATGATTCGGCATCATTTGGAGTTAAAATGCAAGAATAAGCCAGTTTTTTTTTTTGTGACGATCACTTTCATAGATTATATTTTTGTGCGAAAGTATTCCATTTTTCAATTTTTTCGTGCAACAACACATCGTCAGTTTTGTTATTTTCTATATATTCCATCCCACAAAACAACACTTTTTGAAGTTTTGGCGTCATTAATAGGGACACTTTCTAGTCTTATAGTTTTGTTAACACGCCCTTAAATGTTTTTTTCAGTTTTGTAGAAGAAAATACTTGTACCAGTGACTAACACTGTATGAACATATACGCAAAGTGTCAAGATTTCTTTTCGGAAGAAGTGGAGCAGGTTTTGATTGATGTATCGTTATCTAAGCCCCCCAGTGCATTGTAACAAGCCATCAAAAGTCTTCTAGTTAGCTTCATATGATGTATTAGTTGGTAATTACTTCGGACATTTCATTTTCATTTAAATTTGATGTGTTTGTTTACAAGAAACGTCCAACGACGCTGTTCAGCATAACTGATTCTTCGCGCCGTTAAAAATATAAATAGTTTACCGTCGTTCTATTTGTTCGGGCACGTGATTAATGGTGGCTTATATTAAGCAAATATTTTCCTTAAACATTTCCATTTGTTTTCTTTCGCTGCCCAGAAAGGCGTGAGATAATGCTGTTATGTAAGACAAACATTTGAATTGAATTTTATTTCTAAATGCCCACGTTGTATGTTTTTATAGATCCATTTATCATAAAATTTTGGCACGTTGTGTAATGTTTTCGCAGTCAGTCAGACGAAACTGATTTCGGAAGGAATGCTGGGTATATAACAGACAATGTTGTTATTAGTAAATCTGTGAATTAAAGCAGATTGGCACTCCCAAAAATGGGTAATAAATATTTATTCAAACCGATTTCTTAGTTTTCTGGAAACAGTCCCAGAGGTCTCATCAAGCCATAGTTACTGACCTTTATGTATTCAGATACAGAAGACTAAAATTGTACTCAAAATCACTGGAATACTAGGAGATATTTAAAATGATCTTAGCAACAAGATTTAGGGATATATTTAAAAAATTTAATACCTCCAATTATGAATCGTTTGTTTCAGGTGCAAGCAACCTTCGAGACGAAACTACTGTTAAATGAAAATAAAAATAATTCTATTTCATGGAATTGTCAAACTACATAGTTTTTTTTTTATACGAGTAATCAAAATAAATGAAAAATGTTTGAAATATTTTGTTATTCTGCGATAATGCAGGTAACTTAGTCATCCATTTATTTTCAGCAGGATATAGTAAGTAGTAGTAATGTATTCTGGGATTTCTTAGTCCAGTATTTAAATGGGTACTTGCTAAAAATCTCAGATAATGGGATAAAGTTATAAAAAAGCACATCTATTATAATATTGAACCCTTCGAACAAAATAATCGACAATTATGTCATGAGTTCTAATTTTTCTATTTTGCACTTCCTATGCCTTTTTAAATGAAAGATAGTAATGTCAAAATTTGGGGAATTTTATCAGATGGCGGGATTAATATGATGTTTGATAATTCATTTGACAAATCTAACCTTATTTTTGTAACACTATACGATATTTTCTATTTCATTCTAAACTTACTACTTTATGTCTTCTCTTCTTCTTATTCTTCGTTTTAAATTCAAAATCATATAAAAATAAAATTCTTAACAATCGTTTGTGTTCGTTTATTTAACGAGATTTGACATTTGATATTTTTGCAATTATTAGCCACCAACTTTATAAAAATAAATTGTACTAGTCTATTACATCGCTCAAACTCCTTTATACCTTTGTTACAGATGTAAAATAGATAATAGTACATAAAAATACAAGTTTCATAAGACATGATTTTAGCGCACATGTCTTTGTTAGTGTATTTTATACTATTTTTTCTATTTTGGTCCTTTTGTCAAACAATATTTAGAAAGATTCGTTATTTCATTTTTTAATTTATAAATATTGATTGGGAATATTTAATTTTTGATATGATTGTTGGTAACAGTTATTGACATTTATTTGTATTACTTCTTCATTTCAATAGTAGGTCTTTTAGAACCAACCTAACAGAAATTAAGTTTAAGTTCTTTAAAAAAGTACTTTATGATATCCAAATAAGTTTCATAAAGTACGTATTAAACAACCAAAATAGAAAAAAATAATTTAAATGACAACTTTCATTCGCTACTCATATTATACCTAGTCTTACATAGATTGTATTTCTATGGACAACGACAAATAAAACATATCTGTTATAATTCTAAGGCCCTTTTTGCTAAGGACTAATAGTTTTTGTTGACCTATAAAAAACTTGAAATTTAAAAGTTATTTGCAATTTTCAAACAATATAGTTAAAGGTAACTCCTATCAAGTTGTCCCCATGAAATCTTGACGAAATAGAAGTATCGTGGTACACCCAGAAAATGTCGAACGCATCTCAAATTGTCTTCTCGCCATATGTTAAAACTGCAGTGCCCGCAATCCGTAACAAACATTTCCCCGAAAACTTGTAACTTATTATTATCGTCCAAATGCCATCCACCTGTCTGAAATTAGAATCCCGGGTATCCTTGTCTTCTTTTTCTTTCGCAGCTGTTATATCATTCTGTCTTATTACAGCACGATTTGCGATAGGATCTTAGATGGCGCTAGCGTGAATAACATCTGCAGATTGTTATTGGTATTATACATTATTCATAGATCCGTTGTTCTTTCTTATGTAACCGCCAAATTTCGATAGGAGATAGAGATTTTTTCACAGCGCATGGATTATTATGATCAGATTATCTTTATAGCAGTTTTTATGTAAATTTGATCTATTAGTCAAATTGGATGTTACGAAAGGAACGAATGAATGTTAGAGGGCCCTAGGCTTTAGACTTTAGACTCATGATTAAATTTGGGAGATCTCATTATCATTGTGACGGATTGTGTATTATAGTCTTCTTTTTTTACCTATCGCTAAGAGTGAGTAATGTGTGTCAAAAAGCCAGAGACATTACTGAACACTTTTCTTGGGAAGTACATTTAATATTTCTTATTTTATTATTAATTAAATATTTATAATTATAGATACATATATTACCTACATATACCCTTCAAAAATACCGCCAATCTCATCAACGAATTGGAAGAATCGCGAACATTAGAGTGAATATAATGAATTAAAAAATATAAAAATATGTGTTTTTGTGTGTATCAGATATGGCCTATATGTACAATACTTATATAACCTAATATGGAAATGGCGAGAGGTCTTGTGATGGCCACAACAGATTTTATTTTAAGACTTTTATTTCTGAAAATTCACTCAGTTGTTCAAATACTCTAAAAATACGTACACTTACGTAGCATTATCTTTACAATCAAATAATATTACCAAAAAGTTTACGTCTCTACCCATTTTTTAATTAATGCCCCATAAGTCAATATACCCCATATTTAGATAAAAATTTCAAAATTTTCAAAAATCTAATTTTTATGTATCTAGATACTTCTCAATGCGCTGATTCCAAATTTTGAAACCACAAGTCGATATCTCTATTCGTTTCCGAGATATTTAGATTCAAAGTTTTACTCAAAACTGCCCATTTTTGGGTCGTAACCCAAAAATGGGTCGAGATATGAATTTGGCGACACGACCATTCGATTCTGCGGGCAAAATTACATAAGTGAACCAATTTTTATAATTTTTGTCCAACAGGTTTATTTTTTATGAATAAAAGTTTGAAAATGGCCAAAATCTGAAAAAATCCTAAGGGGTACCCCTTAGGATTTTTGCGATTTTTGGCAATTTTCAGTTATTTTGCTTTAGAAATTGTATGCGATGTTCAAAAAATATGAAAATTGGTATACTTGTGTAATTTTGTCCGTAGAATCGAATGGTGTAGTCGGCAAATTCATATCTCGACCCATTTTTGGGTTATTACCCAAAAATGGGCAGTTTTGAACAAAACTTTAAATGTAAATATCTCGAGAACGAAAAGAGATACCGACCTGCGGTTTCAAAATTTGGAATCAGCGCATTAAGAAGTATCTAGATACATAAAAATTAAATTTTTGAAAATTTTGAAGTTTTTATCTAAATATGGGGTATATTGACTTTTGGGGCAATAATTCAAAAATGGGTACTGATATAAACTTGTTAGTAATATTATTGGATTGTGAATTTTTAGAAATTAAAGTTTTAAGAGAAAAAATCCACCACCAATCTTGTTAATGAATTGGAAGAATCTCTGATATTTAGGAACTTCCTGATACAATGACAAATACATATAATTATATTTGTATGCGTGCCGAAGACATGTTAAATACAATAAAAAACAATATTTGGTTACTCAGTTCTGTAATGTTCTACCATGGGTTAAGTGTTGTATTGACCAAAACAGATTTTTTAAAGATTTATTCAATACATCAAAAAGAGTTTCTGGGAGTTATTCGTTTTGTGGAATCCTCATTTACAAATCCTGATCAAAATCTGTGGAATGCGCTATGCAGGTTGGTATTTAATTATCAGATAATTAGCGTTGCACTTCTCACTTCTATCTCGTGTAACTCGTGCGAGGTGTGTCTATTTTTACTCAATACAATAACAGGTTGATCATTAAGATGTAAATGTTACGCTGTCGTCGCCATCGCTACCATAAATAGCACGGAAAAATTGCGTCATTGATTCATTGTAAAGGTGAGATGTCGACTGCATAGAAATATTGTCTGCGCTGCTAACAGATTATGTTTAGTCTGGTGCACAGGGCCCAAACGGAATTCAATCGAATTTAGTTTGTATTTGCCAATAGAGTAGGACATTATCCAGGTTCACACATCGACGGATACACATTCAAAACCAATCACTAACACTTGATTACAAAACGCAATATGTGGATACAGCAGTAATATTTGTATTAATTGGCAATATGCTGTTTGAAAGATCAAAGATGCAAAACTAATTTCAATAGCTATAGTGCCAAAAATAGATGGGGGTAGGTTTTTATGGAATCTAAAACTTATAAAAGCGATATCATAATATACTTTATTATTGCATTCATTATATGAGGGCTGCTGGAAAAATTTCTGCAAACGATGTAAATAAAGAACTGAAGAATTTTGTAAACGGCTTTATTGTTTTTCAAAATGTTCTCCTTTAAAAATTATGTATTTCTGCATAAGTTCGAACCAATTTTAGAAGCAATTTTTAATTATCGCTAAGAGAGATATTGGATTGCATATCCAGATTTTAGTGAATAAGCACGATTTAAGGTCCTTACAAATCGATTTTAACATTTTTACGATGATGTGTATGTGTTGGAAAGACGATTTCTTAAAAACTATAAGACTTAAGACCTGTTTCCTAATTCCTCAATCTGATATTCCTGGAGCTGAAAAGGTTTGGGTAATAATTAGACAACCGGAAGTAGTAGTTTATTAAAAAATCTTCTAAATATTATTTTTTGGAAATTTATGTTATTACAAATATTAAAGAATATAAAATTCAATAACCAACACATTGAACATTTTTATTATATCTTCTATAGATTTAGAGATAGAGAATTGATTATAAATATATAAAATAATTTATTGTGTAATGAATAAAACAGTTGAAAAATTAAAATGTTTGTAGTTGACATAAATGTCAGTGTCAAAAATCCACAGACATTACTAAAGGCTTTTTCTGGGAAGTGAATATTTTTTTATGTTATCAATAATTAAATATTTAAAATTATAGATATAGTTGCCTCACGTTGAAATGACACTGTCAATGAATGCGGAAAACCTCCGTCAACATCTAAGATTAGCATAAAAAGATTAATTGACAAGCCAAAGTATGTACAGTAGCAGCAGTGTCAACTAAACATGCGCTTGCTATACATATATTTCATCATATACCCTTCAGAAATACAGCCAATCTCGTCAATGAATTGGAAGAATCTTGAACATTTAGAAGAGTAGGAGGAAACTTGTTCATAGAATGAATCCCGACAGCTGCCAAATATTTCCATTTTTAAATGGCACAAAAGTGGCCCCTGTGGTGCACTCTCCACACTAGCTATGAGTGCCCGTGAGGTGACGCCTGGTAAGCGCCCACACGGTTAAATATATCGTCATCATTACCGATGGCTACATGTGTTGTAAATACTGGCACACCCAGAAATGGGTAATATGCTGTGATGATATATTATTATTTTATTATACAGGGAATTTATTTTAATATGCAACATATGGTCAATCATTCCATGGTTACTCACTATTGTCAAAAAATGACAGCAATGTAATATTTGTCCATTTTAAAATGCAACATACAAAATTTGTAATTTTGTATTTTCAAAATAAATTTCCAATAAATTAGCCTACATAAGATTAACAAAAAAATCAAAATATGAATGTTGAACATCTTAACAAACTTTAACCTACAAAAATTTATCTTTCATGTAATAATTGTTAAAAAATACCCCCATTCACACGAAGCAATATTCTAGTCGGTCGTAATAAGAATTAACACCATTTGTGATGATGTGATGTGTTCTGGACGTATCTCTTGTGCTGCAATACTATTTATAATGTTGCATTTTAAAATGAACAAATATTACATTGCTGTCATTTTTTGACAATAGTGAGTAACCATGGAAGTGATTAGCCATAATGTTGCATTTTAAAATAAATTCTCTGTATAGCCTAATATGAAAATGGCGAGCAGATTTTTTTTTTTTCACTGTATATCTGGTTTCTCAAACAACTTTTGTAAGAGGAGACTCATTTTTGAAGACTAAAACAGTGGACCCTTCTTTTTTTTCGGAATCATACTACTAACTAGATTCAAGTTTCGTCATTTGTCATAAGTTATGAATCAAGTGAGAGGATCTGCAAGCACTGCTACAGCATTTGTTTCTATCTTTCAAGACTGGAATAAATTTATTCACCTATGTAAACACTCTCAACTTTCCCATGACTTTTGTTAGAATTTGAAGTATGTTTGTTCCTTCTTTAGAAGAATCCAACACCAAGTAATATATACTCCAAGTGCCCATGAAGATAAATCCATCTTGACATTTCTTGCGTAATTTCCTGCGTCTTCAGTCAATTCTCAATTGTGTCAATTTATTTACTATTTAGACGCCTACATAATCTTCAATAAAAATCTGTTGAGACGGCAATAAATTTAGCATTTAGAGTCGCAGTCAGCTCTGACTCAGCGGGCACTTGTTTAGATCAGCGGTTTAGAAATTGGAATAAAGAAAGAGGAATTTCTACTTTAGAGGAAAAATCATAATTTGATTTAGTATTACACACCTATATAATGTTTATTTATGTTGAAATAATAAATAAGTAACGAGATTAATGGAAATATGTTATTTAGTGTGCTATAAATATGTTACTTGCATAAATGAAAATGTGAAATATTTATTTACATTTGTTATAATTTGAAAACAACATGTATTTCTAGTTTTTATGAAATTTCTCTATCATGTTTTATAAATACTGATTGATTTATATAATTGAAAACATAGACAACATAAATTGATTATCATACTTGTTTAGTAAATAAGAATTTATGAATATTTTTTATCAACAACTATAAAACAAATAAATTTCTTCGATTAACTAAGCCCAAGAATGCCTCTCTCACATAAGTTTACGTAAAATTGAATGTATAATACTGTCGTTTAAGGTATATTTAATATAGAACTAGTGGACCTTTTTTACCTTCCGTCACCTTTAGGTAAGGAAGGTATTGTCTTTGGTCAAAAAATTCGATGGTTAGTATTAACAAACACATTTTGCGGTCCCTAGAATACGATTGTACTAGTTTTACGATGATGTATGTATGTATGTGTGTGTGTGTGCGTGTGTGTGTGTGTGTGTGTGTGTGTCCGCGTGTATATGTGTGGGTGTGTGTGTTTGTGACGATAACTCCAAAACTACAATTCTAAAAATTATGATTCTTTCGTATTCCTCTTCTTTACATCCATATGAAGAGCTGATTAGATTTTGGTTATAATTGGTCAACTGAAAAGTTCCCTTATTTGAACTCAGTTAAATATCATTTTTTGACATTTTGTGTGATTATCACTATGAAAAAATATCTTATTCTCTATACTGCTTGATTATACATTATCTGTCATATTCAGTAGATACAGGGTTATATAATTATAAAGATATTACCTTTCAAAAACCAACTTTGCTAAAATCATGGAAACAACTGATATATTCAAAAAATACTAATTGACAGATGTCAGTGTTAAGTGCAAAACTAATGATGGAAAGTATGGGATTAGAAAATGGTATAAGTGACAGGGTGTCCCTCGCAAGTTGTTTGCAGTTGCAGCCTCGCTTCAAGATTGGAACTTTCAATGCCAGGGGTATTGGGATGGCCAAAAATGGAAGGACTGTGTAGCTGAAGATTTGAGAGAGGAATAACTGTGTGAAGAAGATGCGTTGAATGGGAATGAGTAGAAGACAAGAGTAAGAAACAGTGACCCTTAATAAAATAGGGATAATAATGTACGTTTGTGTTATAATTTTATTGGATTTATAGAATCTTGTCAAAAGAATTTTCGGTATGAAATTTGTAAAAAGTCGTGTGTTCGTGTTACAATTTTATAGAATATATAGAATCTTTTTCAAAGAACTTTTGGTCTCACTAGGGTACGCCAAGAACTAGGAGGATTATTTTCGCAGGGTACAAATGGTCTGTGGAAGCAAGTCCAAAAGAAAGTATCACACAATATTCCTGAAAATAATAAATGATCATTCCAGAAATTCATCCTTATTTCATTGGAACAGAATCCTTGTTCTTTGTATTATCAATAATTTAATTGCAAAACTTTTGCTAACTTTGCATCAGAGCGGAATGAAATCAATGAGCATTGAGCAAACATCCAACGAAATTGAAAGCATTTTTATCAAATAAAAACTTTGCAGTCCAATCGATGTTGAGAACTTTTCCACTAACTCGAGTCAAGGATACGATCATATTCGCGAGAATTTTTATCCTCCGTTTAAGGAAGAAAGTTTGTATTGAACACAGGTGGAGTTTACGAATATTGGGCTATATTTCAGGAGCTCTATTCGCGAAACAAGCTGCTAACTTGCTTGATGGACTGATGACGGAAGGCGGGACAGTATATAGTGGCAAAAATGGCAGGAGTGTGTTTTATTACAGACATATTTTTTCTGGTTCACGCTTCTCGAATGCCATAAGTTAAAACTTTGAAAGGGAAGATAGGTTTCCAGATAAATTTATTGCAACATAGTAAAATATGTAGTTTTTTACCTCTCGCTAAGAAGATTTTAGTGAATAAGTACGTTTTAAGATTCGTAGGATCCGATTTTAATATTTTTATAATGTCTGTGTGTGTCTGAATGTGTGTGCGAATGTTGGAACGACCTATCATCAAAAACTATAATACTTAAGACCTCTTTAACTACGTATTGCTCAATCAGACATTCATGGGAAGTGCTGAAAAGGTTTTAGTAACAACTGGAGAACCAGAGTAGTGGTTTCTTAGAAAAATTCTTCAAAATATTATTTTTTGGAAATTTTTGTTATTACAAATATTGAAGAACAAAAAATTCTCCATCTAATAGACTTAAAATTTTTATTATATCTTCTATAGATTTAGAAATAAAGACACTGTAATATATAGAATAATCGGATGTAGTATAATACATCGTACAAGCTAAACTATACCAAAGAAATCAGTTGACAAATTCAAATGTTTTTTCTGGGAAGTACATTTAATCTTTTTACTTTTTTATTAATTAAATATTTAAGATTATAGGTAAAATGCATATATCCATCAGAAATACCGCCAATTTTGTTAATGACTTGAAAGAATCTCTGACATCCCTCATACAATTAAAAATAGATATAATTAGAATTGAAGGAAAGAAAATTACTGGATTTCAGTCAATTATTAAATATATTTTTCGCCTCTACCGGTTTCGACACCTCATGTGTCTTCTTCAGGAGCTACAATAATATTACATTGCACTTTACCGATCAGCCACACCGAAATCAAAATTGCTCCGAACCTGTGACGTCACTGGCAGCATTTTAAAGAATGTCATTTTGATTTACAATTTTTTCATGATTAAAGTTCGATTTGATTAAAAATAAAAAATACGGGTCCATCATTTTTCACTATTCTATCGATTAAAGTTATAAAAAAGTCGTGCATGACCTCATTAATATTTTATTAGTAATACTCCTATTTTTAAGAAAAATTTAGTGTTTTTACGAATTTGTATCTGTGAGTTCTTCTTAATATTATTCCTCTGTTTCTCTGTCGCCATCCTCTTGGCAACCTTGCAGCATGCGTGCACGCATTACTATGCAAGCGTGCGTGCGTTTGTGCGTTAGTATGTGTGAGCTCGTGGCCTGAAAGGCACACCGTCCACATAGGTTAGTTCAACAACCTATCAATAGCTGATTGCAACATATGCTGGCGATTCGATCAGCCACAGTCACTCTACTTAGTTTGGCTTATGATAACTCGTGTTTTGCAATAGAGACAGTAACCAGTAAGCCGCTACTGAGCTTAGCATTTGAACAAAGTTTTTAGGTAGCACATATCGAAAATTGTGAGCAAGCTTAGCAATAATCGAGGCGTTCACTTCAACAATTTTTTGTACTATAATATAGAAGGTGTTGTTTAACTATATCCGTATAGATAGAAAATTTGGCAATGATTATTATTTTTCATGCTTTCTTCAAGAACTGGAGATCTTTAAAAAAAATCTGTTGTGGCCAGCACAAGACCTCTCGCCATTTTCATATTAGGCTATATAAGTATTGTATTGCACTTCGCTTTCCAACCGTCGTTTTATAACAAAATCTTACAGAACATTACCCAAATATTGTTTCTTACTATATTTAGCATGTCTTCTGCACACATGTAATTCAAATTATATCTATTTTTCATTGTATGAGGAAGTTTCTAAATGTCAAATATTGTTCCAATTCATTAACCAGATTGGCGGTATTTCTGATAGATATATGCATTTTACCACAATTTTACCTATAATTTCAAATATTTAATTAATAAAAGAATAAGAAAAGTTAAATATACTTCCCAGGAAAAGCTATCAGAATGTCACTAAAACTGTTGATATTTGACAATGACATATGTCATGTTATAAACATTGGAATTTGTCAACTGGTTTCCTTAGTGCCTTGGCCTCTGCGATTAGTATACTCTATAAATTATAGAGTCTTTATCTCTAAATCTATACAAGATATAATAAAATTTTTAAGTGTATTAGATGGAGAATTTTATGTTCTTCAATATTTAATAAAAAAAACTCCCAAAAAATTATATTTAGAAGAATTTTTCTAAGAAACTACTACTTCCGGTTGTTCAATTGTTACCAAAACCTTTTCAGCTCTTCCCAGGAATGTCAGATTGAGGAAACTGCAGTTAAATATTTTTTAAGTCTTATAGTTTTTGAGGAATCGTGACTACAACATCCAGACATACATACATACATACATACACACACACACATACATCCACACACACACACACACAGACATCATTTTAAAAATGTTATAATCGGATTGTAGGGACCTTAAATCGTGCTTATTCAATAAAATCTGGATATGCGAATTTTAGCATGAATCCAATACCTCTCTTAGCGAGAGGTAAAAATCAGTTGTGGCCAGCACAAGACCTCTCCCCATTTCCATATGAGGCTATATAAGTATTGTATTGCACTTCGCTTTCGAACCGTCGTTTTATAACAAAAAATGACAGAACTTTACCCATATATTGTTTTTTATTGTATTTAACATGTCGTCTGCACACATACAATTCTAATTATATCTATTTTTCATTGTACGAGCAAGTTCCTAAATATGAGAGATTCTTCCAATTCATTAACCAGATTGGCGGTATTTCTGATGGATGTATGCATTTTACCTATAATTTCAAATATTTAATTAATAAAACAATAAGAAAGATTAAATATACTTCCCAGAAAAAGCTATCAGAATGTCACTAAAACTGTTAATTTTTGACACTGACATGTGTCATTTACAAACTATGTTATAAACATTGAAATTTGTCAACTGGTTTCCTTAGTGCCTTAGCCTCTGCGATTAGATTACTCTATATATTATAGTGAGACAGACGCCAAATATTTCCAATTTTAAATGGCACAAAAAGTGCCCCTGTGGTGCACTCTCCACACCAGCTATGAGTGCCCGTGAGGTGACGCCTAGTAAGCACCCACGCGGTAAAATATATCGTCATCATTACCGATGTCTACATGTGTTGTAGATACTGGCACACCCAGAAATGGGTAATATGCCGTGATGATATATTTATTTATATTTATTTATATATTATAGTGTCTTTATCTCTAAATCCATATAAGATATAATAAAAAATTTAAGTGTATTAGGTGGATAATTTTATGTTCTTCAATATTTAATAACAAAAAATTCCAAAAAATTATATTTAGAAGAATTTTTCTACGAAATTACTAATTCCGGTTGTTCAATTATTATCAAAAGGAAAGTCAGATTGAGGAATCCATAGTTAAACAATTCTTAAGTTTTATAGTTTTTGAGGAATCGTCCCTCCAACATCCATACAACACTCACACACACACACACACACACACACACACACACACACACACACACACACACACACACACACACACACACACACACACACACACACACACACACACACACACAGAGACATCATTTAAAAAAAGTTATAATCGATTCTAGGGATCTTAGCTCGTGCTTATTCAATAAAATCTGGATATACGAATTTTAGCATGAATCCAATACCTCTCTTATCGAGAGGTAAAAATTGTAAAAAATAATAATCAGACATACGTTTCTGTGTTTATAGCCTACTCCGAATTAGATTTTTTTTAACACACTGTACATGTTTATTTTTAAGGTAATAGACATTTTGATATGCCATGAATAGAATATAAATTGTACTCCTATGCAAAAAAAAGTTTAATATCAGTTTTGATAATCCAGAAACCATATTGATTTTTTCTTTTGGAACTTTTAAACTAGGGTTTAATGGGTCAGATATAAGAGGCTCAATTTCTTGTAGAAAGCATGTATAACAAAAATTATTACCAGATTTACTATCTGTGTAGTTTTTCCGAGCTTGCGTAGTAAAGAAGGAATTTCCGACCTGAAAAGTGATCACAAATTGTTCATTTTTCGGACGAAGAATCTGAAAAATCGGGGGTTGTTATTATGATTAAGAATGTTGTGTATATGGCTCGTACCTAAAAATAAATCTTACATTAGTAAAAAGGAATCAACACTGCACACTGCATACTGGAGAAAGTATGTACGTAAAATATAAACACATAATTTACTTTATCATTTTATCTTACTGGAAACTCCAAAAAAATCCCGCTGTTTCAAAATTAAAATTGTAAATTTCTTGGTAAAAACGTGACCCGTCACTAATCCCAAATTATTGCTTTAAACTCCAGCGAAATTCCGTGCCTGTAAGTAATTCAAATCCCTGTGACCTCTAGTGGCATTTTTGTCTGGATGTGACAAATATACACCGTGTTGTTGATAGCAGTCGGTAATAAATAATTAATAATTATATCTCGAGTATTGTATGGTAATGTAAACGTAGGCACGAACGGTACTAAAGAATAGAAATTTATAACTTCATGTACAGAGGATTTTTCTTTCTGAGTGTCTATTATGCGCTAGAAGTGGGCGTGATGTATGCGGCGAGATTCAATTTGCAATAAATGGATTGTCATTCAAGAACACAATTTTTGCACTTAGAGTTCAGTCAATAAGTTGGATTCATAAATATAATAATTGTTTGAATTAAATCATGTCAACGATCTTGCCTTCCGGTATACAGGGTGTTTATTTATTTATTTATTTATTTATTTATTTATTTATTTATTTATTTAGCGTTTAGCGTTCTCAACAGGGCTAAATGCCCCAATAACAGAGAAGCATTACATTACATGTAAGGTACATAAATTTAGTAAAAGTAGTAGGTACATATACATAAAGAACATATAAAACATGGATAAATTAGAAAAATATTAGTAGGTACATAAATTAATTAGAGAAACAAGAGTAATATGAATTATAAATTACATGTTGCGAAAGATTAGCTGCATCTGTTTTTTGAATGAATTCAAAGGAGTGTTAAAAATGTCTGGAAGATGAACATTATTTGACAGCTTATTATATAACACAGGCAGGCGATTCATAACCGAATTGATTGCAGAATTAGTTTTGTAAAAGTTAATTACAAATAGTTCATTTGATCTTGACGTGTGCGACTGCACGCGAAAAGAAAGTTGTGTAAGAAGTAGTGGGCAATCAATTATGTTATTAAGTAATTTATACATAAAAATAATGTCCAATAATTTACGCCTATTATACAGCGATGGTAGGTTTAGGTTATAATTAGGAAATTTTGTGAAAAAATATCTGCAAAATTTATTTTGAATACTTTCAATTCTGTTTATATACATGAAGTATTGCGGATTCCAAACAACTACTGCGAATTCTAGCTGACTTCTGACTAGACTAAAATAAAGGGTCAAAAATGTTTGAGGGTTTTTAAAGTTTCGGCAAGTTCTAATAAGAAATCCCAACATTTTATAAGATTTTTTGACAGTGTTGTCAATATGTTTGTCCAGTAAAAATTTACTATCTATAGTTACACCTAAGTCTTTAATTTCATTGTTATGTGAATGAAAGTACAACGCTTAACCCATTGATAAATTAAATAAATCTGGTAATAATTTTTGTTTAACATGCTTTCTATAAGAATTGGATGTCTTTAAAACTGACCAATCACGTCACAGTTAAATTTTTTGTAAAAAAGTAAAAATAAGTGGGTGGTAGTATGAACAAGTGATTAAGGGTGATTAGTTGGGAGATGACTAGCAATATCAATCGTTTATGGATGATTTTAGAGAAATCACGAGGATTAGATAATTTTATGCTTCAGATTAAATATTAATATTATATTTCATTACACTCTAAGAAATATTGTCCGTGTAAAATAACCAAATCGGTTGGTTAAGTAATTTGGTGTTAATTTTAACACAAAAATAAGTAAATTTTTCGTCCGTGTTAAAAATACGGTTTGGTTAAATTTTGTCCGTGTTAATTAAAATAATTTTTAAAATTTTAACCACATATAGAGTAAATGAGACATATTACTCAAAAATATGGTTACTTTGAATCATAAACAAATTTTTGAGTTAGTTATACTCTACTTTAGGGTATATTTGCACAATATGGTGTTGGAATTACACTATATTTTGTTAAATGTAAAATAACACCAAATGGTGTATATTTTATTCCGTTCTTACCTGAAGATACAATTTTATTCCAGTTTAATACACGCAGCGAGACGGGCAACAGTAGTGTATTGTGCAAATCAACTTTGAGATATACCTACATCACAGACCACATTTGTTACAAAAGTATCATTACTTCAAATATCGATATACCCTGTGACATTAAAATTAATAGTGCTAAATGGATTTCGTATGATTTTTTGTACAAACCAGGTTACTTCCTCGTACCAGAAATTGTTGAGTCTTTACCAATATTTCACCAAATAATAGACATTATTACCATAGAAAACACTGTCATGTTTGTTACAAAATCTTAGAATACATTATATTTTGATGAAACTCTACAGGCATTTAAAATTGCAGAATTTAATGTATCTGGAATAGAACTAATATTTTTGAATACCTGTTTGTACAAAGAACCATACGAAATCCTCTCATGTTCCGATGGTAATTATATTGTACCTAAACATATTTTTGTACAGCACTGACAGTCAAAATGTAATATTTTTTTTATACAATAAAATTATACAAATTATATTTCAATGAATTTTATTTACCTTATTTAACACATATCTTGTTAAAATTTACTTAAATACGAGTAAATGGATACACCGAGTGGTGTTATTGATATCCAAACTTACCCATATATGTGTAAATGGTAACACTATTTAGTGTAGAAAAAATAAGATAATTAACTCGTACATTTAGTTAAAATACTATTTTCAGTGTAAATTTTAACACGCAGTATTATTTTTAACCAGAAATTTTGTGTTAAATTTTAAACCAATTTCCAGTGTACTTTTTAACCAAACAGACAGTTTGTTAAAATTACACCTAATCTGGTGGACCTCCTGGAACCAATTTTAGTGTTAAAATTGGTTAAAAATTTCTTAGAGTGTATATAGAAGCTAAAAAGCTAGTCTTTGACAGTAAATTTGACGTTTTGTACAAATTATAGCAACGAACATGATTTGTTTAATTATTGCCCGTCAACTTCAAGGCATAGTGTACTCCTGCAAAACCCTAAAATCTAAATCCTAAAATCCTAAATAATCACTAGACGTCACAACTATTTATCCTTGACAAATTTTTATTGAACCCAAAATAACCAATTGATTCCAATAACTATTAAATTTTAAATTGGCGAAGATGTTGTGTTAAATGAACATGTGTGTTTTCCTTGGAAGTATTTCGTTACGGCACTGCAGACGTAGGTAAGTACAGCATCAAACACCTGTAATTTTCTCCGTAATGACCAATTGGGAGCAGTGGTTAATGTATTAAGACAATTGTAACTGACTGCTTATTTGACTGTAGTTAACTACAGCTATTTATTTAACTGCTTTACTTAACACTTCCCAGGAAAAACATGGTTTTTCTTATTCATTTCTTTGTGTTGATTTTACCATAAAATTTTATTTGTTTGATTTTTTAGTCTCATTGCAATGAGCTATTAAGAAACAATACCTAATCTACGTTTTTATTCTAGTTTTTGGGTTTTAGGTCTTTTTCACATAAATATAACTCCGAATAGCAAACTAAGATCCATTGGTTTGTGTAGCAACACTTTAGAACAACAAAAATGAATTGTACAATTCGATTTAATTTGATGCTTCAGATTAAATGTTAATATTATATTACATAAAATAGAAGCTAAGAAGCTATTCTTTGACAGTAAATTTGACATTTTGTACAAATTATAGCAACAAACATGATTTGTTTAATTAGTGTGCGTCACCTTCAAGGCATTGTGTGCTTCTACAAAACCCTAAAATCTAATTCCTAAAATTCTAAATAATCACTAGATTTAGGGTATATAAATTTAGGATTTTTAGGGCGATAAAAATGCAACATCGGACACAGCCTTAGTTTAAACTTATTACGGTAGAAATGTAGTCATTTTTTTTAATTTAACTTAAACTTAAATCACTTACAGCTCGATTCTAGCAAAAGTTTAAGCTAATCCTCATTTTTTGATTAGCGAATTCTACACTTAATTTTATAATAATAATATAATAATATATCATCACGGCATATTACCCATTTCTGGGTGTGCCAGTATCTGCAACACATGTAGACGTCGGTAATGATGACGATATATTTTACCGTGTGGTCGCTTACCAGGCGTCACTTCACGGGCACTCATAGCTGGTGTGGAGAGTGCCATTTAAAATTGGAAATATTTGGCGTCAGTCGGGATCGAATTCAAGCATATAATATTATATTTTAAGAGTTTATATCTTAAAATATAGTCTAATCTATTCCTAGTATCTACCTTTTTTGATAATATTTTGTAGATTAAATTTTAAATACCGAAATAGATGAGAATTCACTAATCCAAAAATAAAGATTAGCTTAAACTTTATCGAGAATCAGATTAGTAAATTGAAAAATAAGGAATTTTACTAAAATTTAATTAACATATCTATTTTTCTGTTTTTGGTACATACATACAACGGTACGTTGAAGGTATCTACCAGGCGTCGTCTCACGGGCTTCAAAATTATCGTTATGTCAAATTTGGAAATATCAAGAAATATTCATTAGATATTTTACAATTAATTATTGAAATTTGTGTAATATTTGATCTTATTTATGTATCGCTAAGCTGTTTTTATGTAAAAATATTTCAAGTCTGGCGACCATATGGCATTTCAACGCATTCCAGATCCATATTTAACTACATTTTTGCTAACGAAAAGGTTAACAGGTTGAAATTTGTAATTACAAATTGACAACTAGTAACAACTAACTGGAGAGTAGAGTCAATGATCCCTGATTGCTTCAGTAACAATTGTAAAGTACTGTTTGGAAATTTGAATAATTACACAATTACCGTTGCCAATAACATTTTATTTAACATTTGCGCTAGCCGTAAATGAATCAATAATTTACAGCTTCTTCAAGGATCAACAACTGTAGGCATCTCAAGAATAAAAAAAATTGTTCTGGTCAGCTTCATAGTTTTCTCACCAATACATAAATATCAGGTTGATACATAAGTTTGTAGTTATTTTATTTAATTCATATTTTATTTATTTCTTAATAAAGAAAATACAAAAATTTAATTCCGAGTCTGAGAAATCCGGTGGTTTGGAAGTGAAGAAGTCCTCGTGGCAAAATGGCCCTCCTTAAAACGAGAAAACCATTTCCGTGCTGTACTTTCATCAATGGTTTTCTCTGTGTAAACGGCACAAATGGTTATAAGCGGCATCCGAGGCTTGAACTCTTCTGTTAAACTCTTATAAAAGTATCCTTTTATAAGAGTTTAACAGAAGAGTCGGAAATTTTTGGTTTTTACCTCCCGCTACCCGCATGGGGAGGTATAGGGATCGTGCTAAAAGTCGCATATAGAGATTTAAATTAATAAACACGGTTTGATGTCCCCAAAATTTGAATTTAACATTTTTACAATGATGTCTGCGTGTGACAGTTTGCGCGTATGCTTGTGTGTGCGTGTGTGTGCATGCGTGTGTGTATATGTGTTTGTATGTGCGTGTATGCATGTGTGTGTGTGTGTGTGTGTGTGTGTGTGTGTGTGTGTGTGTGTGTGTGTGTGGATGTTGGAACAATGGTTTCTTAAATACTATCATTCTGAAAAATTTTGGTGGAAAGGAAATTTACAGTTTTCAGCATCGGTAAATATGTACATATGTATTTAAATTAATAAAAATTAAATGCGAGAGGTTTTGTGTTGGCTACATCAGATTTTTCTATTTAATGTACACAATTCACTAGAATATTTTTTGAAACGTTCACGATTATGATTTTTTTAAAAAATAACAGTAAAAAGTGTTTGTATATCTCTGTAAATTAATAAATGTACTAATATTTCCTTTTCTTTGCAGGTAAGCTGAAAATAACAACATCCCTAACTTTCTGAATTACTTTGGTGAGTTCTTTTCAAACATCCTTCACTTTTCCATAATATATACGTTTTATTAAATGTGTTTGCTATATGCAGTAGTTCTCAACAAAATCTTCCTGGTACGGTTCTGTGTAGTAAAAGTGATTTATTCTACCCACTTGATCAAATTTATGTTGTTTACAACTTATTGTAATAAGATCACAATCGTCACGATCATGTGATTGTAACATGCGAAAATGTTGCTGTATATCTCAGTAAATAACAATTATTCCTCACGATTTCCTATATAGATACGGTAATTATTTAGAGCAAAGGTTACCTTAAAAAAATGTACGAGAATATATAGATTGTATAGAGGAATAACATTTGATTATTTGGGTTTTCACGAATGCCTCTTTATGTTTTAAAACGTGACGTATTGTTTATTAGTTAAAAGAAAAATAAAATGTTCAACCTGTCATATAAACAACGGAAATGCGCTTTTTATATTGTTTACCTGCATTCCAACTTTTACTGTTAATTACAATAAGAAGGCCATGTAAAAATAAATCATATAAATCTTCCTGTAGATAATAGTTACGTTTTGTAAACTCTTTAAAAAATCTGATGTGGCCAACATAAAACCTCCCGCTATTTAATTTTTATTCATTTAAATACATACCTACGTATTTACTAACGCTGTAAACTGTTCCATTGCAGAAAACCATTGCTTTATTTACTATTTTCTTTTTAAAATGTCACTGTTATTAATTTGAAGTGATTAGTTTTTTGACTGTGACATTTACTGTCAGTTACATTCACTTGAAATATGAACTGTGTAACAAAGGAATTGTGTTTATCTTAGGCTTCGGGACTAATAAAAAAAATATTTTTATATTTATCTGTAAAATATATAGAAAAAGTATTAATGTATTCCTGTAGAAAATTCAATAATCTTTAATTTTCATAAGATATAAATTTCGAAAAAATGGCATTTAATGGTATTTTTTGAAGAATAACCATTATGAGCTTCAGGTAAAGTGCCATTTCCGGCTATCTGATTTACACCAAAATCTAATGGCTTCTTTTTGTATTAGAATAGGATAGGAATACAAGATTTCAGAATTTTCTGAATGATAGTATTTGAGTTAGAGAGAAGACAAAATCCCTACACATACACACATATACATACACACATACACACATACAGACATCATCGTGAAAATGTTAAAATTAGATTCTAGGGCCCTTAAAATGTGGTCATTTACTAAAGTCTAGATATGTGAATTTTAGCACGATCCCTATACCTCCCTTACCAAGGGTAGCGAGAGGTAAAAATAGACTAGAATTTTGATGAATATACGAATATGTCGTTATGATCATTTATTTCCTTCTTCTTTGTTTTCCGAATTCCGAAAAGGACAAATGAATACGAAAATGAAGTCCACATTCAAGTGTTTCCGCTTCTCGTTTGACAATTCCACCCCAATGGCAGCACAATGTCATCCCTCTTCTATTTGCTCCCCCTGAAAGTAGAAAGCCTTGTTTTCGTTCCAACTTATTTCTTTTTTTAGTTTTTTTGTTTCCTCCGTTTTGTCCGATCGACAATCAACTCACCGGTGAAAGAAAAACAAGTGATAGTTGACAAGTTTAATAAAGTGAGAAAATTGAACAAAAGTGTTTGTAATTGATATTAAATCACTCAAGCTGCCAAGTTCAAAGTGAGAGATATTTTAGTCGGAGCACATCTGATAGCTGCAAAGGCTACACAGAATTGACAGTTCAAAGTATCGGCGAATTTTCTACAGCTTTTCCACGAAAATCAAATTACTAGGTTTTGGAAGTTCTTTTGAAGATTTTATCTAATAACTGCACTTGATCTTCCCTGCATGACAAGAATGGCAATTTTTTCTGGCAGGATTTTCCACGTTCCACATGGAAACCTGTCTGGAAAGAATCGATTGACAACAGATTTAAAATAGTAGCTCTCATAGGTTGATAAGGTCTCGATTATGCAATATACATATATTTGATTGATTTGGACCAACGAGACTTAAATAAAAAATGTGACAGCAGTGCATAATAATTCATTTTTTATTCACAAGGGTTTTATAGGTAAACAAATACTAAAATATTTTGACTCATACTCTGGGCTTTAGGTCTTGTCTCGTACCCGTATTCATAAACACTCGTAAAAATTTTAAACGGTTCGTTATAATATTTATCCAATAAAAACAGTCGACAATGAAAGAAAAATCAAATTTTTGTTTGTCAAATTTGATTCTATTTGTCAAAAATTATAACGAGCCGTTTTGAAACTTACGAGTGTTTATGAATACGGGCATTAGAGTATTATGTGCACTATTTTGCTACTTAGGCCCAATCTTATCATCTCTGGTTAACATTTTAACTGCCAGTTAAATAAACAATATTAAATCGGATTATTGACAGCAATTATAAATTTGTCATTTGACAATTCATTTCGTTTCGGTTTTGTTAATTTAACTGGTAGTTAAAATTTTAACCAGAGATGGTAAGATTGACCCTTAGAGACCTTTAAATTTAAAAGCAGTTTATGTCTTACTAGTATGTTATTGTTTTATAACAACCTCAACATTAGGTCCGTTATTGAGAAAATAATGCCCTAGGGCGTATTAAGTTGCTATGGTAATGTTGACAACAAACTGAGATTGATAACACTGATACTAACATAAAGTGCAGTTAAGATTAAGAAGCATTTTGAATTGTAGTCGTTTATAATCATATTTGTTTCATCACAAATACAAACCAGCATACTTCTTATTCTTAGCAATAACATTGCTCGTCCATATTGACAGAAAAATACCACAAGAATTATATTTTTTGTTTGAAAAAATGCTTTGTTTACAGAAATAAAATATTACCTAGATACCGCATTCACAGGTTACTTTGTAAGTTGTATTAAAATTTTGTGATTTATTATTTTTGTTTGATAAATTCTAGTCAGACAAAATGTTTATTAAGAATTTCTAGTAAGACATAAAACGTTGAAGGCACCACGGGTGTTAAACGACAATAATGCCTTCGGGCAACGTATTCGCTTCGGGCCAGAGGCCCTCGACAGTACACTGTTGACCCTCAGGCATTATTGTCCTTAAAACAACCCTTGGTACCTTAATTACTATTATATTTCTCTATCTCAAACTCTATAGAAGATATAATAAAAATTTTTAATGTATCGGATAGAGATTTTTATATTCTTTAATATTTGTGTAACTAAAATTTTCAAAAAATGATATTTAGAAGTTTTTTAAGAATTAATTACTTTCGGTTGTCCAATTGTTACCAAAATCTAATCAGATCTTCTCAGTAATGTCAGATTGAGGAACAGTAGTCTTAAGTCTTATAATATTTGAAAACCGTGGTTCCAACATCCACACATACACACACGCACACGCACACACACATACAGATACATACACACATGGTCATCATCGTAAAAATGTTATTATCGGATTCTAGGGACCTTAAAAAGGGCTTATCCACTAAAATCTGGATATGCGATTGTTAACATGATTCCAATACCTCTCTTAGCGAGAGGTAAAAATGCAAATCAAATTTTTGACAGCAATGCATAATAATTCATTTGACTTTTTATTTCGATGCAATACTGTCAACTTAAGGAACGCTTAAAATTTAAGTTAAATTGATGCAACCGGCTATAAGATGAACAAACGTTTCCTTTGTGTAATCCCACTTTATGTATTATGGTAAACCGCACAAATTCTTTAATTGTCCTTAATGCAAATATATTTTTTCGTCTCTTTCGTAACATGGGAAGCAATTGAATGCAAATGCAATAAAAGCAAATAGGAGAGAATAATTTGGAGTGTCCGAATGTGTACGCTTTCTCCTGATAAACATACAAACAGTGTGTGTTATGAATAGGTGATTTTACTTGTAAATCAGTGGTGTGCTGGCGCTGGCTACATAGCTTGTTGGACTGTGCACCATCTGCTGATCAAGAGTCATCTTTATGCATTAACGGTGTCATGTATGTCGCAGAGGATGTTACAGCCCACCATGTATATGTACACCATGGAAAAATCATATGCAGGGCTATGAAATCATCAACTACTACAATGAACAGTTGGATGGCGCTCGAAAATTTCAACTGTTTCACAAATCTTATACAAAAAGATATTATTTACATAAGGATTTTTTTATCTAACTTTATTTCTACTCAAAAATAAGACAAGACATCATTATAGTAGAAATAAAAATCACTGTTATTTAAGTATACGAATAGTAACAAATGAATAAATATATCATCACGGCATATTACCCATTTCTGGGTGTGCCAGTATCTACAACACATGTAGACATCGGTAATGATGACAATATATTTTACAGTGCTTATCAGGCGTCACCTCACGGGCACTTATAGCTGGTGTGGAGAGTGCACCATAGGGGCCACTTTTGTGCCATTTAAAATTGTAAATATTTGGCTGTCGGGATCGAACCCGGTTCCCCCGGGTTCGCGACCAGACAATACAATAGTAACAATAGTAATAATAACATGACAATATCATTACCTTAAATTTTTGAAGTAAAATAACATTTTTATTATTAAGATGTGAAGTATGTTGTTATTAAATCATTTTGACCCTTTTCGACTTCATCCATTTGTAAATGACATATGTCAGTGTCAAAAATCTTTCTTATTATTTTATTAATGAAATATTTGAAATTATAGGTAAAATGCATATATCCAGCAGAAATACCGCCAATCTGGTTATTGAATTGGAAGAATCTCTGACAAATAGGAACTTCCTCATACAATGAAAAATAGATATATTATATTCTGCTCATTATTATGAAAGTTATAACATTTCAAACCCAGAGGACTTCGGAAACCGGTAATAATACCTTTGAAGCAGCCTGGTTGTCTGACTTTATACTTATTATTGTTCTTTTAATATTCAATATTAGTATAATTATTTATGAAAAAGAATAATTATTGTACAAAACATGCACCTTTTTTATAGGAAGGATACTGCGTAGAATAATAATCATCTCATTTTTTCCACATTTCCGTATTTACTAATAACAATTTTAAAGTGTTTTGCGATTAAAAAATGTCATAATTTCTCACATTTTCTCTTATCATCATGTCGTCGCCTTTGGGCGCGTCTATCGTTTCCATAATCGTGAATCACCAACTGCGTAGTAGAAAAATTATTAGTAAACAAGAAACATTCACCAACACAATACGAGGTCGAGAGTGTTTACTACTTTTTCCTATTTTTTAGTTCGTTAATTAGAGGAACTACAATGCTCATTTGCATTCTATTGTCACAAAAATCCTATCAGATAACTGTTTCAAATGCTAATATAGGTATTAGCATAGTAGCATATTATATTCAGTGCTACAATTATTGCTATTGGAGAGTGGAAACAGTTAGCAGATTTGTTTTTTCTTTTTGTACTAGAATAATTATACAGCGAATGGTAATTTGCAAACATTTGGTTGCAATGACATGACACACTAATCATATATGCCATGGAAACAAATGGTTTAGATTTGCTACATTGTATTCAATGTATAATCAATTCAGAAAAAATGTATTATGTCATACAACAGATATTTGTGGTTCACTGATTCGCAATTCTAATACATATGAATATACATTGGGTAGCTATTAAAAAACGAATTCCATTTGAAACTCCATAACTCTGCAGTACATGGAGATATTGATTTCAAATCTTTATAACAAAGAAGTCTTAAAAATTTCAAACATTTACGTACGAGTTAGAATGACAATTTTGAAAAGTGGGATGACAGAATTTATTAACAGATTACGGTGTCTCGTGAAACTGTGTTATATATTCTAAATTTAATAAAAATTCAAAATTCTAAGTTACAGCAATGATAAATCTTGATTACAACAATGAATAAACTTGAGTATAACAGTGATTATAGGTACTTGATTACAACAACAACTATACTTGGTAACAATTGATTATACATACTTGATTACAACAATAACTAAACTTGGTAACAATTGATTACAACAATAACTGAATTTGATTACAATAAAATTTAAACTTGATTAGAACAATTATTCACTTTTGGCGAAACATTAGCTGATCGATCATTTCGAATCCATATTGACACTACAATTATATAATTCGTAATCCGCACTTAAAATAAATTTTGAAATAAAGAAACACAACCAAATATGAGTGAACATACTTCAACGCAGGTTGTGAAAACGAAAGTAACTAGTTTTCGTGCTACCAACTTTAAAATATTTTCTTTATTATTCTAGTAACTGGCAAATAAATTAATAAACATAATAAATTTATTTAGCTACTAACATATTTATTCTTCAGATAGCTTTCAAGAACTTTAATAGGCGGTAAATATCACGGCCCTAAATCTAGTGATTATTTAGTATTTTAGGAATTAAGTTTTAGGGTTTTGCACACTATGCCTTGAAGTTGACGTGCACTAATTAAACAAATCATGTTCGTTGCTATAATTTCTGTAAAACAGCAAATTTACTGTCAAAGAATAGCTTCTTAGCTTCTATTTTATAAAATATAATATTAACATTTAATCTGAAGCATCAAATTAAATCGAATTGTATAATTTTTTTTTATTGTTCTAAAATGTTGCCATATAAACCAATGGATATCACGAGTGTGCCATTCGGAGTTGTATTTATGCGAAGAAGACCTAAATCCTAAATACTAAATTCCAAAATACGACATCGTACATCGGACACAGCCTAAATCTAAAATAATTGCAGTACCGCTTATACAAAGATAAATATGTTGTAAGATTTATTAGCAATAAACATTGCAATAAACAATTTCTATTCTTGTCACGTTATATGTGTCCATCGATAACTGATTATCAAATTGACGCTATTTGTACGTGATCAAATTATTTCTCATAACTATGCATAAACCAACATCTTGGGAAATGTAAAATTAATAGTGCGAACGTGTCAAGAGCCACGATTGTTCTTTGAAACTGATGTAATTTCTCAACAAACATTATTTGTAACAACATAGATAAAAAAAAACGTTGGTGATTCAGTTAATAATATATTAATGTTTTAATGTGTATTCCAATCCAAAGGTTTTTTCACCGTCTGTAATATGTATACATTTTTAATGAGTTAAATAATTAAAATATATTTAACACTCCACCCAACTTTTTTTAACTTTCGTTTCATGTTTTAATAACATCCAAAACTCTAATACGAGACTTTTCTAGCACATTTTCATATCATTTAAAGAGTTTTATTAAAAATTGTAGCAAAAATTTCTAATTTAGTTATTTAATAACGTAAAATTCCACCTTTATGTTTCTTCTAGCGAAATTTTTTAATATTTTCATTAGGAATAAGCGTGCTCATCACCTTCACAAATTGCAAACATTTTCAAAATGAATCCCGTATTCTAAGCGTTGCAGATCCTTGTGGAAAGAAATGCGAGTTATAATTTGTAATAATACCGCAGGAAGAAAAGAAAAATGATATTAGTGCGAAGTTGAAATACCGCGACTAAGAAAACTCGTTAATGTGAGTGCTGCAGAAATGTCAGAGGAAAATGTTGCAGATATTAATGTTTACCACATTCCCGGTTAGAAATCTGGATTTATTTCTTGATGTCTCTTCACGTTACAGTGATCAAACAAATGATAGTGCAAAGTAGATCATACGAGTATAGGAGGTCGTTTTATTCTTGTAAGAAAATATGCTTCGCACACGTGTTACATACTATACTTTTTCTACGACCTTACAATAAAATATAATGTTTTCTTGACATTGTGATTCTTTTAACGTAAAGCCTCTGTATTATCGACTTGTGTAACCATGGTTACCAATGTTACGAGGGTTTAACAGCTTTGCTTTATTAAAATAAATTCATTTTGTAATATTTAAAATAATGAACTGTGCGTGAAGTGTTTCTTGACGCACACTATGCGAGAAGTAACACTTCACGCAATGTGTACAAAAAATCAAACTTCATACATAGAAATTGAAGTACTCACTTCACGTATGGGAGTAGAAAAAATATTTTTACCTCCCGCTACCCTAAGTAAGGGAGGTATACGGATCGTGCTAAAAATCAGAAATCGAGATTTTAGTAAATGATCACGATTTAAGGTCCCTAGAATCCAATTTTAACATTTTCAAGATGATGTCTGTATGTGTGTATGTGTGTGTGTGTGTATGTATGTGTGTGTGTGTGTAAGTGTATGAATTTTGTCTTCGCTCTAACTCAAATACTATCATTCAGAAAATTCTGAAATCTTGTATTTCTACCTATTCTAATATAAAAAGAAGCCATTAGATTTTGGTGTAAATTGGATAAACGGAAATGGCATTTTACTTGAAGCTCATAATGGTTTTTCTTCAAAAAATAACATTAAATGCCATTTTTTCGCATTTTCTCATTATGAAAATTAAAGAATATTGAATTTTCTACAAGTATACATTAATACTTTTTCTATATATCTTGCAGATAAAATTAAAAATCATTTTTTTCTTTTAATCCTGAAGCCTAAGATAAACACAACTCCTTTGTTACACAGTTCATTTTTCAAATGAATGTAACTGACAGGTAATCGTCATTGTCAAAAAACGAATCACTTCAAATTAATAATAGTGACATATTAAATAATAAAGAAAATCGTACTTGTTCTTTTCTCGATTTCATCTTTCTGATAAATTTGTCGACCTACAAATATTAGAAAGCAGTTTGCAACAAATGTATAATATTACATCATATGTTGAAATAATTACTATTAATTACAATTACAAATAACAATTAGATTACAAATAAACAAATATTTTCAAAAGGGAAAACAAGTACCTAGGTATTAGTTGAAATTTATAACAACAACTTCTCAGTGAAAAACTTGTTGAAAATAAACACTACTTGTTGTAAGTGAGCCCCAGCTGTGGCAGAATTTTTGTTCATGATTATGAAGTTGCATATAAGTTGCAGAAGTTTGTGCATTATGCAAATCATATGTGAAACTTAAACACTTTGCCGAAGATGACGCGAAGTGTTAACTTAGAAGCTTAATTTATTTATCCTTAGAAAATATGCCAAAGAAGACGCGTAAATTGAAAAAAAAAAAACATCAAATAAAATATACTACATTACTGTAAAAAATACAAAAAATCTGATGTGGCCAGCACATGACCTCCCGCCAATTCCACGTTTAAAATAGCAATGAGCTTTAAGTAAAGTTTTACTTCCGATTGATCGTTTGTAAACAAAATTTACTTTGTTGTTCCAGTAATTAGAAAAGTTTGTAATACGAAATTTTGGATTATATTTTATTATGTTTTTCCTGAAAAATCTGTTAGAGCTTCAAATTAAGTACTACATCCGGTTTATCATATATAGTCAAAATCTAATATGTTGTTTCAAATTATATAAGAGTATTAAATACCAACTTTGCGAACTTTTGGATCATTAATATATTTTAAGGAAAAATCGTCACACACACATTATTGTCAAAATCATTACCAACTTCCTTTTGCTCTACAACGCAATCTTTGTACATTCTTCGCCGTACATTATCCATTTCGTAAATGTGTAGTTGCAAACTATTATTTGATACTTTGAAATCACGTTCTTATTGAGAGCTGTATGATATATAATGCTGCAAACATCAAACTTAAATCGAATTATTCTGTATATCTAATATTTATTTATGATTGAAAATATATTATTTTTACAAACCTTAATTTCATTAGAATCATATTTAAACTACTAAATTCTTCTTAACACGGTTTCATTATTAATTTTAATGAAAATTGCTTCGTGACAGTGACATTTGTTTAAATGTGTCAAATTTGTTATTAAAGTATTGTTTTTGTTTGACGCAGAGGCAAAGTGATGTACAAAAATAAATTATTTTATAATATAATATAAAGTTCTTTCAAGTTATTTACTAAATGCTATTATCGTAGAATTGAAGATTGTGCCATTATATTCAATTTATATTAGTAAAAGTTGCTAAAAAATTATATTCAATGAATTTTTTACAAGAAAAACTGTTAAAAGCTTGTATAAATGATACTTCCGGTTATCCGATATACACTAAAATCTAATGAGCTCTTCCCACATTAGTATAGAATGGATATACAAAATTTCAATTTTTTCTGATTGATAGTATTTGAGTAATCGTGTCCACAAGATCCACACACACACAGACACACCCACATACATACCTACAGACATCATTGTAAAAATGTTAAAATCGGATTCTGGGGACATCAAAACGTGCTTATTCACTAAAATCTCTATATCCTATTTTTAGCACGATCTCTATACCTCCCTTACCTAGGGTAGCGGGAGGTAAAAATATATTATAGAAAATGCTATCTTCTCTACCCTTTGGTGAAATTCGTAGGCGACCTATTCCTTTAAGTCTCCTAGTCATAAAAGTGCAAAGTAGTCGTCGAAATTCTGGAAAACTTCTCTTCTTGATTAAAACTGTAATGACTGCGTGCGAAATACTTCATTAGAGTCTAAATGCCTCGAGAACATCGGTCAACTAATTAACAACTTCAAAATAACGCATAAAAATGGTGAATCACGTCCCGGCAAAATGTGAAAGGAGATCCTTTGCCCGCATCCTTCTATGCCGGGATTTATTTTTATTTTTCTTGTGTCGTTAATGTTTCTCGTAAAATACTGCAAGGATTGTAAGGAATAAAGTTTTTTTAAGCTCAAATTTTAATGGATCATTTGAAGAACTTTATAGGGTTCATAAAGTCTTCACTAATTGCATTTTTGACAAATAGGTAGCTGGGAGACGTAGAATGTATCATACTTTGTACTCAAATTTTTTGAAATAGTTAGCAAGGTCGTATACCCCGCCTTTACTAGCGCCATTAATTAATATTAAAACTATTAATTCCTTTTAATAATTATATATTTTGCAATATTTTAATAGTTAAATGGTTTGTGGTTTATTATCCGATTTACCTTTCGCTAAGAGAGGTATTAGATTCATACAAAAAACAATATATCCAGATTTTGCTGAATAATCACGAATTAAGGTCCCTAGAATTCGATTATTATATTTTTTCGATGACGTCTGTTTGTGTGTGTGTGTCAAAAACTATGATTTAAGACCTATTTAACTATAAATTTCTCAATCTGACATTCCTGGGAAGAGCTGAAAATGTTTCGATAATTATTGGACAACTTGAAGTAGTAGTTTCTTTGAAAAATTCTTCTAAATATAAATTTTTGGAAATTTTGTTATTACAAATATTGAAGAACATAAAATCCTTCGCCTAGTACACTTAAAAATTAAATTATATCTTGTATAGATTTAGAAATAAAAACACTATAATATATATAACAATCGGATGTAATACAATAATTTGTGTTAAATATTGAAGAACATAAAATTCTCCATCTAATACACTTAAATTTTTTATCATATCTTGTATAGATTTAGAGAGAGACACTATAATGTATAGAATATTCTAATAGCAGAGGCTAAGGCACTAAGGAAACCAGTTGACAAATTCAAATGTTTATAACATAGTTTGTAAAAGACAGATGTCAGTGTCAAATATCAACAGTTTTAGTGGCATTCTGATAGCTTTTTCTGGGAAGTATATTTAATTTTTCTTATTGTTTTATTAATTAAATATTTAAAGTTATAGATAAAATGCATATATCCATCAAAATACCGCCAATCTTGTTAATAAATTGGAAGAATCTCTGACATTGAGGAACTTCTTCATACAATGAAAAATAGATATAATTAGAATTATTTGTAGGCAGAAGACATGTTAAATAGAATAAAAAACAATATTTGGGTAAAGGTCTGTAATTTTTTTGATATAAAACGACTGATAGCGAAATACAAGACAATACTTATTTAACATAAAATGGAAATGGCGAGAGGTATTGTGCACAACAGATTTTTTGAAATAGTTAGCAAGGATGTCTGGTCGTATACCTCGCCTTCACTGGCGCCATTAATTAACATTAAAACTATTAATTCCTTTTAATAATTATATATTTTGCAATATTTTAATAGTTAAATAAAGTAATGAATATCTCGTATGTGCAACTCAAGGTTTACGGTTTATTACCCTTTTTGCTATAGTTCTCTGTTATCCCAGCCTTGTGTCTATTACGTCACAGCTTGAAAATTTAATTCAAATTATCCGTAAAGCTAATAAGCGACAAACCCTTACAAGCCAGTGTTGCCACACGCTGAGTTGTGGCACTATAACTCCGGGAGTAAACATACTGCCACTTCATGTTGGCAGCACTGCTTTGATCAGCTAGTGATTGGCATATTAATTATAAGTCCAAAGCGAGTAGTTTTCATATAAAGCTTGTGTTAATTAATTTCTAGACCCATTGTTTAGCAGGGAATCACATATGGAGACGTCGACAGCGGAAACTCGCAAGTGGAAATGACAACATTGATTTTTCTACATCTCAAATAGAAATTAGGATTTTATAGATTGGTTATAGTTTTTCCTAAGCAAGTTAATTCATTTTTAGGCACTTTTATCACCCTAATATCTAAATCCTAAATTTATATGCCCTAAATCTAGTGATTATTTAGGATTTTAGGAAATAGATTTCAGGGTTTTGCAGGAGCACACTATGCCTTGAAGTTGACGCGCACTAATTAGACAAATCATGTTCGTTGCTATAATTTGTGCAAAACGTCAAATTTGCTGTCAATGAATAGCTTCTTAGCTTCTATTTTATAAAATATAATATTAAATTGAAGTGTATAACTCATTTTTGTTATTCTAAAGTGTTGCATTATAGCAGTTTCTGGGAAAAATCATGTAAATATTATTTTTTGGAAATTGTCTATCCAATACATTGAACATTTTTGTTATATCTTCTATAGATTTAGAGATACATAATTATAAATATATAAAATAATCTATTGTATAATGAATCAAATATTCCATAGAAACCAGTTGAAAAATTAAAATGTTTGTAATTGACATAAATGTCAGAGTCCAAAATCCAGAGATTTTATTAAAAGTCGTTTCTGGGAAGTGTATTCAATATTTCTCACTTTATCATTAATTAAATATTTAAAATTATACATATAGCGACCGCACGTTAAACTGACAGTGTTTTTGAATGCGGAAAAATAAAACAGTCGAGATGTAATAGTAATTATAATATGCTGTTATTATAACAAGGAAAAGACTCCGTCAACATCTAAAATTGGTATAAAAAGAAAGGGGATTGATTTATTTATTAGCCAAAATATATACTGTAGTATCAGTGTCAACTAAACATGCACTTACTATACATATAATTCATCATATACCCTTCAGAAATACCGTCAATCTCGTCAATGAATTGGAAGAATACAATACTTATATAGTCTATACTGTAGCCACAACAGATTTTTTATGTAAGTTTCTTGTTCCATAAGAAGAAAGGAACTAATAATTATAAATCGATTGATTCGATTAAATATCTCGATGACATAACATGGTTCTATAAGTACTAACCAAACCAGTCTCACAGATAGAAAATTCTCTGGTGGAACAACAAGTTCCACTTGGCTGAGAATGTGTTTTACTGGTAGAACAATTTTATGTCCTTTGGTTAAATAACGACGTGTCGTAGACTCGGACTTTATTGCAACCGTTCTGCGTTGCTCTACAGTTGTCTACGGCCTTATTCGGTAGCGATATTACCGTAAGCCTGTTTTACACAACTCAGGGAAGGTTTCTCTTTAGAGATTTATCAATTCGACAAGACAAAATATTCATTACAAAATAAAAATGGTTTACCAAAGATTAATTAATTTAAATATTTAAGGATCCGTCCAGTTGCAAATGATGAATTTGAAAGATAATCAACTGAGGACGGATGGGGGGGTCTCGCAGGAAAAACTTTCGGTTGTCCAGTTGTTACCAAAACATTTTCAGCTCTTCCCATTATTGTCAGATTAAAGAATACGTAGTTAAGTTCGTTTTATAGAATTTGAAAAACCGCCCTGCAACATCCACACACACACACACACACACACACACACACACACACACACACACACACACACATACACACACGCGCAAACACACACAAACGCAGGCATCATTGTGAACATGTTAAAATCAGATTCTAGCGATCTTAAATCGTGCTTATTCGCTAAAATCAGGATATGCAATTTTTAGCATGAATCCAATACCTCTCTTAGCGAGAGGTAAAAATGAAAAATCTGTTGTGGCCAGCAAAAGACCTCTCGCCATTTTCATATTAGGCTATATAAGTATTGTATTGCACTTCGCTTTCGAACCGTCGTTTTATAAGAAAACTTGACCCAAATATTGTTTTTTATTGTATTTAACATGTCTTCTGCACACATATAATTCTAATTATATTTATTTTTCATTGTATGAGGAAGTTTCTAAATGTCACAAATGGATATATGCATTTTACCACAATTTTACCTATAATTCCCAGAAAAAGCTATCAGATTGTCACTAAAACTGTTGATTTTTGACACTGACATGTGTCATTTACAAACTATATTATAAACATTGGAATTTGTCAACTGGTTTCCTTAGTGCCTTAGCCTCTGCGATTAGATTACTCTATAAATTTATAGTGTCTTTATCTCTAAACCTGTACAAGATATAATAAAAAATTTAAGTGTTAGATGGAGAATTTTATATTATTCAATATTTAATAAAAAAAAATCCCAAAAACTTATATTTAGAAGAATTTTTCTAAGAAACTACTACTTCCGGGTGTTCAATTGTTACCAAAACCTTTTCAGCTCTTCCCAGGAATGTCAGATTGAGAAAACTGCAGTTAAATATTTTTAAAGTCTTATAGTTTTTGAGGAATCGTCCCTCCAACATCCAGACATACACACATACATCCATACACACACACACACACACACACACACACACGCACAAACACACACAGACATCATTTTAAAAATGTTATAATCGGATTCTAGGGACCTTAAATCGTGCTTATTTAATAAAATCTGGATATGCGAATTTTAGCATGAATCCAATACCTACCTCTCTTAGCGAGAGGTAAAAAGCGAAGAAAAACAATGTCAAAACTAAAATAAAATGTTCAGTTTTATTTGCAACTTTCAGTAGTATATCAGCAGTTATTATATTGAATGTTAGGTACTGTATGCAACTGGCTATCACGAATGTGATAAAAAGCACGGTATAAATACATAGTACAATTTTTACGATTGTAATTCTTGTGTTTTGTTAAATATTCCTTGTTTTAATGTGTTGCTTTTTTCTGTCTCGTAGTCTGTTTGCTTTAGCCTTTTTAATGTCCAGTATACCCTCATTTATGCGTGAAGTGTAGGCCCATTTGACTGAGTCTGGTTTATTATGCACACTTTATATCTAATGTTCTTGAAACTTTGAACATTATTCATTTAGTGCTTACGTGCCAATGTGTAAACTTTACTGTTCCCGGCTTCGTTTGCATATTTTACACGACTACCACAAAAAATTTATGAACAATGTGAACTAGTAAATTAAGGACGGGATTTTATGAAGAGACATAAAGTTTTTTCGATTTTCGAGAATTAAAATAAGATCACAGAAAGAAACCAAGTCTAAATAATTAACAACGAATGTTTTTAGAAATCTTAAGCTTCATTTCCAGCCATTGTCCTAATGCTTAAAAGCTATAATTAATAACTAAGCGCAATGCGTAAAAATGTTTCATGTATCATTTGGCAACGTTTACTGCCATTTCTAGCTTTGTGTAAGGATTAATACTGTGTACACTTCCGTAACATTGTCTTTACAATCAAATAATATTACTACTAAGTTCATATTAATACCCATTTTTGAATTATTGCCCCAAAAGTCAATATACCCCATATTTAGATAAAAACTTCAAAATTTACAAAAATCTAATTTTTATGTATCTAGATACTTCTCAATGCGCTGATTCCAAATTTTAAAACCGCAGGTCGGTATCTCTTTTCGTTCTCTAGATATTTAGATTTAAAGTTTTGCTCAAAACTGCCCATTTTTGGGTAATAACCCAAAAATGGGTCGAGATATGCATTTGGCGACACAACCATTCGATTCTACGGGCAAAATTATATAAGTATACAAATTTTCATAATTTTTGAACACCGCATTCAATCTCTAAAGCAAAATAACTGAAAATGGCCAAAAATCGCAAAAATCGTAAGGGGTACCCCTTAGGATTTTTTCAGATTTTGGCCATTTTCAAACTTTTATTCGTAAAAAATAAACCGGTTGGACAAAAATTATAAAAATTGGTACACTTATGTAATTTTGCCCGCGGAATCGAATGGTTGGGTCGCCAAATTCATATCTCGCCCCATTTTTGGGTTACTACCCAAAAATGGGCAGTTTTGAGCAAAACTTTGAATCTAAATATCTCGAGAACGAAAAGAGATATCGACCTGCGGTTGCAAAATTTGGAATCAGCGCTTTGAGTAGTATCGGTATACATAAAAATTAGAGTTTTGAAAATTTGAAAGTTTTTATCTAAATATGGGGTATATTGACTTTTGGGGCAATATAAACTTGTTGGTAATATTATTTGATTGTAAAGACAATGTTATGTAAGTGTACGCATTTTTAGAAGATTTGAACAGCCTGCACTGTACAAATATGGCATCATTATTACTGATATCTGTGACAGAGCAGATTGACACACCTAGAAATGGGTAATATGCCGTGATGCTATATTTTATTTATTTATATTTATATATTAAAATACGTATACTGATGTTCATATACATAAATTTATTTCTTTTCTCAATATTTTTACATAAAACAACTATATATTAGCTTTAAATATGATATATTACAATTTTCAAATAATTTTCAGCTGTTTTTTCATATAAATTCAAATAAATATGCAAAAATACGACTTCCGCATTTTTTTTGGTGCAATTGTCAATTCTATGTACCGAGTTTTTTAATGAAAAAAATGCCAAATGTTGTTCCGACATGTCTTTAATAGAGTTAGTAATTGCTTGATTAGACCGGTAGAGACTCTTAGTACAAACGGATGTTTTTAGTACTAAACGCGATGCATTTTGTATTAATGTTTATAACAAGAATTTTGACAGTGTATTTACAATAATTTCATTTTTAGAACTACAGAAACAATTATAAAACATAATGATCTTATTTTAAAGTGCGTGTATTTAATTGTGTAAGTGTTTAATCTATCTAAAGACTTTTTGAAAACTTTCTGAAAACTTTGAAGTTGACATAACCTCTGTGATCATAAAAATATCTTCGAGCAATTCTAACCAGCTGAGCCAGAAATATGTAAGTGGATTTATTATTATTTTTCTGCTTTTCTCTTATTTTTTCGGGTTGATATTTCGCCTGAATTCTGTAAACCCTCCCGAAATTCTGAAAGAGACAGTATGTCTGTACAATGTTGATAGTATAAACGGCTCAGAAAGTTGTAATTATTGTACTTGAATAAATAAATATATCATCACGGCATATTACCCATTTTTGGGTTTGAAGTTTTTATCTAAATATGGGCTATATTGACGTTTGGGGCATTAATTCAAAAATGGGTAGAGATACGAACTTGTTGGTAATATTATAATAATATTATTTGACTGTAAAGACAATGTTAAGTAAGTGTATGCATTTATAAGAAAATGCCCAGTTTCATATCCGTTTGTTAAATCTTAACAATTTGTTAAATAATTTAGCAATTGATTAAGTAGGAACTATTGTTTCATCAACAAATGCTAAATTTAAACTATGGTTAAATGGTTTGCTATTTTAACAACAGTCTCGGGTATTGTTAAATTTTTAACCAGTTGCTATTTATGTGTAATCAGAACAAAATATTTATTTTGTCCTTTCCGTCATAAATTAATTTGCAACAAGAAAATTAGTAAGTACAAGTTGCATTAGCTGTGTAATTTAAAATAAAAATAGGTATATTCATTACATTAATGTCATAGGAAATATTATTCAACTATATATGTTTTCGTAATCTGATGAGTCTGAAGAAGAATTTTTTGAAATTGATATTCGATTTCTGCGAAGAGAAAGAGTATTCAGAGATCGAAGAAATCCCTTTGAATTTTATGATGATGTACAATTTAAAATGAGCCATCAGCTATCTAAGGACACAGTTCTGTTAATTTTGGATCATATATATGAAAATTTGACATCATACACTGAAAGAAATCATCCAATTGATCCAATCAATCATTTATTATTAACATTAAGGTTCTATGCAACTGGTACTTTCCAGTCTGTCAATAATGACATTTATCATTAATAACTATCAGCTATGAAATTGGTTTTTATATTACTAAAAAATACAATAATTCCCTAAAAAAATTTTAACATGCATGTTGACTAACAACAGTTTAAAATTGATTTGCTAATTTCATGAAACATCATAAAAATTGAACAAGTTGTTAATTTTGAAAAGTTGTTAACTAACACAAGATTTAACAATCGTATATGAAACCGGGCATAAGAATATTTTTCTCATATTTAGAGTGATATTTAACAACTAAATGTTTGGTTTTAATATAATTAACCAAGTTTGAGTACCCCATTAATAATCGAACTATTAGAGTTGAATACATCCATGACGACGACCTCAGCTGTCAATCAAACTGCGATGTTTTGTATGCGGAAATGAACAGAGTTTAAAAATCGTTCCAAAATTCGCAAACATATTCAACATCTGCCAATCGTCATTGATGCCAAACAGCTGTTCAACAGGGTTGTTAAAGGGAGGAAAACATCACATGACAGATGGCACGTGGCGGACGATTAGCGATTGTTCGGTTCTTGGACAGAATAAATATCCCCCGTGATTTTGGCATGTTTTGGGTTTTTATATAATTGAAGCGACATCAGTGATACAGAGTTAAACAGTACATATCTGCATTTGTTACTTCAGTTCATTCCTCCTTTGTTAGTTTTGAAGCTTCTGTTAATTTCTTGCTGTCTATATCATTTGAGGGAATGGATATGAGGAAAGCGTGATAATTAGACATGAGAATTTGCATATCGTTGAAGGCGTAGAGGCGTGTTCACAACTGCTTGGTGTTATTCTGGGTTTACACTGGCGGTTAATTGTTCCGGAGGTAATTTTGTTGATTTGGGAAAATACGATGTAATCCTTTCAACCGTGACTTGCATAAGGGAGATTTTTAATACAGGCAACGGGGCCTAAATTTGGTGCTCTATATTCTAACGTTCGAAAGGACTAGCAACACTTATACTCGTATCATAGAAGAGAAGGGTTTATACATGGAACAATTTAATGCAGAAGAAGAATACAGAGTACTTATGTGAATTATGCTTTGGCAGTCAAAGTCTCCAATATTTAAATTATTTTGCAACATAGCTATTAAATTATATAAATTTAAGAAGCTTAATAAAAAATCTGATGTGGCCAGCACATGACCTCCCGCCAATTTATTGTTTAAAATAGCAATGAACTTTTAGTAAAGTATCACTTTATCATCGTATGTAAACAAAATCTAATTTGTTGTTCCAATATGTACAAAAGTCTGTAATACGAAATTTTGTATGTATTATATTTTATTATGTTTTTCCTGAAAAATCTGTTAGAGCTCCAAATTAAGTACTACGTCCGGTTTATCATACTTGTATATACAGGGTGTCCCATTTAAGGTACGATTGCATTGGTATCTCGAGAACCGTAAGAGCTACGTGGTTGGTTAAATTAGACAAAAGTTGCCCCATTAGGAGGCTATTTTAATGGTGTTTTGTTATTTGCGAAAAAATGCATAGGTCACTAGATACAGGTGAAAATGTAAATTTCGCGATTTTCTTTTTTTGCTTATAACTTTGTTATATGAAATAATACGAGATTCTGGTTTGCACTTTCTTAAGGCACTTTTGTATGGTGAATTTGCAGAAGTACTCAATTTTTTTTTATATCTAACCATTTACGAGTTACTGATAGCAACTTTTATTTTTTATATGGAGGTCATATTAAGCTATGGCATTTTTAAATAGAGATTTTTTTTAGCTTTACAACGATATAAAACAATAATAATTTATTTTTATAATTAACAGAAAAATTAACAAAAATTGTTATTTATACTAAAATTAAGTTGAAAAAAGTAAATCGAAAGCTGCTATGGAAACAACGAACAACGAAAAAGTGCAACAATTGAATTTCTGAATTTTACTTGACAATAGTAGATTATTACGAGTAATAAACGAACTTTGACAACGAATGTAACAACTCAACATATCATATTTTTCCCAAAGAGAAAAATTCATTTTTATTACTCGTAATAATCTACTATTGTCAAGTAAAATTCAGAAATTCAATTGTTGCACTTTTTTGTTGTTTGTTGTTTCCATAGCAGTCTTCGATTTACTTTTTTCAATTTAATTTTAGTATAAATAATAATTTTTATTAATTTTTCTGTTAATTATAAAAATAAATTATTATTGTTTTATATCATTGTAAAGCTAAAAAAAATCTCTATTTAAAAATGCCATAGCTTAATATGACCTCCATATGAAAAATAAAAGTTGCTATCAGTAACTCGTAAATGGTTAGATATAAAAAAAAATTGAGTACTTCTGCAAATTCACCATACAAAAGTGCCTTAAGAAAGTGCAAACCAGAATCTCGTATTATTTCATATAACAAAGTAATAAGCAAAAAAAGAAAATCGCTAAATTTACATTTTCACCTGTATCTAGTGACCTATGCATTTTTTCGCAAATAACAAAACACCATTAAAATAGCCTCCTAATGGGGCAACTTTTGTCTAATTTAACCAACCTCGTAGCTCTTACGGTTCTCGAGATACCACTGCATTCGTACCTTAAATGGGACAGCCTGTATAGTCAAAATCTAATATGTTGTTTCAAATTATATACGAGTTTTAAATACCAAATTTGAGAAGTTTTGGAACATATTTTAATAGATTTTAAGGAAAAATCGTCACACATACATGGTGATCTAAATTCTTCGCCATATATGATCCATTTCGTAAATGTATAGTTGTAAACTAATATTTGACACTTTGAAAAAATGGCTTGTTGACAGATGTTTGATTTATAGTGATGTGAACATAGCAAACTTAAATCTTATCATCCTGTACATTTAATATTTATGAATGATGGAAAACATATTATTTTTACAAACCTTAATTTCATTAGAATCAATACATTCTCCTTAACACGGTTTCATTATTAATTTTAATGTAATTGCTTCCTGACAGTGACGTTTGTTTAAATATGTCAAAATTGTTATCAAAGCATTGTTTTTATTCGACGCATATTCAAGATAATGTATAAAAATAAATTATTTTATAAATTTATATTTAAAGTTATTTACTAAATGATATTGTTGTACAATTAAAGATTGTACCATTAGTAGTAAAAGTTGCTGAAAATTATATTCAATGTACTTCTTTCACGAAAAACTGTAAAAATCTTGTATACGTGATACTTCCGGTTATCCGATATACACTAAAATCTTATGAGCTCTTCCCACATTATTGCAGAATGGGTATACAAAATTTCAAAATTTTCATATTGATAGTATTTGAGTAATCTTGTCCAAGGGATCCTCACATCCACACGCACATATATACCTACAGACATCATTGTAAAAATGTTGAAATCGGATTCTGGGGACATCAAAACGTGCTTATTTATTAAAATCTCTTATGCGATTTTTAGCGGGAGATAAAAATGTTTGTTCATTATTAATAGATGAAGGATATTATAATATCTGCAGAATTAAAACGTCTTTTGGTATAACAAACAATATGTGAAGTCTTATAAAACAGTCCCCCATTGATTTAAAGGAGGCAGACTCAATATCTTTTATAGAACGCATCATTTCGAAATCTTGTTTTATAAGAGTGTGTATTTAAGCTAATATTTTATTTAACTGTTTCTTATCTTGTTCTCCGTCACGGAAATTATGAATCGATTTGAAAAGCAATTTATATTTATGGATCCGTAGATTTATTTCCGAACTTGTCAAATGTTATGACTTTATTAACAAAATCTTAAATCATTTCTTTAAAAAATAATTGCCTCACCAGATTTTTCCTATCATTTAATGATCTCTTCACGCTAGCTGTGTAAGCTTACGGTACGGATATACCGAAATAGAAAACCCGGAAATTGATTATCGAATGCAGAAATATTTAATAAGCACTTGTTTACATTAGTAATCAGAATTTATGACTTGTTGTTTATCTCATTTGTAATTAATTGCAAAGTATGAAGGTGTTTATTACAATGTAAATTAATATCGAACCAAGATATTCACTAACCTTGTAAAAATATAAAGACAACACATAAAATAGATAAAAATATCATAATTACTGAATAAACTACTCGTACATTAATATCCTACTGACCGGAAAATGCAAGGCAACACAATAAATTGAAAGTAATTGTCAATCGATTACGATATAAGTACGCAATTATTTTTAGCACGCACCTCGAGTATCGAGGTAGATCACTCAATCTACTGATCTGGCATTTAATATTGTTACAGGCGTACATAATAACAGAATATAAACAAGGTGTAGATGGAAATTGGAAATTACATGCTACATTTCACACTTTAAATAGTTTTCAGTACGAGTATTTATCGATGATTGCCATTGGTTCAATCAAACAAACAATTTGTTCATCTTGATAAAATTTCCTAATGCAAAAAGATAATTTATTTATTAAGTTGAGGAAACTATTTGTGGCTAAATGCAAGAAAAACCAATGCCAATATAAAAGAATAGTCAAAGTACAATTATTCGAAATTTCAGTCAAACAGCATATTTTCTTATACAAGCGAAAATCTGAACGTCTTGTACCTTCACATGAATCTACAATAATTTATAAAACAATAAGACAAAAAAAGACAAAATTACATGCAGCTTGTACTAGGATTAGTGTAAAAAAATCTGTTGTGGCTAGCACAAGACCTTTCGACAATTCAATATATTTTGTACAAATCCCACAACAAAAGTTCCTTGAAAAGATTCTATATATCCTGTAAAATTTTAACATGAACACACTATTTTATACAAATTCCATTTCCCTATTTTATTAAGGGTTGCTGTTTCTTTCTCGTCTCTTCTACTCATTCCTGTCCAACGCATCTTCTTCACACAGTTCTTCCTCTCTCAAATCTGCTGCTACACAGACACAGTCCTTCTATCTTCTCTTTGTCCTTCCTCGTACTCCCTGAATTAAAAGTTCCAATCTTGAGGCTAGGCTGCAACTGCAAGTAACTTGCGAGGAACACTCTGTCACTTATACCACTTCCTGATTCTATACTTTCCATCTTTGGTTTTGCACTTGACATTGACATTAATTTATTTATAAGTCTATAACTATGTCTATTAAATATGGAGGAAAATGTATTATCAAACTGAATAGAGAATAAGATATTCTTTCATACTGATGATTACATACATGTCGAAAAATGATATTTAACTGCGTTTTATCAGAATTTCAAATAAGGGAACTTCCGGTTGACCAATTATAACCAAAATCTAATCAGCTCTTCATAAGGATGTAAAGAAGAGGAATGCGAAAGAATAATAATTTTTAGAATTGTAGTTTTGGAGTTATCGTTGGAGAAAAAATTCTCACACACGCACACACACACACGCTCACACACACACACACACATACACATACACATACACATACACATACATACACACATACATGCAGACATCATCTGAAAAATAGTAAATTCGTATAGTAGGGACCCTAAAACATGCGTATTTATTAAAAACTCACCATCGATTTTTTTTACCAAAGACAATACCTTCTTTACCTAAAGGTAACGGAAAGTAAAAAATATTAGCGTATTTGTGAGATTCCCGCCAGAAAATAATTTTCAGAAATTTTGGCTAACACTTCGTACTCATTTTGAATGATCATCCAAGTTTTTCACTGTTTTCGTTCATTGTTGTTTATTTATTTATTTATTTATTTATTTATTTATTTATTTATTTATTTATTTGAAGTAGAATTGACCCCGTTAAAAATACAGTTTATTTTGATTCTGTTCAGTGCGAAAAAACCACGGATCATTAATAAGAAAAACGATAACATCTAAAGTTTGTCAACGTTCTTACACAATCCTTCCATTGCGTTCATCAACCAGCTACAAAATTAACACCAAGTCCTGTGTCTGTTTCATGAACTATTTATGTTATTCACACCTCAAAAAACTATTTCCCGCGAATGAATATTTAATAGAGACTGTATTTGTTTAGATATAAAATGTCTGATGGGGTGAGTGAACCGCACCGCTCCAGACACTTATGAATTGTTTATTTGTTAGTTAAATGTTTATTGAACAGCAGGATATAACCGTTAGTTTTGCTTATCAGATTATGCATGTTCACAAGAAACTCATTAAAAACTTTGTAGCATGAGATTGATTTACATTTTAGTCAATTTTCTACGAGGATTTTGACGGCACTACGCCATCAAAGATTGCGAAGCGACAAGCTGTAGAATATACGATCTTCTAATAATAATATATCTCTGGAGTAATGCCAGAACAAAACGTATTACTGTAAAACAATTCAAAAATAAATTTATATTTTACTCTAAATTGAATTTGATTTATCTCAAACAATGACGTTTGAGTTTATTGCTAAGAATAAAGTACAGGTGGTCCAAATTCGAGTTCCGTATATGAAAAACTTTCTTATTAAGCACGCTACCGAAAATTATTGATATAGGTCTTTAATGGGCCAACTTTTTGAGACAATAGGCTCCTCAAGAATTTTTGATCGTCTTTTGATTTTGAGTTACAAACTTAAACATGATTTTCGCTTATTTTGAAAACACCACATAACTCGTTTATTATAAAAGATAAAGTAAAGATGTTTAGATAATTTTTATGCTGTTTTTACATAGAATAACTTGATGTAATTAGATTTTTTAAAATTTAATAATTCTTGAAATATAACACAAACATAATATTTTTTAAATAAGAACACATTGAAAATAGTCTCATCTTTTTCCTTTTTACTTAACTCTCGCTAAGAGAGGTATTGGATTCATGCTAAAATTCGCATATCCAGATTTTAGTAAATAGGCACGATATAAAGGATGTTGGAGGGACAATTCCTCAAAAACTATAAGTCTTACGACCTGTTTAACTATATATTCCTTAATCTGACATTCCTGGAAAGAGCTGAAAAGGTTTTGGTAACAATTGGACAACCAGAAGTAGTAGTTTCTTAGAGACATTCTTCTAAATATAATTTTTTGGCAATTTTTGTTTTTACAAATGTTGAATAACATGAAATTCTCCATCTAATACACTAAAAAATTTTAGTATATCTTCTATAGATTTATGGATAAAGACACTATAATATATAGAATAATCTAATCGCAGGGGTTAAGGCGCTAAAGAAACCACTTGACAAATTTAAATGTTTATAACATAATTTGTAAATGACAGATGTCAGTGTCAAAAATCAAAAGTTTTAGTGACATTCTGATAGCGATTTCTGGGAAGTACATTTAATCTTTCTTATTGTTTTATTAATTAAATATTTGAAATTATTAGTAAAATGCATATATCCATCAGAAATATCGCCAATCTGGTTAATGAATTGGAAGAATCTCTGAAATTTAAGAACTTTCTCAAACAATGAAAAATAAATATGATTAGAATTATATGTGTGCAGGAGACATGTTAAATACAATAAAAAACAATATTTGGACAAAGTTCTGTAATTTTTTGTTATAAAACGGCGGTTCTATAGCGAACTGCAATACAATACTTACATAGCCTAAAAGGAAATGACGAGATTTTTTTTATTGTTTGGGATGTATTATCCACCTATAAATCCGTGAGCTCTATTTTTGGAACACGCTATATATACATGCGTTTTGCAACCAAACCCGAAAAGTATAGGAAAATGTTAAAAACTGTAGCACCAAATTTTCTCTTCCATCTGCAACTCAAGACGCTTTTCTATCTTTGAGCTACATTTTATTATACGTGTATGTTGTGTCTTGTAGCGTTATGAAGACGTCTGCTCGTGCTATGGGTGAATATTTAGCCCACAAGCAAACAATTTAAAAGCGAACAATAGTTCGTGAACAATGCCGTCGCGCACGGAAACCGCCACAATTCATGTCTGCCTCCGTATTGGAAACATGACACAAAATCTATACCAGCAGCGAATTTTGCACGGTGCGGATAAAAAATTTATGTATCTGCACTCGGAGTAAAGCGAAACGCTATTGTGTAAAACATTTCGGATAATAGAACCGCCGTATTATTTTATCCTGGCGCTGCCAAATAAAACTCCGTGCTTTTTTTGCTTAGAGTGCAGCAAGCTTTCAGGGCTGGTTGTAAATATTAATTCGATTCCAGACAGATTTTATGAAGGCTAAAAGTAGTTGCTATAATCAAACATACCTGCTGGGTAATTCCAACCAAAAAGCCAAGCCAGTTTTACCAAAAAAGAAGAAGAAAGTTTATGAACAGAGATATAGCTAACCTGGATTAGAATTTTATGATTCAAATTCAACATACCCGATTGAAACTCAATGTTAATAAAATTCGTAGCCCCTAAGAATACTAATAAACAAATCTTAAATAGATGAAGAAGTCTCAATAAAACAACTCATTTTTTACCTTCCGTCACCTTCAGGTAAGCAAGGTATTGTCAACAATTGTTTTACGGGTTGTCATACATTTTCTTCGCAACATTCTAAAATTAGTAACATCCGTTTGTTCGGCCTAATAATATTTTACTACCATTATTATAAATAAGACGATTACATATCTCAGCTTACTCCTAAACAAGTTGTGAAGATTGACAACTCGTTACTGTCATTAAAAATTACTTGTTTGACATTTAGATAGACCGCTAGATTAAATTTATTTTAAAAATTTAGCAGTGCAGACACTCAGATTTTATTTTTTTCTGTGTGAACCGTAACAGATATCACAAATTACACAGAGAGAGAAACGTTTACTATTGAATGTATCATTCTGAAGAAAAATAATTTCATGTTTTCGGCGTTGCCATTAAAAAGTTACGGTCTAATTAATGTTGGAACACCTAAGTTTCATACACTAGTGGTACGCTATTAATAACAAGTATCACCTTAAAAGATGACTTATAACCATATAAACTGTCATACCAAATTTCATCCAAATCGAATAAAGCTTCTGGTTATTATAAGCAAAATTAGTATTTTTTCCAAGAATTTTGAAGCAGATTTCTGGCTAAATGGTACACTTTCCGATAGAAGCAAGTTTGGTTAAATCGTCTTATTTTAGCCTCACCCTGTATATATATATATAGGATTCATATGTTGTCTTGTTAGCTCCTGTGTCGTCTTAACGTCTATCTAGCATCTCAGCAAAATTCTCTGTCAAAAGTCACGCTCTCGTAAAACAAAAATAATTCCTTTTTCCCATAAAACATCTCTTAACTCGAATAAAAAACCCCTGCGTCTGGTAGAAAAACCACGTTCACTATAAAAACTGCATAGATCTTGTCTGCGTATCCACATATGCTTGACAAACAGTCTTTCACATCATCTCAGGCCATGAGAACACAAGACGATCACCGCCAACGCCAACGTGATGCTGCACCTCGGCGTAATAGACAAGTGAATTGACGCGATACATCAACAATAAGAGACCCAGAAAGATCAAAGACGGTGGATATGTACTTCTGAGTCTGTTATTATCGTTGCTTTTGCTTCGCTGCAAATGCATTTCGAAGAGGAATTCGAATACATACTTGATATGAAAACTAATAATATGACATAGACTACGATATTTTTATCTTTTATTGTTTTAAGACAGGTAAATGTCTTTAACCAATCAGGAATTGAAATATTTGCTATAGATATGGGTAATGCTATTAGGCTAATACTTTCTTTAAAAAAATATATTATTTTATTATATATTATTACCAACAAGTTTATATCTCTGCCCATTTTCGAAGTATTGCCCCAAAAGTCAATATACACCATATTTAGAAAAAAACTTAAAAATTTTCAAAAATCTAAATTTTATGCATCTAGATACTTCTCGATACGCTGATTCCAAATTTTGAAACCGCAGATCGATATCTCTTTTCATTCGCGAGATATTTACCTACAAAGTTTTGCTCAAAACTGCCCATTTTCGGGTAGTAACCCAAAAATGGGTCGAGATATGAATTTGGCGACACAACCATTCGATCCGGCAGGCAAAATTACATAAGTGTACCAATTTTTATAATTTTTGTCCAACAGGTTCATTTTTTATGAATAAAAGTTTGAAAATCGCCAAAATCTGAAAAAATCCTAAGGGGTACCCCTTAGGATTCTTGCGATTTTTGGCTATTTTCAGTTATTTTGCTTTAGAGATTGTATGCGGTGTTCAAAAATTATGAAAATTGGTACACTTATGTAATTTTGTCCGTAGAATCGAATGGTGTTGTCGCCAAATTCATATCTCGACCCATTTTTGGGTTATTACCCTATAATGGGCAGTTTTGAGCAAAACTTTAAATCTAAATATCTCGAGAACGAAAAGAGATATCGACTTGCGGTTTCAAAATTTGGAATCAGCGCATTAAGAAGTATCTAGATACATATAAATTAGATTTTTGAAAATTTTGAAGTTTTTTTCTAAATATGGGGTATATTGACTTTTGGGGCAAAAAATCAAAAATGGGTATTGATATAAACTTGGTAGTAATATTATTTGATTATAAATACAATGTTTTCTGGAAAGTACATTTAATATTTCTTATTTTATTATTAATTAGATATTTATTATTATAGATACATATATTACATATACCCTTCAGAAATACCGCCAATCTCATCAATGAATTGGAAGAATCTCGAACATTAGAAGAATAAGAGTGAATAGAATGAATTAAAAAATATAAAAATATATAAATAAGATATGTGTTTTTGTGTGTACCAGAAATGTTAAATATGTACAATAGCCTAATATGGAAATGGCGTGACGTCTTGAGCTGTCCACAACAGATTTTTATTAGACCATTGCTTTCTTTTTCGTTTTTATTCTATTTTCTTTTGTTGGCATCTTCTGTCAAAATTTTCAATATTCCACATTTTTCCAAATATACAATGTCGAGTGTCGAGTACCTTGCACAATGCATTTCGTGAATATCTTATTACTTTGTTACGCGCGGTGGTCGCCCCTGTAAAAAGAAATAAAACCAGCTTGCTATGTGAAACGGTTTGCAATGTCCACCTTAGTAATTTAAAACCGAACGGTCCATGTTTTGGGAATAAGAATTGGTGCAAGAAACCGATACGTCTTGTTTTTATAATGGGAATAAAAACAAGAATTGTTATTTGTAAATTAAACCGTTTAACAAGAACAGCGTTCGGTTTTAAATGGAACATTGAAAAGAAATTGATTTTGTTACTGCAAACATTAAATATTTTATGTTTTATGATTCTTCTAAGAGACGTCATTACAGTATTTGATACGCTTTTCAAATTAAACCATTATATTTAATTAATCAATGTTACAGGTCCTGTGTTTTGTTAATAATTTCCTTGTTTCTCGAAAAGCTTGGTAACCTCAAAATAAAATCTTCGTCGTGTTAAAAAGGCATTTAAACTTTCTTTGTTGCAAGAACCGATAAAACCTGCTCATCATTAAAAATTAATCTTTTACAATAAAACTATTAAAAGGCAACATGTACAAGTTATGTTAATGATTTTGCTTCCTATTAAATCAAAATAATAACTAGCAATTTGCATTTGAATGCGTTTAAAAATTTCACTAACGACATCATCAATTCAAAGACAGACGCTGGCATTTCGCTTTTTAGCGTTTTAAATACACGTTTATTAAATTTCTTCTATGCTACGTTTCGCAACACTCAAACCTAGGAATATTTTTCGTAAAAAGAACAAGAAGTAAGGTCTTTCAGTAACAGTTCTTTCATTAAACTAGTAAATACTTCTCCATCTTCTTCTGGTGAATGTGTTTTCATCATAAAATATAACTTATTTTCTCGTTTTCAATTCAAAATTTATTTAATTTTTTCTTATTTAAGTAATGATGTATTCATTTTTTCACTTAGACATATATCTTTCTGCCGTTTATAATTTGTGGAGGGCTGGGGACGGACATTTTTCCGAAACCGGTACCGAATTACTAAATTAATAAAAACCTTTTCTCTAAACGCATTTATACATCTTTATTTTAATCCTACAGTAACATGAACACTTTTTTCAATCTAGATGATTAAGGCTGTTTTCGATGTCGCATGTTTACATTTAGTATTTAAGACTAGCGAAAACTCGGCTACGCTGAGTATTCCGTAATGCTCCGTCCAATCCGTGTAGGAACAAATTTAAATGCAAAGTGCTAACGCTAAGAGTCTTTCAAAAGATTTTTTTCCCGCCCACCCACACAGCCCACGCAACCTGCTCACCCAAACTGCTCACGCAACCTGCCCACGCAACCTGCTCACCCAAACTGCTCACGCAACCTGCCCACGCAACCTGCTCACCCAAACTGCTCACGCAACCTGCTCACACAATATGCCCACCCAAGCTGCCCACGTAACCTGCCCACCCAAAATGCCCGCGCAACCTGCCCACGTAACTTGCCCACCCAAAATGCCTAAGCAACCTGCCCACCCAAACTGCATGGCAGCCCTCGCCGATACCTCTCATTTGATACCAAACACGACATTATTCTGACAACTTTAAGCAAAAAACAAAAGCCGATCGAGCTGTCAAATTTTTAACATTTTTTCATTTCAGCCCTCGTTTAGTATTTAAGATTTAGGTTTTTTTTTCCCATAAATACAACTCTGAGTGGCACACTAGTGATATCTATTGGTTTGTATGGCAACACTTTAGAACAACAAAAATGAATTATACAATTCGATTCAATTTGATGCTTCAGATTAAACGTTAATATTACATTTCATAAAATAGAAGCTACGAAGCTATTTTTGACCGTAAATTCGACGTTTTGCAAATTATAGCTACATGATTTGTTTAATTAGTGCCCGTCAACTTCAAGGCATAGTTTGTTCCTGCAAAACCCTAAAACCTGTTTCCTAAAATCCTGAATAATCATTAGATTTAGGGTATATAAATTTAGGATTTAGATATTAGCGTAAGTCTATTTATGGTCCCAGTTGGATATTCACATACAATATGTCGCGAAGTATGTTAATCGTATATAGATGGTATTTCCGAGGAAAATAACCAGTAAAGATATATGTCATAGTTCTAAGGCCCTTTTTGCTGAGGTTATTTTTATATAGAACCAATTCTATTTATTAATACATGAAAGAAATATAGGCACTAACAAAGACAGTCGACAGTCTACAATGGGGTGACTCCATGCATTTGTTATCACCATCTTGACCACGCGATTCAAAAGATCTTCCGATATTCGATTGTTCACAGCCCAAAGCACCGCAATAGATTCTCGACTCTAGACTCTATGTAGACTCAAGAAGGCTATGTTTGTTTTCAAAGAAATGATACTCATCATCAATCATAATTAGGGGGATCTTTTGTAAGAAGGCGATTTATTGCAGGCAGTTTTATTAATTCGTTTATTTTCATTGGTTTTGTAGTTCTTTTTTCCGTCGACGTCCCGCAAAAACTTTGCATGAGACTCCTTAATTAATTCCTAATTAGTTATATTTGTATGACGATGAAGTAATTTTTGTTTTCTTTTTCAGGTGAGCTACTTATACTAGCTGAATTTAATTTACGGTGTAAGTACCTACTATTTTATTTTCTTAAGAAATGACAAATTAGGAAATTACTTTTTGAAGTTCTTTTGTGGTTTTCATATAAAAAACGTAATTACGACCGTTTTCATTGTAGAATAAACATTTTTTCACATTTTTTTATTAAATGCTTTTCTTATAAACATGTACAAATAAGAAAATACTTTTATTTTTACTAACTGTACCTGTTGTAAATATTTGCAACAAAAAATATTATGTGGTAATGTTATTAAATTATAAATTTCATGTATATTAAATTTTCTTTGTTGAACACATTGGGTGGAATTCAGTAGGTTGTATTAAGGTCTGTATTAAAACTTGTATTGAGTATATGGCAACATTGTAATATTTTCCACATGTATCAATGAGATTCAATTGTGATTTAGAAATTTTACCACAGCGAAAAGTAATACAGATTTCCTTTAGTCAAATGAAGAAGTATTATTGTAAATGGAAGGTGTAAAAGGAAACTCATTATTGCAAAATCAGGTTAGAAATATGTCAAATTTTATGTGTCAAATATTTCATACCTGAATGTTAATGAATTTTAAAATATCTCAACCCCCGTTTTGATCAGTTTTGACATTTGTCCTTTTTTTCTTACTTCTGTTAATAATATATATTTTTTTATTTGATCCTTTGGTCTCTCACTTTTTTCTGACAGGTATTACAAAGTTGCCAAAATATTTTTGACAAAGGACTGTTTTAGCTTAAAACACGCTAATACAACCCATTGAATCTCTCCCAATGATATAAGCAGAACTCTGGATGATTATTTGTTACAATAATAAATAAATCTTTTTGGCCGGTTTGTTAATAATTTTATTTTTATATTTTTATTTTTTTTCTTTCCCCTGTAGAAGGCTGCAGTGTATGCGGTCGAAACGTTGGTATTAAATAAAAATACAGAACTAAAACTAAAAAGGTAATATTCCAATTTTATTGCTAATTATTTGATGAGGGACTTTGGATATTATTGTATTGTACAAATTTTATATCAAAAAACAACAATATTCAATTTTTTAACAGATAAATATATTGTTTTTTATGGGCGCATTGCTTACAGATACAATGCTTTTCTTATTGTAAACTTTAAAAATTAATTACAAAAAAAAAACTACAAAATTTTGAACTCTAACTATTTCTACGACACCTCCGGAAGCTGAAAGAACATTTCTACAAAATTTGGCGTATATATGATTATTTTTTCACAACAGACCAAAGACGCTATTGGTCAAAAATTGGTAATTTTAATGTTTCTATAAATTGGTAACACAATACTCTAGTGTTACCATTTTCTTAAGAGTGATTATAAGTACATTAGTAAGAAGATGAATTACGTATCGTAAAGCCACAATCCGATTATCAATTTAATTTAAAGTAATTGATACCTTTTTTCTTTGTTAATAAAATAAAAGAGCAGACTGTCAGGAAAGTTATCGACCGATTTTGACATTCATCCGCCATCAATGGCCAGGTTTGCCAACAATAAATACCGCGGATAGGCAATTAATAGTTGATCTCAGGGAATACATTCCCTAGGGAAATTGGTAACGAAGGTTGGCTACTATGCCAGCCGTTTTAAAACAGCGCCGATAATTGTCTATTTCTTTTTCTATCAGACCGTACACGGCACGCTAGTTTTTTACCCGAACAAGCCTTTCTAGAATTATGGATATTAGTTCTTTTATGTATTTGGAAAATAAAACCAAGAGAAGTATTTTTATCGATGGAAATACAAAGCAAAGCTGTCGTTCCAGGGATTATTACCAACTGACTTTTGTTTTGCCAGAGCTTTTTTTTAATAACCAAAACAAAAAAAAAATATCCTGAAAATATAATTTATATTCTTTCTATAGTTACTAAACTGAACAATGTTTCTCTAAGATGATTGACAGAGCTTCCCAGCCGCTTTTTTTTGTCTTTTAGCAAATTACAAACCAAATCAAAGGATTTTTTCTTGTGCCGCGAATGAAAGAGTGTATTAGCAAAGAGAGAAACTAATAAAGAAGGCAATAAAAAAGGCGATTGGAGGTTGAGACAACATGGAGTAAATTACAGTGTAAGAATCACGAGTCATCCAATAAAGGGAGAAGTATTACAGGCGCTGCTTCAAAGAAACAAATCGATTGTGACACCGGCAAAAACTTCTGCGGCAGGATATGTCGCAGGACTCAGAGAGAAAGGATAATCGAACAATAACAATAGGATTTGTCACTTTCTATAAGACGTAAACAAAGAGAAATTAAACACAAGCCATTATTTAATTGCAAAAACAGAATGAAAACCAAGTCTAACAGCTAAATAAAACATACATTTTGTCTACCAAAAAAATTAACTTTTCAGCAGATAGCTTCGTATGTAACTGAAAAATTTGATGTGGCCAACACAAAACCTCCCGCTATTTAATTTTTATTAATTTAAATATTTACCTACATATATACTAATGCTGCAAAATATATTATGTTCCATTTTTTACTATATTCTTTTTAAAATGTTATTATTATTATTATTAATTTAAAGCGATTAGTTTTTTAACGGTGACATACATTTGAAATATAAACTATGTAACAAAGGAATTCTGTTTATCTTAGGCTTCGTGATTTATAAAAAAGGTTATTTTTTAAATTTGTCTATAAATTATATGGAAAAATCTGTTGTGGCCAGCACAAAATCTCACGCCATTTCCATATTAGGCTATATAAGTATTGTATTGCACTTCGCTTTCAAACCGTCGTTTTATAACAAAAAATTACAAAACTTTACCCAAATTTTGTTTTTTATTGTATTTAACATGTCTACTGCACACATACCTATAATTCTAATTATATCTATTTTTCATTGTATGAGGAAATTTCTAAATGTCAGAGATTCTTCCAATTCATTAACCAGATTGGCGGTATTTCTGATGGTTTTTACCACTATTTTACCTATAATTTCAAATATTTAATTAATAAAACAATAAAAAAGATTAAATATACTTCCCAGAAAAAGCTATCAGAATGTCACTAAAACTGTTGATTTTTGACTCTGCGATTAGATTACTCTATATATTATAGTGTCTTTATCTCTACATATATACAAGATATAATACAAATTTTAATTGTATTAGATGGAGAATTTTATGTTCTTCAATATTTAATAACAAAAATTTCCAAAAAATTATAAGTAGTAGAATTTTTCTAAGAAACTAGTACCTCCGGTTGTTCAATTGTTACCAAAGCTTTTTCAGCTCTTTCCAGGAATGTCAGATTGAGGAATTCATAGTTAAACAGGTCTTAAGTCTTATAGTTTTCGAGGAAACGTCCTTCCAACATCCACACACACACACACACACACACACACACACACACACACACACACACACACACACACACACACATACACACTCACGCGCACGCGCACACACACACAAATACATCATTGTATTAATGTTAATATCGGATTGTAGGGACCTTAAATCGTGCTTATCCACTAAAATCAGGATACGCGATTTTTAGCATGATTCCAATACCTCTCTTAGCGAGAGGTAAAAACTAACTAGAATAATTATTTTTTTTACTGTGTGAATAAATCTTGCTAATATTTCTCTTAGTTTAAAAGTAAGAATATTTATCGGTATTTATCTTTCTTTTTGCGAATCATGTAAAGTGTTCGCTTTTGACTGTCAATTCATTGCTCGCGCGAAATTTAATATCAAAAATTCCATGGAAAGAAATAAAATTCTTCACATTCATATTCCACCTGTATAAAGAACCATTCATATAGAAAGTCGGTGAAAAATACAGATTTACCCTGAAAGGAATTTCAGAATGAATTGGTGAATAATACCAAGAACTTTTTTCCTCGATAATTTTTTCTAGAAAGTATGCAGTTAGAAAAAAATTATTGACAAGTTGGCTCTGACATGATCTGGACCATTTGTCAATTTGTAATGATATATCGTTTAGAAATTGATTTACGGGACTTTCATACTAGTTTTTTTTAAAGGATAAGTAGGTGATAAATGCGTATTTAATTTTATAGTAACTTGGTTTCTTACAGTAGTCGCAATTGGGATTTATCAATTTTGCAACAATAAGTATTCTTTCTAATAGATTCCGGCAAGCATTATTTCTTACTATGGGATGTTAGTTATAGGTTGAGTTGCTCCAAATTTTGTGGTGAGTACCTATATCTTCTCTGAGATGATGACCACTTGTACCTGATTAAAATTATATCCTTAACGAAAAGACTAGGATCCTCTGCTTATAAAACCACCAAAATTTGGAAATAAACTTCTACAAAAACCGTTTAGATATTTTCGTAATACCATACTGTTAACAGGACTAAAAACAAATGTAAAAGATAAAAATAACGGCCACCGGACGTTATAACAGTCGCCTACAATTAAGGATCAAGTGTTCCTAGAAAAATAACAGGATTTTCATGGAGCGTTGTCAAGGAGAATTTATAAATCAACAAAAAAGTTCCCTTGGTAAGGGAAGGTATAGGGATCGTGCTAAAAATCGCATATCGAGATAGACCACGTTTCAAGGTCCCTAGAATCCGAATTTAATATTTTCACGATGATGTCTGCATGGGTGTATGTAAACGATGTTTCGATAGTGAAATACTTATATAACAAAATGGAAACGGCGAGAGGTATTGTGCTAGCCACAACATATTTTTTTGTAGTTATCAATAGATGTATTACAAAAGCGGAAGACTTTTTTAAAATTCTAATTGTGCTTGAATAAACTCAATACATAATTTGATTCTAATTAAAAGGAAAACAATTGTACTCGGTCGGTACAACAAGTGAACCATTATTTCGTTTTAAAGAACAATAAGTTTTTTTGTTTAACTTTGTATCGTGAATGAATAGAAATGGCGTGCTGACAACATATTTCACTTTTAGAATAAAAGACTTATCTAGAAAGAACCGTTTTTAAATCATGTAAAAAAATTCAATTATTTCTTTTCACTATCAGATTCAGACATCACTTTAAAGTAAAACTATCATAATATCTCCTTGAAATATCACCTTCTATTTATAGAGCCAAATTCACGCACTAGATCAATACATTAGCTAGCTAGACTATTTGCCAAGAATCTTCGAAAGGTTAGGGCTGAATTATCGCATGTTTCACATAAATATTAGATCGCACCCTACGATGAAATATGAAATGTCAAACGCAGATCCCGCGATAAAAACTTCACAAAGGATAATGAATTGCATGTGAGAAGGATAATCTATTCCTTAATATGTAAAGCTTTGTAACGAAAGTGAAAAATGAACGCATCTGCTGCAAAGTGTCGCGAATTAGCAAAAAATCTGCCTGCTTCATCAACGAGTTTTGGGATATTTAATTAACAGCCATTACGGCAAATTAAGACCCTGTCATCAATTTTTTCAAGTTATTAAATCATAATAGGCGGTGTTTTTCATCCTGAAAGCTACTTTTGTTACACTAATGACGAAAAGTGTACACCAAATGAAAGGATATTGTTTTAACCAAGAACATTATAAGGACAATATTAGGATGACTACATATTTTTGATAAATTCTTTTAAAGATAGAATAATCTACTGATACTCCAAAAGAATAAGGGATGTTTATGCACTAGACACAAAATAAAACACCTGTGGTGCACTTTCCACGCAAAATATGAGTTCCCGTGAGTTGATATTTGGTAAATTTAGTGTACAAAGTAGATTGACATATCTAGCAATGGATAATATGCCGTGATAATATATGTTTTTATTTTTTTTTATAATTATTCATGAATATATCTCAAAGTTAGTTAATAGTATTATCGACGATGATTTTCTGCTTAGTCAACTTAATTTCTACGTCAATTTATGTAATACCAGATGCCGTAACACCTTTCTTATAAATATGTGCAAAACTCAATATATTTACAATTCACCAATTAACAATATGTGTCGACTTTATAACAATTGTACAATATTAGATTTCTCTATGAATTTGAATGAATTCAAAAACAAAATTAACTCCATTCTATTGTAACTTTCTTTGTTTTTTCTTATTACATTATGTATTTTATATTTAATCATTATGTTCTCCTTTCATGTACTTTAATATTATTCTGTAATTGGGACAGCAGTCCTGTCGAATATAAAGTTTATTATTATTAAAAACATTTACAGACATCGACTATGTTTCGAAAACTGCTAAAATTGTCTACTTGATATTTACTGTATTCTATCATATTATAGAACTTTTCGTAAACTAGAAAAAATAAACCACAGAGAAGTTTTTTTTTTAGATTATTATAATTACGAGTATATTTGATTAAAAAAAAACTATTGATGGTTATTTTATTCGATTCAGAAAGCTTCAGACACTGTATCAGTTTACAGAAGTTTTGGTCATCTAGAAAAATATAAAAATGTCTCTCTAAACCTTAGTTTTGTTCTTCTAGATTACTGTATCTACAATTAACTGATGGTCAATCGATCTTTCAAATTTTAAATATTATACTTTTTGGTTTTAAGTGGTAATTAAGTTTTGCTATGGATTAAGACTAAAATAACAAATCAAATTTAATGTCAACTTCCTTTATGATCACTGTGGCTCGTATTCTCACTTCTTAATGTCAACTTTAATATTAAAAATTAGAGAAATTAAATAAATAAATAAATAAATAAATATATCATCACGGCATATTACCCATCTCTGGGTGTGCCAGTATCTACGACATCGGTAATGATGACGATATATTTTACCGTATGGGCGCTTACCAGGCTTCACCTCACGGGCACTCATAGCTGGCGTAGACAGTGCACCACAGGGGTCACTTTTGTGCCATTTGAAATTGGTAATATTTGGCTTCTGTCGGGATCGAACCCGGTTCCCCCAGGTTCCCGACCAGTAATCGCTCAATAGCAGCTGTAGATACGTGTTTCGCTCTTATTAGAGCTCATCAGTACAGCATAGCTGCGATGTTGTATTTATCCACAATCGGTGGAAATTATTAGCGAAACAACAAATGTGTATTTGGCTGCTTACTGGTGCTGTTACATTTTGTTGTTTTTCTAAATACTACCTTTAGTTAATGTCCACCTGTTAACTAGCTATGCTGTACTGATGAGCGAAACACGTGTCTACAGCTGCTATTGAACGATTACCCTGCAGTTTTTATTAATAAAATATAAAACTTATTGTCTAAATATTCAAATAAAATAAAATATTCAAAAATCGTAATAGCGCTACTCCGGAAGTAGCACTGCTACAAGGAAGTCATCAGATTTTTTCTCTTTGCGGTGGCATCACCTGTGATTTCGCTTTTCTCTTTCTCCATTATCCATTTCTCCCTCGCCTTCATGCACTAATTGCAGCCGACAATACCAAACTGCATGTGCAGTCTGACGTCACGGTCCTTGAATCCCGTTCGTTGACTCTGCTGTGAAAAAAGTGTCGCGAAATGGCCTCGTGTTTGTGCTCTGTTCGCCCAACGCAATATTGTCATTTTGTCATGTAAATGATACCAATACACACACACACACAGCACAGGAGAGCGAAGCACGGTAAAGGATAGCGACGCTGCCCAAACGTTCGCACTTTTACGCCTGTCACACACATATGCGCGGACTTATTTTTTTATTTTGCTGGAATATTTACGTGTCAGTTACAATGTTTTAATGGCAGAGAGGTTTTTGTTATTCTAAACAATGTTGTTATTGTTTTCACCAAAGCTAATCAGAATATGATTCAATAAATATTTTTTGAGGAAAGATACATTTAATACCAATATCAGTAAGGTATGATTCAAATTCTCATAAACTTATTAATAAAAGTTAAATCGTAATATGGAGTCCCGTGACCGCATGCCTGAGTGTCTGGTCTCGAACCTGGGGAACCGGGTTCGATCCCGACTGACGCCAAATATTCTGAATTTCAAATGACACAAAAGTGACCCCTCTATATGTATTGAATATGAAGGAAAATGTATAATCAAGCCGTATGGAGAAGAATATTTTATTTAATATTTAAATAATGTTTAACTGCGTTTTTACCTCTCGCTAAGAGAGGTATTGGATTCATGCTAAAATTCGCATATCCAGATTTTATTGGATAAGTACGATTTAAGGTCCCTAGAATCCGATTATAACATTTTTAAAATGATGTCTGTGTGTGTGTGTGTGTGTGTGTGTGTGTGTGTGTGTGTGTGTGTGTGTGTGTGTGGATGAGTGTATGTGTGTATGTGTGTATGTGTGTATGTGTGTATGTCTGGATGTTGTAGACATGATTCCTCAAAAACTATGACTTAAAAAATATTTAACTACAGTTTCCTCAATCTGACATTCTTGGGAAGAGCTGAAAAGGTTTTGGTAACAATTGAACAACCGGAAGTAGTCGTTTCTTCGAAAAAATCTTCTAAATATAATTTTTGGGAGTTTTTTTTTTATTAAATATTGAAGAACATAAAATTCTCCATCTAATACACTTAAAATTTTTATTTTATTTCTGGGAAGTATATTTAACTTTTCTTATTGTTTATTAATTAAATATTGAAATTATTGGTAAAATTGTGGTAAAAAGCATATATCCATCAAAATACCGCCAATTTGGTTAATGAATTGGAAGAATCTTTGACATTTAAAAACTTCCTCCTACAATGAAAAATAGATATAATTAGAATTATATGTGTGCAGAAGACATTAAAAAACAATATTTGAGTAAAGTACTGTAATTTTTTGTTATAAAACGACGGTTCGAAAGCGAAGTGCAATACAATACTTATACATCCTAATATGGAAATGGCGAGAAGTCTTGTGCTGGCCACAACAGATTTTTTTTTTAAGAAAAACTGTTAAAAACTTCAAATAAGGGTCCTTCCGATGGATCAATTATAACCAAAATCTAATCACCTCTTCATATGGATGTGAAGAAGAGGAATACGAAAGAATTATCGTCGGAGAAAAATTTGTCACACACGGACACACATACATACATATACAGACATAATCTTAAAAATAGTATTCGTATAGTAGGGACCCTAAAACGTGCGTATTGAAAACTAAGCACCGATTTTTTTGACCAAAGACAATGCCTTCTTTACCTAAAGGTAACGGAAGGTAAAAATGGAAGAAAGATGTGTGTCGTAGATCTTAAGCAAGGTTCTGGGCATTAAAACACCCATATTTTAAAAACTAATAACTCTTTTTAATCTTTGTTAATCCCTATCATACAACTTTAAGAACTAGTTTTCTACTTAGCTGGGAATTTTTTTAGATAATTTTATAATTTCAAATATACATTTTATTATACCACGAATCATATAAATTCCTACTATTAAAAAAAATAGTAATTGCATACCTTTCTCGGTAATAACACGGATAATTATAACAATATTTACAAAACGGTTATATTAGTAACTACAAGGACATTGCTCTGCAATTCATTTATAAATTGCAGTAGTTCTACTACGGTGTTTCGCAATGATTGTATGTGAATAGTAAATATACAATTATACCTGACATTACAAATAAAATGCATGTTTTGTTTTTCATAATAACAAATAGTAAGCTATGCATGATTAACATTCTGTTTAATTGTTATTTTAAACAAATTACAGTAATTAATGAACTGTTTTCATTGCAAAATCGGGCATTAATTTTCATTTATGAACTAGTTCATTAGTTAGTAATTAATAAAATGTTAAAATATTACATATTTCACATTTGCAATTAGGTTACCTACAAGTAATTATAAAAATACTGAATGAAATTCAAAATATTTCAATTGCTGTTGACATTCTTCTCCCATGCTCCACTTATTAAAAGTAAAAAAAAAAAAAATAACCTAGCCCTAAAGCAGAGATGGCCAACCTTTTTTGAAGTTGGGCCAGAACTACTTTTTTACCTCTCGCTAAGAGAGGTATTGGATTCATGCTAAAATTCTTATACCCAGATTTTATTGAATAAACACGATTTAAGGTTCCTAGAATTCGATTATAACATTTTTAAAATGATGTCTGTGTGTATGTGTGTGCGTGGATGTGTGTGTATATGTGTGTGTGTATGTATGGATGTTGGAGGGACGATTCCTCAAAAACTATAAGCCTTAAAAAATATTTAACTGCAGTTTCTTCAATCTGACATTCCTGTGAAGAGCTGAGAAGGTTTTGGTAACAATTGAACAACCGGAAGTAGTAGTTTTTAAAAAAAATTCTTCTAAATATAATTTTTTGGGAGTTTTTTGTTTTATTAAATATTGAAAAATATAAAATTCTCCATCTAATACACTTAAAATTTGTATTATATCTTGTGTAGATTTAGAGATAAAGATACTATAATTTATAGAGTACACTAATCGCAGAGGCTAAGGCACTAAGGAAACCAGTTGACAAATTCCAATGTTTATAACATAGTTTGTAAATGACACATGTCATTATGTCATTGTCAAATATCAACAGTTTTAGTGACATTCTGATAGGTTTTTCTGGGAAGTATATGTAATTTTTCTTATTGTTTTATTAATTAAATATTTGAAATTATAGGTAAAATTGTGGTAAAATGCATATATCCATCAGAAATACCGCCAATCTGGTTAATGAATTGGAAGAATCTTTGACATTTAGAAACTTCCTCATACAATGAAAAATAGATATAATTAGAATCATATGTGTGCAGAAGACATGTTAAATACAATAAAAAAACAATATTTGAGTAAAGTTCTGTAATTTTTTGTTATAAAACGACGGTTCGAAAGCGAAGTGCAATACAATACTTATATAGCCTAATATGGAAATGGCGAAAGGTCTTGTGCTGGCCACAACAGATTTTTTGTAATTAAACTCGCGCGTGTTTGTGTATAATTTCCAAAATTTAGTCAGTGGGTACATTCAAATTGTTTCGCAGGTCACTCTGTGACCCATGGGTCATAGGTCGCCATCGCTGCTCTAAGTGTTCCTAATATAATACACATTTTTTGTGAATTGTTCATCAAAAAACTATTTCCCAACATGGTAGAATTCTGATCATAAATGCCAAACTCTATATCCATTACCATAAAATACCTAACAAAAATCTCTTTTCCATTTACTGGAAAACAAATACTGCCAGCAAATTCCACTATCAATTCTTAGATACATAACAAGATTGTGAGCATCAAGCCAGAGCAAACGAAACGTCTCTCTAGACAAGTAGAAGAGCCACATCATCTAAATTACATTGAAAATTGGTAAAATTCGCCGGAAATTGAATTGCAGCTTGCCGCGTTGGTAGATGTCGAACGTCAGATGCAATAGTGACGCTCAAGTACACGGCTAATGTAATAACTGAAGAGGTGGACATGAAAAAAAACCCAACAGGCAATATTGTTGAGGCAGGTTATTGATTTCGTCAAGGGACAGAGAAGATATAAAATATATACCGAGAGTATGTCATTACCATAGTTACATTTAAAATGATTGACAGCAATGCATTATCGCGTTTATTTTAAAACTGGACACAGGACGTGACAGTTAGGATATCTGTCAATGTCATCAAATTGTCATACTTCAAAATGTATACAGTTAAAGAAAAGTTCAAATTGTAAATTGGAGTAATTATAACGAGTCTACAACAAGTTTCTGACTTATGTGCATTAACTTTTAATAAGCGACCCAGTCCAACAATTATAAGAAAACTTTACAATGACTACAGAACTAAAGATGCGTCAATAAACAGCACAAGAAAAAAATCAGACCAAGTACTGTAGTTAATAGAAAGAAACAAGAAATTATGCAATTAATTGAAAGTGACAACATCCTGTCAACAATTTTTTTTCTGAAATTAAGAATACTAGTATACAAGGTTTTAAGACAAGAACATTTTAAGAGTTTTAAATATCAAAATCACCATTACACAACGATATAGAACGAAGAAATATATTTTGCGAAGATATGTTGAACAAAATTAATAGTGGGGAAATATTACTGGATCGAATTTTATTTACGGATGAAGCGACATTTTATATTAATCGGGAAGTAAATTCACAAAATTGCAGGTATTGGAGTCGTCAAAATTTTCACTTATATCTGCACCAGGTATTCCCTCAACGCTGGATAGGACGTGGTGGAGAAGTGGAGTGGTCTGCAATGCCACCAGATCTTGCACCAAACGATTTTTTTTTCTTTGGGGCCATTTAAAAAATTGTATTTACAATGGTGACAAAATAAATATTGATCAATTAAAAAATAGGCATAAAATATAATTTATATTAATTATTTCTTGCCTTAGGCTTATGTCAGAGTATAGAATTATACCCTACAATTTGAACTTTTTCTTCAACTGTATACATTTTGAAATATAAAAATTTGATGACATAGACAGATATACTAAATGTCACGTCCTATGTCCAGTTTTCAAAAAAACGCGATAATACATTGCTGTCAATCATTTTAAATGTAACTATGGTAATGACATACGCCCATGTTCACTGATAAAAAAAAACTCTCGGTATAATATATATCATCACGGCATATTACCCATTTCTGAGTGTGCCAGTATCTACAACACATGTAGACTCGGTAATGATGACGATATATTTTACAGTGTGAGCGCTTACCAGGCGTCACCTCACGGGCACTCATAGCTGGTGTGGAGAGTGCACCACAGGGGTCACTTTTGTGCCATTTAAAATTGGAAATATTTAGCGTCTGTCGGAATCGAACCCGGTTCCCCCAGGTTCGAGACCAGACACGCGGCCACGGAACCCCATAAAAATAAAAAATAAAATAAAATGTGATGTCGAATAATTGGGAAAGATTTTTTACAGATTCAGCTGTAACAATTAATTTATTATATTTATTTTTAGACAATTTTTACCTCCCGCTACCCTAGATAAGGGAGGTATAGCGAACATGATAAAATTCGTATATAGAGATTTTAGTGAATACACACGTTTTGATGTCCCCAGAATCCGATTTTAACATTTTTACATTAATGTGTGTGTGTGTGTGTGTGTTTGTGTGTGTATGTGTGTGTGTGTGTGTGTGTGTGAGTGTGTATGTGAGGATGTTGGAGAGACGGTTTCTCAAATTCTATAAAACCAAAGACCAACTTATCTACGTATTCCTTAATCTGACATTAACCGGAAGAGCTGAAAAGATTTTGGTAACAATTGCACAACCGGAAATAGTAGTTTCTTAAAAAAGTTTTCTAAATATTATTTTTTTTTGGAAATTTATGTTATTACTAAAATTAAAGAATATGACATTCTCAATCCAATACATTGAACATTTTTATTATATGTTTTATAGATTTAGAAATGACAATTATAAATATATTAAATAATGCATTGTATCAAACAGCCCATGGAAAACAATTGTAAAATGAAAATGTTTGTAATTGACATAAATATTAGCGTCAAAAATCCAAAACCATTACTGAAGGCTTTTTCTGGGAAGTACATTTATATTGTTGCGTAACTATTATTGTGGTCCGGATGCGGTTATTCGCTACCGAAAATCGGTCACTTTAATATGTTCTTATGTATGAAAGCTATGATGATTGTGGACAAGGTGAAGAATGTTGTTAAAGAGTGAAGTGAGTCAGCTGAGCTCTTACTCTTATCCCTTTTCCTTATTGTTACTATTGTTTTCGGGTTTTTGCTAACCCACTAAGTGGGACACGTGTGATTTTATGTATGTATGCACATTTCATATTTCTTATTTTACTATTAATTAAATATTTATAATTATATATATATATATATATATATATATATATATATATATATATATATATATGTATTACATATACCCTTCAGAAATACCGCCAATCTTGTAAATTAATTGGAAGAATCTCGAACATTTAGAAGAGTAGAAGGAAACTTGTTCATAGAATGAATTGAAAAATAAAAAAGTAATTAGTATTTTTTGTGTGTACCAGAAATGTAAAATTCAATACTTATGTAGCCTAATACGAAAATTAGATATTAACAATTTTTACAAAACCTACGTTTCGGTACACTTTTGTACCTTCAAGGTACCTGAGTCCCAGTCAAATTTTGTGCTATCCAAAGACTGTACAAAGCTTCTTATGTTCAGGTGATTATGCAAAATCGTATAGACTCCTCTACAGCTTTGACACCGAGTGTGGTGACATATACTTTTTTATAAAAATTGTGGTTGTTTAATGTAAACGACTCATATATAACTAACTCTAACAATTCTAACAAGCCAATTGTCCTTTTTACAGTAACTCCTGCTTATGCAGACTGGCAGTGAACGATGAACTGCATCTCTTATTAACTGCATCACATCTAAAAATACTCCCAAACTACTCGATTAGTGTCTAAGTAACCTCAGTGTCACTCACACAGCAAATACTTCCTGGTTTAACAAATTGTCGCTATTTTGCACTTGAACAATCCAGAGGGTGGGTGGGTGCGCCAATAGCATCTTGCTTTTCATCTACACGTACGATAGAAATACGTGAGAAAGAATCCAATTGGTTCTAGAAATTAGAAACTTTATGTAGTATTTATGATTATTACTATTGCGATTTCATGATAGCTTTTACTTCTTTGGAATTTCTTATTACAATAATAATTTTTATGGTAAATGAGAATATTATATTGTTTTATACACGGTGTTTCTTTTAAAACAACAAGTGCTTCTTTGGGCGAACTACTGACTTTAGAGAAAAATGTTATATACAAAAAGTGATCAAGATAAGGAGTTAATTTATCAGTGTAACAAACCGAAAATTCAACCAATGATTCCCAAACGGTAGAACTAAGAAAACAATAATTTTTCTTGAGCGCAAAATTTGTAAACAATGGGGTATTCCACCATAACAAAAAAATTCAATTTAACATAAAGTATGGCTCAATAAATAATAGTTAAAACAATGAAAACATTTTTTTAATTACTTTGCGAGATATTTCACATTTGCTAAAAGGGAAAATTGACGTCATACAATTGTTATCTTTCTCTCGCAGCCTACTCAGAGCAGTATGTGTGAGAAAGACAATTATAGGGGAAATGTGACGTTACACTGATTTCTCGAAAATAAAATACTGTTAAACTAGGAACAATTAAGATTTTTTAATACTATGAATTGCTTCAAAACTAAATGAAGTTTTATTTAAAATATTAAAAAAAATTAAGTGGAATACTCCAAACCTACTCGTAATTTTTTAGTGCATTAGATGGAGATTTTTTCTGATTTTGATATAAATGTTGTATAAAGTTGTATAACAATTATTTCGAGAAAAATCTGTTGTCACTAGCACAATACCTCTCGCCATTTTCATATTAGGCTATATAAGTATTGTATTTAACATTTCTGGTACACACAAAACATTCTAATTACATATATTCTTTATTTTTCAATTCATTCTGTGAACAAATTTCGTTCTACTCTTCTAAATATTCGAGATTCTTCCAATTCATTGACGAAATTGGCGGTATATCTAAAGGGTATATGATGAAATATATGTATAGCAATCGCGTGTTTAGTTGACACTGATACTGTACATACTTTGGCTTATAAATGAATCCCCTTTCTTTTTATACCAATTTTAGAAATTGACGGAGTCTTTTCCTTGTTATAATAATAGCATATTATAATTACTATTACATCTCGACTTGTCCACGTACGAATTTTAAGTTTTCCGCATTCAAAAACAGTGCCAATTTAAAGTGCGGCAGCTATATCTATAATTTTGAATATTTAATTAATAACAAAATAAGAAGTATTAAATGTACTTCCCAGAAAATGTCTTCAGTAAAGGCTCTGGATTTTTGACGCTGACATTTATGTCTCTAAATCTATAGAAGATATAATAAAAATGTTCAATATATTGGATAGAGAATTTTACATTTTTTAATATTTGTAATAACATAAATTTTCGAAGAATAATATTTAGAAGATTTTTTTAAGAAACTACTACTTGCGGTTGTCCAATTGTTACCAAAACCTTTTCAGTTCTTGCCATTAATGTCAGTTTGTTATTGATAAATTAGTCCCGTATTCTTGATTATTTTTTATGTATAACATTTTTCTCTAAAGTCCTTAGTTCGCCCAAAAAAGTAAGAATTATAATAACACAAATTTTAGAGGGTACTGCAAAAGAATATATTTATAACTATGCTATTTAGTGTTGTTAAGACTAACATGTTTAAAAAAAATCTGGAAAATATCCAAATATTTTTCAAAAAATAACAAGTTTTCAAAACTTGAGGTAGGATGAAAAACATGACGCCCCAGAAATATTTCAATTCACAAACAAACAATTCATTGTTGATGTTTTTCTCCTTCAAGCAGATTTAGGTTACATTACATAACCCCACACACACATAATCATGGCCACCTTCGATGGGAGCATTGCCCGACATAATTTCAGCCGTTTTTAATAATACAACAATCACTTGGAGTTTGCCAGAAACGTAAATAGTTTTGGACCAAGCTTTATAGCATAGCACAATATTTATTTACAGATACAATGGACATTGGACTTTAATTACAATTGAAAATATACAAAAAAAATCTGTTGTGGCCAGCACAAGACCTCTCGCCATTTCCATACTATTAGGCTATATATTATGTATTGAATTGCACTTCGCTTTCGAACCGTCGTTCTATAATAAAATATTACAGAACTTTACCCAAATATTGATTTTTATTGTATTTAACATGTCTTCTGCACACATATAATTATAATTATATCTATTTTACTACTTTCCAGAAAAATCTATGAGAATGTCACTAAAACTGTTGATATTTGACAAAGACATGTATCATATTATAAACATTGGAATTTGTCAACTGGTTTCCTCAGTGCCTTAGCCTCTGCGATTAGTGTACTCTATAAATTATAGTGTCTTTATCTGTAAATCTATGCAAGATATAATATAAATTTTAAGTGTATTAGATGGAGAATTTTATGTTCTTAAATATTTAATAAAAAAAAACTCCAAAATAATTATATTTAGAAGAATTTTTCTAAGAAACTACTACTTTCGGTTGTTCAATTGTTATCAAAACCTTTTCAGCTCTTCCCAGGAATGTCAGATTGAGGAAACTGCAGTTAAATATTTTTTAAGTCTTATAGTTTTTGAGGAATCGTCCCTCCAACATCCATACATACACACACACACACACACACACACACACACATCATTTTAAAAATGTTATAATCGGATTCTAGACACCTTAAATCGTGCTTATTCAATAAAATCTGGACATGCGAATTTTAGCATGAATCCAATACCTCTCATAGCGAGAGGTAAAAATTGTTGTCAACAACTGCAAAATTTTAATCTGCTTTTCTTTAGTTTAATATTATTTGGGAATTACATACAATCTTTAATTTATTATATTTCTGTAGTAGCTCAACTAAATAATAAATAATAATGATTGATGCAATAAATTCAGTGACCAATTGGCAACTAAATATCTTTTCTTGCCTGTTGGACTTACGAATAGCTCTCACTGCAACTTCTTTTTAAAATCATGAAACCTCGTACTCGTTCAATTACCATAACACATAGTCGGTTATCAGCAAATATGTCCAGAGAAACTCGATAGACACCAGTAGCTAGTAGCCGCTACCGTAAGGAAACCTAGATATTTTATACTTGCTGGCTTCATAATTCATGGCATTTTTACTCAGCTTTCCTGCCGCTAGGAGAAATTACACCGTAAACATAAAAGGCAATACGATTAATCAAGCAGTTTTAAAAGAGGTTATAAAAAAAGATCCATTCAAGCATTTAAAATCGAAGGGATTGTAATGCCCAAAAGATTTTTTATGGGGTAATGTTATGCGGACCAAGCCTAAAGTTTTGTAACAGGGGGGAACTTCTAATTACTCTTTCTTCTTAACCCAACGATGATTTTATCTCACTGGTGGACACTTGCTGGATTGCCCACCACTTTCCTGAGACGGAACACCCTTACGCTCACTATCCCTAAACACTTAACACTTGAGGATAGAGTTATGAACATATTTTGGATACACAATATTTTTATACTCCTAATTTTATTTACATTAATACTAACTTATAATTATTGATTACACTCTGAACACAAACTAAACTGTTACATAATTATATTGTAACCCTAATTACGCGTACTTGCGTACGCGCACCAAACTAAACCGCCGACTACATATCTGTCCTGTCTGAGTCTTTAATCTCGACTGCCTTAAAACAAAAGGGTTATCTCTTCAACAGGCATATCTGATGAAGGGTGCGAGGGTGTAGCATCCATAGCTAAATAACAAGACTGCACGTATCATAGGCAATAACTTATATGGTTAATTGTCAAAACAATAAATGTCTACTCGGTTCACATCTAGACTAAACAGAGATATGAGATAATAATGATTATTATTTCTAAACAGAATTTTGACTTACAAAGATAACAGAGTTAAAATGTAGTTGTTGAAACTATAATTTAGAAGTTTATAATAAAGTTCATTACTTGTTATTTCACCATGCTCACCTTGCTAAATTTTTAGAAATAATTAGTTTATATTAGAATGTTTGCTGACTTAAAACTTAAACTATAATTTGAATCATCGTAAAAATGTTATAATCGGATTCAACGGATCTTAAAACGTTCTTATTCACTAAAATCTGGATATGCGATTTTTAGCGTGAATCTAATTTGGAATTTAATGCTTCAATTGAATTTTACAGCAAAATCATAGGAAAGAAATGTAAATGTCTAAGATATTGCATGCGACAAAGAGAATTATCAAAGGAACATTGTTCTTCGTGCACTTTATGTTGCATGTATGTATGTAACTAGAATATTGATGTACTGGTTGTTCAGTGCATACGATGTGATGACTCATAAGAGTCATAGGGAATTTTTTGATGCACCATGTTAATAGTTAAACATGCATGACTCATAGGTTACATAGAAATTTAACCCTTATGACTTCTACAAAAAATCTGTTGTGGCACAATACCTCTCGCCATTTTCATATTGGGCTATATAAGTATTTTATTTAACATTTATGGCACACACAAAAAATTCTAATTATATCTATTCTTTATTTTTCAATTCATTCTATGAACAAGTTTTCTCCTACTCTTCTAAATGTTCGAGATTCTTCCAATTAATTAGCGAGATTGGCGGTATTTCTTAAGGGTATATAATGAAATATATGTATATGTAAGTGCGTGTTTAGTTGACACTGATACTGTACATACTTTAGTTAATAAATCATTTCCCTTTTTATACTAATTGTAGATGTTGACGGAGTTTTTTCCTCGTTATAATAATAGCATATTATATTAGTATTACATGTCGACTTGTCCATGTACTAATTTAAGGTTTTCCGCATTCAAGTACAGTGTCAACTTAACGTGCAGCAACTATATCAATAATTTTAAATATTTAATTAATGATGATAAAATAAGATGTACTAAATGTACTTCCCAGAAAAAAGTCTTCAGTAATGTCTCTGGATTTTTGACATTTATGTCAATTATAAACATTTTAACTTTTCAAATAGTTTCCATCGGGTATAAACCGCCAATCTGTTTAATGAATTGTAAAAATCTCTGACATTTAGGAACTTCCTCATACAATGAAAAATAGATATAATTAGAATTATATGTGTGCAGAAGACATGTTAAATACAATGGGTAAAGTTCTGTACTTTTTGTTATAAAACAACGGTTCGATAGCGAAGTGCAATATAATACTTATATAGCCTATTCTGGAAATGGCGAGAGGTTTTGTGCCGGCCACAACATATTTTTTTAAATTAAAAAATGTTCAAAACCTATATAATAGGCTATTCCACGACATTTTTAAAATTTTTTTTTCTTGAAATACATAAAAATATAAGACCACATGTAAAAGTCCGAATTAAAAATTCCTCCAAATAAGCGAGATATTAAGGTCCGAATTTTAAATCTGCATTGTGACGCAGGTAATGTGGATATACCAGAAGTAAACAAACAGTGGTTCACAAACCACGAAAAGTTGTTAAATAAATTACAAAATAATGTATATTTAAATTGTAATATTATAATTCATTATTAGAGACATAAAATAAATTATTTCACTTAATTTATTTCAATTTTTTTCTCATTTTATAAAAATAAAGAAATTAGAACGTCACCCGAACAGCAACCGAACAAATCCGACACACCCGAAGAAGTATATTCTTAGTTAAGACGGGGCTTCTCAAAATCGGAGGTCATACTTGGATCCTATTTGCTCAAACAATCGTACACATGTCCTGCATCATCAAAAGCAAAACTCCCCGTGTCTTCTAGAAGGAATAATTTATAATAAAAGAAATATAAATAAATAAATAAATATAGATATCATCACGGCATATTACCCATTTCTGGGTGTGCCAGTATCTACAACACATGTAGACATCGGTAATGATGACGATATATTTTACCATGTGGGCGCTTACCAGGCGTCACCTCACGGGCACTTATAGCTGGTGTGGAGAGTGCACCACAGGGGTCACTTTTGTGCCAATTAAAATTGGAAATATTTGGCGTCTGTAGGGATCGAACCCGGTTCCCCCAGGTTCGCGACCAGACACTCAAGCACGCGGCCACGGGACCCCATAAAAGAAATATGGTTTTCCTTATCCTTTAACTATTATCATTTTTATTTTCAATAAACTTTTACTATTTTTGATTACTGTGGAATAGCCTATTGACTTAATTTTAACTGCTTTTTGTAAAAATATTTCATCTTTCTGTCTGTCGACGTTGTGTATCAAGCCGGCGAGGTAGTTAGCCGCGATTTCTCTGTTATATAACCAGCGATGTTGTCCTTGGTCACGAAGCCGTGCAGGCCAGACTCTCCCATAGCCATAGCGCACACGCACTCGCACTGCTGCATTCGCACACGCCCTGCATACACTTATAACCTTCACAGGCCGTCAACCTCTTATCGGCCTATGCCAACTGTTTGTCAACTATTTTTTCCTTCCTATCGTGAAACTGACACGGTATGCATACAACCATTGTGTTACGCGGACTTACTGAATACAGCTGTAAATATTTGCAACACACAAAACTATTTTTTTCAAAAGATATGCAGATGGGAGATAGAATGGAGATATGGGTTATTTTTATTCCTATTTACAGCAGGAGTACAGACATAACATTTATAAAATTATTAGTAGCTGGTCGGTAGATATCGAGAAATGTCAAATATGTACAATACTTATATAGCCTAATACGGAAATGGCGAGAGGTCTTGTGCTGGCCACAACAGATTTTATTTTAAGACTTTTATTTCTAAAAATTCACTCAGTTGTTCAAATACTCTAATAATGCGTACATTTACGTAACATTGGCTTTACAATTAAATAATATTACCAACAAGTTTATATCTCTACCTATTTTTGAATGATTGCCCCAAAAGTCAATATACCCCATATTTAGATAAAAACTTTAAAATTTTCAAAAATCTAATTTTTATGTATCTAGATACTTCTCACTGCGCTGATTCCAAATTTTGAAACCGCAGGTCGGTATCTCTTTTCGTTCTCGAGATATTTAGATTCAAAGTTTTGCTCAAAACTGCCCATTTTTGGGTAATAACCCAAAAATGGGTCGAGATATGAATTTGGCGACAACACCATTCGATTCTACGGGCAAAATTACATAGGTATACAAATTTTCATAATTTTTGAACACCGCATGCAATCCCTAAAGCAAAATAACTGAAAATGGTCAAAAATCGAAAAAATCGTAAGGGGTACCCCTTAGGATTTTTTCAAATTTTGGCGATTTTCAAACTTTTATTCATAAAAAATGAACCTGTTGGACAAAAATTATAAAAATTGGTATACTTATGTAATTTTACCCGCCGGATCGAATGGTTGTGTCACCAAATTCATATCACGGCCCATTTTTGGGTTATTACCCAAAAATGGGCAGTTTTATGCAAAATTTTGAATCTAAATATCTCGAGAACTAAAAGAGATATCGACCTGCGGTTTCAAAATTTGGAATCAGCGCATTGAGAATTATCTAGATACATAAAAATTAGATTTTTGAAAATTTTGAAGTTTTTATCTAAATATGGGGTATATTGACTTTTGGGGCAATAATTCAAAAATGGGTAGAGATATAAGGTTGTTGGTAATATTATTTGATTGTAAAGACAATGTTACGTAAGTGTACGCATTTTTAGAGTATTTGATAAGCCGGACGGTAGAAATATGATATCAGTATTACTGATATCTGTGACAAATCAGATTGGTACACCTAGAAATGGGTAATATGCCGTGATGGTATATTTTATTTATTTATATTTATACATTAAAATACTGTATACTGATATTAATATACATAAATTTACTTATTTTCTCAATATTTTTACATAAAACAACTATATATTAGCTTTAAATACGATATATTACAGTTTTCAAATAATTTTCAGCAGTTTTTTCATAGAAATTCAAATAAATATGCAAAAATGCGACTTCCGCATTCTTTTGGTACAATTGTCAATTCTATATACCGAGTTTTTTAATGAAAAAAATGCCAAATGTTGTTCCGACATGTCTTTAATAGAGTTAGTAATTGCTTGATTAGACCAGTAGAGACTCTTAGTACAAACGGATGTTTTTAGTACTAAACGCAATGCATTTTGTATTAATGTTTATAACAAGAATTTTGACAGTGTAAATTTACAATAATTTCATTTTTAGAACTACAGAAACAATTATAAAACATAATGATCTTATTTTAAAGTGCGTGTATTTAATTGTGTAAGTGTTTAATTTATCTAAAGACTTCCTGAAAACTTTCTGAAAACTTTGAAGTTTACATAACCTCTGTGATCATGGAAATATCTTCGAGCAATTCTAACCAGCTGATTCAGAAATATGTAAGTGGATTTATTATTATTTTTCTGCTTTTCTCGTATTTTTTCGGGTTGATATTTCGCCTGAAATCTATAAACCCTCCCGAAATTCTGAAAGAGATAGTATGTCTGTACAATGTTGATAGTATAAACGGCTCAGAAAGTTGTCATTATTGTACTTGAATAAATAAATATATCATCACGGCATATTACCCATTTTTGGGTGTGCCAATCTGCTTTATCACAGATATCGATAATGATGATGACATATTTGTACCGTGCGGACGTTTACCAGGCGTCACCTCACGGGCCCTCATTACTGGCGTAGAGAGTGCACAACAATAAAATTCGAAATATTTGGCGTCGGTCGGGATCGAATCCGGTTCCTCAGATTCGACCAGACATTCAGGCAGGCGGCCACTGGAAAATCTGAAGAACTATAAATGATTAGTTATTTAACAAAAGTTAACCCTGTACAAAATGAAGTCCAAATAGAATTTGTCGTGAAAATAAATAAAATTTAAAGTAAATTTAGAAAATAATTAAAATTATGTAACATAATTGGAACTTAGTACGCTTACTCGTATTTAATCTGAATATTATTTTTTTAATTTATAATTTGCTTGTACATAATCTCAGGAATTTATTTTTTGCGGCACGTCTGAAAAATTTAGTTCTTTTAATGAGATTCCAAAATAAATCTCGTTGTTACGAATATATTAATTAATTTTGTTCACGGAAAAGTTTATAAATTAAACCGTAATAAAGTAACGTACATACATTTTTCTATAATAATTGGAAGAACAACGTTGTCAATTACGTTATAGTTAAAGATATCTATCGGGGTTTAATTGGCAGTGTTTGTTCTTAAATGGCAACACTGTAATGATTATTATCACGTTGACATGACCCCTTAAGAAGTATTATAGTTGCGTTTTTGTCCGTTCAAGATAAGTGCAATTATTGTAGAAACTGCCATGGAAAAATACTTGTTTATTTTGTTTATCTCGGCCTTCGATAGTAAAATAATAAATTATCTATAGGTGATGATTTGTTAACCTTCCTTATCATGTTATATAAATATGGGATTGTAAGCGAAGTGTCAATATTAAATCAAGTTCTTTTTGTGAAAGGTCAGTTGACTGTATATCATTATAAATTAATATACTGTGTATTTTAATGTACTATTATACAATTAATAATTAACAAAGAGTTTAAAATCTACATATTTGAAATAAAATGTAAAAATAATTTAAGGATTTAAACCCGAGACATTACTTTGCCGGGAGCAACACTTTAACCACCTGAGCTATCTATGTATCTCTCAATTGGTGATACAGTCGAAACCACTATAACTCGAAACTCTCCGTAAGTCGAAGTTTATTTGTGTTTCCGGCACATTTTACATATTTGCAATGTATTTTGACCTCTTTATCTCGAATTTCTGTAACTCGAAAATCTCCATTATTCGAAATCACTCACAGCCCCAAGCAGCAGTAACATTGTAGTCTCCATAACTCAAATCTTCAGGCACAAAATAATTTCTTTTGGCATTATATTACGCACGTTAAAAGATACGGACGAAGAAATTATCGCTACTATTGCTAAACAAATGAGCTTCAAAATAAATAATAATAAGCACGCCAAAAAAAAAAAAATAAAATAAAATAAATAAATATATCATCACGGCATATTACCCATTTCTGGGTGTGCCAGTATCTACAACACATGTAGACATCGATAATGATGATATATTTTACCGTGTGGGCGCTTACCAGGCGTCACCTCACGGACACTCATAGCTGGTGTGGAGAGTGCACCACAGGGGTCACTTTTGTGCTATTTAAAATTGGAAATATTTGGCGTCGGGATCAAACCCGGTTCTCCCAGGTTCGCGACCAGACACTTAGGCACGCGGCCACGGGACCCTATCAATCATTAATAATTAATTATTTTTAAAAAATAACGTTTTTGTTTAACAACCCATTTTTTGTTTTAAATAATGTTTAAAAATGTTTTAGAATTATGAAATTGAATTAATTTCGAACTCCCTCGAGTTTCGAGTTATAGAGGTTCGATTGTACTTTTATTCGTCATGTTATTAGATTCGAAGTTGGATTACCATACCACTGCATTTAAACATCTTTTATATATGTAACAATTATAAGAGTGCATTCCGCTTTTAAGTTAGTTCACGTGAGCAGGTGGGCCATTGTTTCTTGACCACATTTTCCTACTGGATTTCGTAGGCGATTCAAAGTTTTCCAAATGGACCATTTCCTGGTGGTAGTTCCTCATTAGGAAGAAATTGCAGTTACCGTTATTGTTTAGCGCAAAACACTATAAACATTAAAACGTCCCAACATAAAAATAACTCGTAAAGTATTTGAACCGTTTTTAAGTAACGCATTTATGGTTTAATACCGGTATCATAAAATTGCTGAAATTCCATATAAGCTTATGTGTAAACTATTACAAGATAAGGCCCAGCCTTTAGTGATATACGTACGTCAAAGTTTGTTCACCTTTTTCTGATTACACTCTCTTTGTTTTGCAAACCGAAGCAGGCTATGAATTTTTCCAATTAATTTTAAGAGCTATTGTTTCTCTATCGTTTGTTTTTCAAATATTCTAATATTTCTTCAGGAGTTTTCAATAAAGAATGGAAAAAATTGAATTACAAATGAAAAGATTACATTTTTACCTTTCGCTACCCTTGGTAAGGGAGTTACAGGGATCGTGCTAAAAATCGCATATCGAGATTTTAGTATATGACCACGTCTTAAGGTCCCTAGAATCCAATTTTAACAATTTCACGATGATGTCTGTATGAGTGTATGTGTGTGTGTAAGTGTATAGATTTTGTCTCCGCTCTAACTGAAATACTAATTCAGAAAACTCTGAAACCTTTTATTTCGACCCTATTCTAATATGGAAAGAAACCATTAGATTTTGGTGTAAATCGGGTAAGCGGAAATGGCTTTTTATTTGAAGCTCATAATGGTATTCCTTAAAAACCATTAAATGCCATTTTTCGCATGTCATTATGAAAATTAAAGATTATTTAATTTTCTACAAGTATACATTAATACTTTTTCTATATATTTACAGATAAATTTAAAAACAATCTTTTTTATAAGTCCTGAAGCCTAAGAAAAACACAATTCCTTTGTTACACAGTTCATATTTCAAAAGTATGAACTAACAGGTAAATGTCACTGTCAAAAATCTAATCAGTTAATGCAATGGAATATAGTATAGTTTGCAGCATTAGTAAATACGTGGGTATGTATTTAAATTAATAAAAATTAAATAGCGAGAGGTTTTGTGTAGGCCACATCAGATTTCTTAAAATTCTTCGGTATGACCTAAACTTCCGATTGGCTATTATATTTTACTTTGAGGTAAAATACGTGTCTTGTATATATTTCTAGGATAGCATACTCTTTCTCTTGAGTATGTTTCTATGTTGGCGATTTTCTATCGTCTCGTGAATGTTGCAAGCGAATACATTGTATGTATCCAATGCTTTGCAATGTTTTGTATAGCTTGACACACGTTATGTCTGCATGTATATTATGTCTATGTATTTGTGTGTATTGAACGACAGCAGACGACCTATAGTACCCGGGATTCAATGTTGATTAAGCTGCAGACTTGATTGACGTTTAGTCGATTCCTAGTTTACCAGAGTTGAACTAGCTTAGAAGGAAAAATATTAGAAAGGTCGTCATTTGATTCCTTAGCTCATACGAGGATTGTACAATATTTATTGTCCCTAATATATAATACAATTTTTTTTTAAACATAATCACCGGGTACTTGAAGATACTTATTTCACCTTTGTTCTAACATAGTAACACCTTTTTTAAAAAAACTCGGAGTCTTTATCGCAGATGTAGTTCTGAATTGTTGCCATAACAGCTTCGTCGGTTTTAAAATTTCTTCTTCGTATACTTTCCTTTAGCTTGAGAAATAAATAAAAATCATTAGGCTTTAGATCAGATGAATACGGTGGATATAACATCAGTTATGAACTTGACGTGGTCCTGATGAGAGAATGTTCCAATCGAAAGTTTTCCTATTCTCTTTTTTGTAACTCAACCATTTTTTCGTATTTTTTTACAAAACTTCATCTAAACTGAAAGTGATATGTAATTTTAGAAAGTCTTTATTGTTATTCGTTAAGCCGTAATATTTTTTTTAATATTCTGTGACGTAGATATAGAGTTGATTTTGTTCTCAAACAGTGGATTACACTAATAATTGAAGTCACATAAATTTATTTTTGCAGCGTTTATAAAATGTCTAAATATGTTAAAATATCCCCTGCGGTCAATAATTGGAAATATGGATGGATAATAAGAAATTTAATGTCATAATTAATGTATATATTATAGTCCAAGATTTGATTACCACTGGTAGCCTATGTCATTCAACATATCTTTTACTGAAGGAAAGAAAAATTACTGGATTTCAATCGATTATTAAATATATTTTCCGCCTCTACCGGTTTCGACACCTCATGTGTCTTCTTCAGGAGGTGAAAATTTCTAGATTGTAAAACATGGACATATATAAGACAATAATAAATAACATATAAAACATACAATGGTCGTCAAAATTTAAAAAACCTCCTGAAGAAGACACATGAGGTGTCGAAACCGGTAGAGGCGGAAAATATATTTAATAATTGACTGGAATCCAGTAATTTTTCTTTCCTTCATCACCTTTCCAGTCAAGAAGTTCTTGCAGCCATATCTTTTACTTTCATACCAACGCTTGTAATCTGCCATGGCATCATAAATTTAAACTAGAATTATTTGGTTTATTTTTGTTTTTGTTATTTTCTGCATTTATATACTTGCAAATGGATTCCGTATTTCAAAAAGGCGATAGCAGAAGGTTTGAAAGTATTTAGAATAGAATAAATGTGTAACGTAGATATAGAGATGAGGAAATGGTAATAAAAACTTAATTATTTTAGAAAGTAGTAACTTTGATAGTCCTTAATATACAGTCTTAAGGTCTAGTTTTAATGTAACTGACCCTTGTTCTAATTTGTTACTATGGTGGAGGACCCTATTGCGTTCATGGAAACAAAACTTTTATGAACTTGTTACATGGCCCGGATGAGACAGAGTTCCAATCGAAAGTTTTCCTTTTTTATTGTAATGCAACCATGAATTTAGCAATTAATGTTGTGCAGTAATTGTATGGCCACATTTCAGATAATCAATCATTAAAATTCCCTCAGCATCTCAAAATGCAATAACCATAATCTAACTAGACCCTAAATTTGTGAGGTGAAATAATCAAATTTAGCATTTCGTTTGTCACATAAACAATAAACAATTACTGTTGTTATAAAGACAATATTTCAAAGCCTACAATGTTAGGGACAATAAATATCGTACAACTCTCGTATTTAGGCAAGAACCAATACCGTGTTGGGAAAAATTGTGTCAAAATTTTATTATTATTCATCAAACAACCTATAATCTTAATCTTCTGCTAAACCCATTTTCCTAACGAGATAACCTTCTTTCATCTTGACTACCGACGAACAACTTAAACTACTTTTATCTTTCTTCTGGCTATTAGAGCTATTAGAGTAAGTGCGAGATCTCTTACCAGATAAGCCTTATGGTTCAGCGCATCGAGCCATATGGCATAGTATAGAATGTAGACATAATGACGGTGTGTGTTTTAAAGGCTGATTTAAATATCACGATATCGGTTGCCGGCACAGGAACTCGGTGCAGTTAATTACCGGAAGTCTGCACGATAGGGTACACTCACCAGCAAAAAGGAAACAAATAGAATGATAGGAAAATATATAGGAAATAATAAATGGATAGATAGATTATTAATTATGTTAGTTTTGTTGGGTGTGCCAATCTGGTAACATGGATATCAATAATGATATTTATACAGATGTTTATCATAAACACGAACACTCACTGCTGTTTCCATGATATAGTGAATTTTTTTGCTGGGTAATGCGACAGAATATCCAAAAACTTGGAATTGTAATATTGGAGTTAGCCGGCCCAAAACGATCGCCACACACACACACACACACACACACACACACACACACACACACACACACACACGCACACACACACACAAATAAAAAGTAGTAAATTTCGTTTTGTAGGGCCCCCAAAACGTGCTTATTCATTAAAAACTTACCATCTAATTTTTTACCAAAGACAAAACCTTCCTTACCTAAAGGTGTCGGAAGGAAAATAAATTTTTAATGCCCAGTTTTATAAACATCGAATAACTTGCTGAGTTATTACTTTGAAAGTAAATTTAATCAATGAGTAAATAAAAATGTCTGTTTTATAAAATAAGTTGCAGAGTAAAATAAGTACTTGCAGAGTAAATATTTTATTCTAGTGATTTACCGACAGAGACATCGTTTATTATTATTCGAACGTCAAAATAAAGTGTCATAAAGTGTCAGTTCTCATTAAAAATGGAAAAAAAGAGAGAATGGGGAAAGAATTATACTGAAATAAATAAAGCGAACATATTAGAGATAACAAAAAAATATATTAGCAATATTGAAAACAAGCAGACAGACGTAGCAAGCGTCAAAAGCAAAAATAGTGCACGGGATGAGATTTGTAAAGAATTTAATGCAGTTTCACAAATAGGTCCCCGGAATAGTGTTCAAATGAAACTGTTATATGACACATTGTATTTATGTTGGCTTGGAGTAGTTGGGTTTCGTACAGGTGTTAATAAGTAATTTTTATAAGGATATCCACTATCCTCTAACAAGTAGCAATTACCAAATTCTCCGTTTTCAAGCCTAGCTCTTATGAATGAATTTTTAAATATGTTGCTGTCGTGTGCGGAACCAGACCATCTAGCAACAACATCCGTTATTTTTAAATTTGCTGAACATATCATTTGGCAATTCACAGAAAACCATCCTTTTCGGTTTCTATAAATTTCTGCGTTAAAATAATTAATTTTGACATGTGTCAAATTTATTCTGCAGAATAAAATTTACTTCCTCGAAAATCAGTGGAGTAATTTATTCCATAGATTTACTTAGCTAGTATTTTTATTCTTGTTTTATAAAACGAAAATCTCTGGAATAAACTATTTTACTTCGAGAATAAATTTTACTTTGCTTTATAAAACTGGGCATAAGAAAAGTAGAAATAAAATTTAATTGTATTCTATATTAATTCATTATCATTTTCATTCCATTCATTTGTGGCAGACTGAAAACAATTCCACCTTTACCCCGCCATTCCCCTGAAACCCTGAAACTACAAATTCATCGACAAACAAGAGAACTTTCTAACTTTCAACCTAAGGTAACACAATACACCTGAATATCGACCCAAGTCCGGCGGGACATCATCTTCCAACTTCCAGTGTCTAATAAACAAACATCGATTGCGTACCCTCAACAGAATACAACTTAGGAGAGGGCTCGTGCCCAGACAATGTCCTGAAAGCCTCAATAAACGATGGATCGAAGAGGAGAAAATGTAAATTGGTAATTGGAAACTAAAATTAATAAATTGGGGACGAACATTTTGGTGATATTTCCAATTTTCAAATTGAAAAACAAAAATACTCTTACGGTTGTCTCACCATGACAACATTAGAAGCCAGTGAGATAACAAAAATCTGATGTGGTCAACACAATACCTCCCGCTATATAATTTTTATTAATTTAAATACACACCTACGTATTTACTAATGCTGCAAACTATATTATGTTCCATTGCATATAACTGTTGCTTTATTCCCTATTTTCTTTTTAAAATGTCACTATTATTAGTGTAAAGTGATTAGTTTTTTGACAGTGACATTTACCTGTCAGTTACATACATTTAAAATATGAATTGAACTGTGTAACAAAGGAATTATATTTATCTTAGGCTTTATGATTTATAATAAAGATTAATTTTTAAATCTATCTGTAAAATATGTAGAAAAAGTATTGATGTATACCGGTAGAAAATTAAATAATCTTTAATTTTTATAATGACATAAAATGCTAAAAAAAGCATTTAATGGTATATTTGAAGAAAACCCATTACGAGCTTAAAGTAAAGTGCCATTTCTGGTTAACCGATTTACCTACACCAAAATCTAGTGGTTTCTTTCCAGGGTCGAAATACAAAGTCTCAGAATTTTCTGAATGATGATATTTGAGTTAGAGCCAGGGCGTCGAACCCGCCAAAAACTGGGTTCGGTTTAGGTTCAGGTTAATTTGTTTTTTGAAAGATGGGTCCGGGTGCGGTTCTGGTTCAAGCAGTAATAAAATTTGCGGTTCTGTTCGCGGTTCAGGTTCGAAATAATGTAAAATGAGAGCCGGAATTTACGCAAAACGCAACAAGAAACGAACACAATTTTCACGAAAAGTCAGTCCAGACAGCAACGTCGATTATCGGCTGTATTTACTTTTCAAACTAAAAATTAACCTGAACCGGAGTTGAACCCCTAACCTGAATTTTTATACTCGGTTCGGTTTCGACTCAGGTTCAATTAAAATATATCTGAGGTTCGGTTCTCAGTTTGGGTTCCCTAAAATGTTACGGTTTGGTTTTGGTTTTGGTTCGGTTCAGGTTCGGGTTCGATGCCCCGGTTAGAGCATAGACAAAATCCTTACCCATACACACATATGGACATCATCGTCAAAATGTGTTAAAATCACAGATATACATACAAATTGACAGATAGCTTGACTCTCGTATTTTATTTGTGCCGACTTGGACGCTACCACCATATTGAGCCCGGTCGCCCGGTCTGCATTTTTAAGTTTTAAGAGACCATTAATAAATAAAACTACTTCGTAATTATAAAAAGTACCTACAAAGACGCTAGTTACCGCAATTTATTGTTCAATAATAATAATAAATAAATAAAACTGAATTATTTTAATTAAATCTGCCAACGCCATCTGTTAGCATTTGGGAAGTATTATGATCACATGACGTATGACGTTATTTTCAGAGAATCTGATTGGTCAAAAAGTGACCGGGCTCAACATGGCGACTGGATACATGTCGCCTCATTTTTAAGCGCCATGTTCCATATGGTCCAGCTATCTATCAATTTATATATATCTGTGGTTAAAATTGGATTGTAGGGACCTTAAAACGTGGTCATTTACTAAAATCTCGATATGCGATTTTTAGCACCATCTTTATACCTCCCTTACCAAAGGTAGCGGGAGGTAAAAACCAAATTGACACATTCACAAATCATGATAATATATTTATTTATAAATAATTGTCTTTAACCCTATTATCTGAATTTCAACAGAATGACATTTAAGTAATATTTAAGTCATATTTCAAAACGATAAACAGGTCAATAAAAATTAAAATGGTCCATTCTTTCTAAATATAATCATGTGATTCATTTGGTACATATTTAATCTTTAATAAATATTTGTATTACAATTTAGCAATCTACAATAAATATAAAATAACTTATCAAAATTCTTACAATTTGTCAACTTCTAGAAATCATGGATTATTTATTCCCATATCTTTACTCGAAATTAATGTGAAAATAAAACTTTTAGTAGCACACCTTGTCGGGACCGAAGTGGGAACAACATTAAAACTTTAAATGAAGTTGGGGATATTAGTTTTCACCCTATTTTAATATTCAATATGACTCGTGTTCGACTAGCTTCATCGATAACACATTTATAAAAACCTGGTGCGAAAATCTCATGAATAAATTTATTTGAATTTTAATTCAACAGATTCACTGAAAAGCGGAAATAAGAAGATACTTTCGCTGTAAAAAATAAACTGATTATCTTCTACAAAACAATTTATATATTTTTATAGGATTAAATATATGAAGAAGATATGTGTGTTTATGTGTATTAGAAATGTCAAATATGTACAATAAAATATATAGCTTAATATGGAAATGGCGTGAGGCCTTGTGATGGCCACAAACAGATTTTATTTTAACACTTCTAATAATTCACTCAGTTGTTCAAATCTCTAAAAATGCGTACACTTACGTAACATTGTCTTTGCAATCAAATAATATTACCAACAAGTTTATATCTCTACCCAGTTTCGAATTATTGCCCCAAAAGTCAATATACCCCATATTTACATAAAAACTTCAAATTTTTCAAAAATCTATTTTGTATGTATCTAGATACTTCTCACGGCGCTGATTCCAAATTTTGAAACCGCAGGTCGATATCTCTTTTCGTTCTCGAGATATTAAGTTTTAAAGTTTTGCTCAAAACTGCCCATTTTTGGGTAATAACCCAAAACTGGGTCGAGATATGAATTTGGCGACATCACCATTCGATTCTGCGGGCAAAATTACATAAGTATACCAATTTTCATAATTTTTGTCAAACCGGTTTATTTTTTATGAATAAAAGTTTGAAAATAGCCAAAATCTGAAAAAATCCTAAGGGGTACCCCTTAGGATTTTTGCGATTTTTTGCCATTTTCAGTTATTTTGCTTTAGAGATTGTATGCGGTGTTCAAAAATTCTGAAAATTGGTGTACTTATGTAATTTTGTCCGTAAAATCGAATGGTGTTGTCGCCAAATTCATATCTCGACCCATTTTTGGGTTACTACCCAAAAATGGGCAGTTTTGAGCAAAATTTTAAATCTAAATATCTCGAGAACGAAAAGAGATAGCGACCTGCGGTTTCAAAATCTGGAATCAGCGCCTTGAGAAGTATCTAGATACATAAAAATTAGATTTTTAAAAATTTTGAAGTTTTTATCTAAATATGGGGTATATTGACTTTTTGGGCAATTCAAAAAATGGGTATTGATATAAACTTGGTAGTAATATTATTTGATTGTAAAGACAATGTTACGAAAGTGGACGCATTTTTAGAGTTTTTAAACAACTGAGTGAATTTTTAGAAATTAAAGCCTTAAAAGGAAAAATGGATAAATGCTATAAACCGCCAGTCTTGTTAATGAATTACAAGTATCTTTAGGAACTTCCTCATACAATGAAAAATAGATATAATTTGAATTGTATGTGTGCAGAAGTCATGTTAAATACTATAAAAAATAATATTTGGTTAAAGTTCTGTATTTTTTTTTGTTATAAAACAACGGGTTGACAGCGAAGTGCAATACAATACTTATATAACATAAAATGGAAATGGCGAGAGGTATTGTGCTGGCCACAGCAGATTTTTAGCTTTACATTTCAACGATCAACCCCAAGTCTGACCTAGCAATATTAAGAGCTACAAGTTTCAAGCCAACCCAAGACAATAAACGAAAATATGTCGATTAAATTCGATCCTAGGCCCCGTAACAAAAATTTAATGGAGCCATATATAAATATATGAAGAGTACCATTTGACAAATTAAATGGTTGGTCTGTAATGGAAATAGCAAGCAAATGTTATTGTTCCATCAAATTGAAAAGAAATCAAAAAGTATATGAGGAAAAATATGGCTCTAAAAAACTTCTCCATGTCTGCGACTTTTTTGAAAAGTATAAAATGCACGCGTTCATCGTAGTTTTATTGTAGTGAGGGAAATCACATACGATCGCTGTTACAAATGATAACTACCGAAACATCACTTGTCAGTGTCATTTTTAGTAAAAAATCAATTTCCCGAATTATTCGTTGTGCACCGGCGCGGAATCAAAAATAGCAAAACAAACCTCAAATCCAATACATCAGACAATTCAATCAACTTTTATTTATAAATCTGCGCGACTGGTCAAAAAAATCCATTAATTTCACATAGACGTCAAAGTGGAAAAGAGCAACAAGAACTCGGATCAATCCTGCCGCAAGCCCGTGCAAACTTTAATTAAATTAAACTTAATCATCTGTCTCTCTCGAGTAACAATGCTTTCGTATATTTGTCTCTCTCGTATATGCACAAAATGGCGGGGAGTGAAGCAGGAATAATGTTGATTTAACGGTACACTCATACAAGATAAAAAATTACAGGACACAGAATAGACATTTATATAGAATCGACACTCCTCGTCGGCATCATTGTTGTTACTATTTGACATTTATGACATTGAACTTTCTTGGCAAATTTACGCGCGAAATTTAAATAGTGTTTTAATTGATGACATAAATACCAAATTTTAATTTTATGAACGAATTAAAAAGAAATCAGCTAAAATAAAAACAATTATATTTTTATTAAACAAATATCTGAATCTTCTTTATCTTTGACGTGTGAAAAACAAACGTTGGACTCGATGAATATGTCCTATATCCTTCTCCATCAAATCCTCTCTTCCACAGGCCTTGAGCCACATTTTACACCAATATTTAATAAATGAATATACATTTTACATTATATGGTAGTCGTTTAACATAACTTACATTTCTGGATCTTTCGGAAACGAAAAAAATGAGTACGGTTGATATTCCAACAGGGTGATTTTATATTTCATCAAAAATGCCTTGCCGGACAGGGCGTTTTGTTCCAGCGCGTTGTCTTCATGGAGAATCCATAAGCCGTTTTCTCACATTTCAGCCCTTTTTCTTCTCACCCGTGCATAAAGAGTTATCAAAATCTTCTTGTAACGAAATGCCCCTCAGGCATCCAATCCATATGAAGAATCACTTGCATTTTGGATAAAAACAATATAAGTTGACGGCCGAGGCGCTAATCGTCTCCGATCTCTTTTCTTCCTTCTTTAAATCTTCTAAACTGCTCGAAAACTTGAGTACTAGATAGACCCTCATCACCATAAACATTCTTCAACAATTCGTACATTTCTGAAGCGGATAATAATTCCGGTGGACTCCGAGAAAGTAGTTAACTTCAATCAAAGGCTACTGCCGAACGGTTTGCCTAATTATCTTGAAATTTTAACAGCGAATGGACAAAAGATGACAAATTAATATGACAGCCTGTAATGTTGCCAAATTGACAGTGATGCCGGAAAAAATAAATCTTGTTATTTAATTGCCACACCTCGTAGTTTTAATTCTCCTTGCTAAGCTTTTAATTCAGTTACAGAACTTTCCTAGAACATCCTAACTATTTTATCTTCCTCTTGGTCATCTTCATTCCATATTCCGTTTATGAAACTTTCTATCCGTATCCCAGTATTTATAGCGTGGAAGACGTCTCCGACAAGTGGTCAACCTGGGCACCTGGGACAGGTGACCAGCCGGACGGTGAATGACGCCTGTCTACGACGGGCGCTGGAACGCCGGGAACGCCAGTCCATAACGGTTCGATAATTTTAAAGCTGATCATTCGCTCCTGACGACTCACAACTTTACTAAAATTGCCCGAAGGAATTTTGCCAATATTCAAACCTGACCAGAGCGCAAAACCGCCAAAGCACGGGAGAGAAGCAGCCAATAAGAAGAGCCGGATGGTAGTTTTGAAACAGTTGAGGCACACTTCAAATTGTGTGCCCTTTTTTTACCTCCCGTTATCAGGAAGGGAGGTATAGGAAACGTCCGATTTTAACATTTTTTCATTGATGTCTGTGGGTATGCATGCATGCGCGCGCGTGTGTGTGTGTGTGTGTGTGTGTGTGTGTGTGTGTGTGTGTGTGGGTGTGTTTCGTATTCCTCTTTCTTACAACCATATGAAGAGCTGATTAGATTTTGGTAATAATTCCCTTCAAATTCTATAGATATAAAGAAGTATGGGATTTGTACAAAATACATCGAATTAACAGAAGATTTTATGCTGGCCACAACAGAGTTTTTATTGTTTTATTAATTAAAAATTCGAAACATTACCGGCATAATATCAGTAAAGTTGTTAACACAGAAATCAGACGGATCTCTCGAGGACAATGATACTCTCCCGCCTAAGATCTTAAAAATAATATGTGGTATGCTCAGTGACACTTTTTAACAGGTATTTTTATTTATTTAAATAATGTCCGGGTTCGATCCTGACGGATGCCAAATATTTCCAATTTTAAATGGCACAAAAGTGACCCCTGTGGTGCACTCTCCACACTAGCTATGAATGCCCGTGAGGTGACGCCTGGTAAGCGCCCACACGGTAAAATATATCGTCATCATTACCGATGTCTACATGTGTTGTAGATACTGGCACACTCAGAAATGGGTAATATGCCGTGATGATATATTTATATTTATTTATGTCAATCAATACAATTTTACTATGTAAAAATGAAAATATTTTAACTATGATAGACAAATAATTATCAGCATTCCATAAAAAGAATTATTATATAGAAAAAGCGAGTAGCAGAAAACAATCTAAATATTATACAAGATTTTTTTTTCTATTTTAATTAACAAGTGTTCCTCCTAAAGTTCTTGCTCACAGAAGTGCTCCACGATTCTGAATGTGAGAAAATCGCCGAAAATGGATTTGTCTGTTTTTGGCATATCTATCTAAAGTCAAATTCTAAAGGACGTACAAAGAATAAGCAAAACATTTTATAGATATACCTATACATAATTTATAACAAAGCACATGCTATTGTTATTTGTAATGAACGCATTGTATTCCGAAACATGAAACAAATTTAAATATCTCAATTAAGTGTTTATGGTTGTAATTATTATGATAAGGAAAACAATTTAGATTTATATCTCATCAGCAATATTTCATTCTTTCTTTTATAAGAATATTTCAGTACCTTGTGGAGATATCATACATCAACGTGTCTTCCACTTTCTACTAATGTTTTTCTGTCATTCAGAACTCAATGGGAAATATATAACTATGTGGGCGATTTGAATTTGATTTTTGTTCCAATTAAAAAGAATTGTTCTTATCGTTTGAAGGGTCGTTAGGGTAGTTTTTCTCTCCCCTGTTTTATGCGTACAAGAACCTTTCGCTTTGATTTAAAATAAAAAGGGAAAACTCGCGTCTGATCCTCTGAGGCGTCGATTTCGTTAAAAACGATCGGATGCGGTAGTTTGGTTTTTATGCACCAGCTAATGCGATCGAAGAGTAATTGCATAGGATCTAAAACCAATTTTATTACGGAAGACTCCGTATGTATAAAACGGAAAAGATGTAACCTAAATACGGACATTTTTAAAAGGAGTTTATGAAGTTTGATTTATAATTCTGGTGATTCGTGAGATAGTTTCGTCGAGGGAGACTTAAAGATAACTGGAATAAGGTAATACTGAAAATCTTTGAGAAGAATAACATGACGACTCAAAACACCAGGAAAATAGCCACAAATAAGAAGTAATGTGCGAGCTTCGTACACAATTAAATATATCTTTCTACAGTGAGTATACAAAATAGACATTTGCGTACGCATTTGTCAACGCAAAATGTCACTTTGCCCTGTCATGCGCAACAAAACAGAAAAAGCGCTTTTGCCAAATTTTTAAATTAAATAAAACATTCATTGGTCGCTGGGATAACAACCAGTGACAACAATTTTTTATGTCCTGTAACAAAAATACGCTGGAAACTTGTAAATAAGAATGGGTCCCAAAATAATTTCGAGAAAATGCCGCGATCGCGCGTAACGCATAGTACATAAATAGCTATTGTACACCCTAGACTTTATGGTAAGAGTATCTGACAATATATGTATACAAACTTTTTACTTTCTTGGTAGGCAAAAAAACAAAACTTTACTTTCTCGGAATTATCAACAAAATCGTGCTTTTAATAAAAGTTCAATAATAATGTAATAAAAAAAAATCTAAATTGTAGTTAAATTAACTAAATAAATTCCTTATTTTTCAGCCTAATAATAAGTTGATTTAGTTAAATTTTCTAAATATGTAGTTACAAATTATAGTAAAATTAAATCCAAAATTAGATATAGATAAATAAATATATCATCACGGCATATTGCCCATTTCTGGGTGTGCCAGTATCTACAACACATGTAGACATCGGTAATGATGACGATATATTTTACCGTGTGGGCGCTTACCAGGCGTCACCTCACGGGCACTCATAGTTGGTATGGAGAGTGCACAAAATTAAATGAAATGATTATATTTATATCATAATAATTATTGAACTAATATAAATAAAGAAATGAACTAAATATGTATTTAAATTTTCTACCTAATTAGATAAGTTACCGGTAATTGTATGACAAAAATAATGAAGCCAAAATATAATAAAATTAAATAAAATAAGTAATTAAAGTAACCACTTGCATATTTAAATTAACGATTTTTTACAAAATATTTATTATCTATTTCGGATTAGTTAAAATGCTAACGTAAGATTTGTAAATTATTCTAAATTATTAGACATATTGCCTAATAAAATAATAATTTCAATTATTTTTTTTCTGTGTAGTAGCTTTATTCGTAATTTATTAACGTCTTCTCATTCTCATGCAAAAGTATATTACAATGTTCTTTAATAAATAAATGACTTTTACGAGTTACTCCAAAAGTCTTTTCGCTTACGTTTGTTGAATGTAGGAATACTAATAAACTTCTCGTTTTCTCTCCCGTATTTCGTATCGTTGGGATTAAAGATGTTCAGGGATTGAAGACAAGTTAACAACGAGGGTTAGTATCCCATCGATGATTGGACATCACGCACGAGCGCCTTCCAAAGGGCCTTAGACGAAGACAGCTGCGCCATCAATTTCTCTCGCGTGATAAATATTGATAGGTAATAAATTTGAAGTCTATTTACTTTTTCAATTCAAATTAATTATAAAGCAATTTAATACGGGAATGAATATGAATAAATTGTTGGCAATTTTAATATCGATTCGTTCTTTCGTTGAGGAAATTTGACAAACGTTTTAAAAGTAATTTAGAAGAAGTATTTTGGGGGAGCTTGGTGTGCAAATAAGCCCCCCGGCGTTGATGATATTGAAACAATGTTGTCAATGTAAACGTCCGTACAATGCCTGCCTACCGCGCTTTTTACAAAGTAATAAAAACCAGCAAAAGTTTAATATCGCTGTATGAAATAACGCTCTGCTACACATGCAATGAGCACTGTATATATTTTGTCGGTTGACTGATTTCGATTAAAATTGGCCGTACTTGGTGTTTGCTAATAAATGTCTGTATGAGAGGACTGTCAAAGTGACGTCGACTGCGTCAATTGGGACGTTTCGATTTCAACGGTCCATGAAATTAAAACTAAGCGCGCCTTTGCCGATTCGATGGATGGTTAAAAGCCCTATTTCGGATGCGCAAACACTCTGCACACGCTCAACTGCGCCCGACACACGAGGAGAGCAGCCAATTAAGCTCTGCAAGCACCAGCTTTTTCCCATCATAAACACTCTGACCGCCGCCAAACGAAAACGGGCAAACTTACTTTACATCCAATACTATGCTCATCGAACATTTTAATACAAATATGTATTTCTCCAAATGATATTTCTAATGGAATACGACTTCGAAACCGTATATACCTACTTATTAATTTTAGAGATAAATATGCACTGACTGGCAAAAAACTGGATAACCTAAAAATCTGTTGTGGCCAGCACAATACCTCTCGCCATTTCTATTTTATGTTATATAAGTATTGTATTGCACGTCGCTATTGAACCGTCGTTTTTTAACAAAAAAATTACACAAGTTTACCCAAATATTGTTTTTTTTTTTATTGTATTTAACATATCTTCTACACACATATAATTCTAATTATATCTATTTTTCATTGTATGAGGCAGTTCCAAAATATTAGATAATTCCAATTCATTAATAAGATTGGCAGTATTTCTAATGGATATACGCATTTTACCTATAATTTTTAATATTTAATTAATAAAACAATAAGAAAGATTAAATGTACTTCCCAGAAAAAGTTATCAGAGTGTCTCTAAAACTGTTGATTTTTGTCACTCACATCTGTCATTTACAAACTACGTCATAAACAGTACTACGAGTATGTTATGAACATTTGAATTTGTCAACTGGTTTCCTTAGTGTAGTTTAGCCTCTGCAATGTATTACATCCGATTATTCTATATATTATAGTGTTTTTATCTCTAAATCTACACAAAATATAATAAAAATTTGAAGTGTATTAGATGAACTTTATGTTCTTCAATATTTGTAAAATCAAAAATTTTTAAAAAATTATATTTAGAAGAACTTTTCTAAGAAACTACTACTTCCGGTTGTCCAATTGTTACCAAAACCTTTTCAGCTCTTTCCAGGAATGTCAGTTTGAGGAAGTCATAGTTAAATAGGTATTACGTCTTATAGTTTTTGAGGAATCGTCCTTCCAACATCCATACACACGCACACACACACACATACACACAGACACACATACACACAGACACACATACACACACATACATACATACATACATACATACATACATACATACATACAACACAGACATCATCGTAAAAATATTAAAATCGAATTGTAGCAACCTTAAATCGTGCTTATTACCAAAATATGGATATGCGATTTCCTGCATGAATCCAATACCTCTCTTAGCGACAGATAAAAATATTTTCAATATTCACTTAACATAAATAACAAAGAACCCAGATTACAACATTTTGGTACACTAGAATTGGTAATACACGAAGTATTTTATTGTAAAACAAAACTTGACCAAATTCCAAGTTCCCATTTTTCCTGCTTGTGTCAAGTGTCCAGTAGACCCTCCCTCTGTTCAAGATATATGCGATTGAATCGATCTGTCGGATTAGCCGCATCTGACCCACGTTGGCACTTTGTCTGGCAGTGTGAACCCTTCAACACACATGAATGCCCACCACCTACTGAGGTTTTGTGTGCATGTCCAGCTGATCCCAAGATATGTGCGGGATCAATGGAATATTTCATCCTGTATTCAATTCGGATCTATTGGGGACAGCCTGTATTGCAGGAATCCAGGGGAGATGGAAGAATTTATACAAATTTGCTGACGGTTTGGGTGTTTACGTATTGAATATAGAAAGAAAATATCAACGACAAATTTGTTGATTGTTGCTACCCGTATATAAATATTTGAAATGCAGTATCTCCCCCATTTATAGATTAACAAAGCTGTGGACGTATACATGTTATGGATGCAATATCGCCAAGATGTTTATGATTGCAATACTTGCATTTCGTAATTGATAATTATGTGCGTGATGATAAATATCCAAGAGAGTAACTTTCACAAATTCACGCCATGTAAGCGGTAAATAAAAGCTCTGTACTGGTGGAGCTTTTGGTGAACTTCGTATTTATCCATCCATCTGTAATATTATTTTATTTGATAATTAATCTGGTTCTCGTTAACAAGTTGGCTTTAATAAAAGCCAACACTTGGCTTGGCAATCTTCCCGTCTAATCTGCTGGTGAACCGACGCCCGTCATGGCGCCGACGCCTTGCTAATTACACATGCGCCGCCGACTTGATGAGCGTGTGTGATATTTGACTACGTGCTATTATCGTTTTCATTCTCCTCACATACCAAATTCGAGGCATGGAAAGCCAACTTAAATACTTACATCAGCAAGAAGGTTTTTATTCTACCGCGAATTTCAGCTAAGATGCATATTATTTATGTATTACTATGGATGCAAATCACACACTGTATCGTTCCAGATAAAATGCAACATAGGTTGTCAATGTTAAATGAACTACCGGTAGATACCGCACCTACCGACTGCGTTCAAAAACATAAGTGGTTAATAGTTACCGTGTTCGAAAATTGTACCATATCTACCAGATCTATCTACCGGTTCATGATTTGTGGATCGAGTAATTCAGCCGGTAAATGAAGAATCTAACCTCAAAGAAGGTAAAGATGCCAAGCGAAGTTGCAATTGGAAGAAGGTTTCAGAAGATAATTATGATAATACAGAAGATGAGACGAGATAACGTTTAACTACGTCAAATTTCAAATCTGTTTCATCTTTCAACTGCTCTTCAAAGGTTATTAATCTACCCTGTTTGCTACTTGCGTTCTTAAAATATATATCCCGGTAACTGTAAGCTGTTGAACAGCTGTTTACCGATATATACCGGTAACAGTTCATCGGTAGAATTTTTGTAATAATACCGATTTATAAATATCGTAAGAAAGTAATAAGAGCAATGTCTTAAATCTTGATGATTTTGAAAATGGCAAGGATGAAATTTGTCGACTTTTAATAATTTAATTATAGAAGTTTTGCTAATATTTAATAGCTAATTTTTTTTTCTTCTATTACACGTTGTAAATTATTTTTACGTAACAAGACCTGAAAGTGATACTTTACTGGGTGAGCAAGCGAGCCGTAGGCGAGCTTTGGAAGCTTGTGAGCCCAGTATAGATACTTTCAGGTTATGTTGGGTACAATATTTTTTTTGCGATCCTGAAAAAAGAATAAAAAAGTATTATTTTATTTTTTACTGCGAGCAAATAAGAAATAAATAAACAACTTATCTCCATGGAAACATTTAGCTTTACCGGTCCTGGGATCGGTAAAGTACTTTCCGATCCCTTATAGACAACTTTCCGAGCTAGCTCAGCAAAGAAGGACTTTCCGGTCTAAATAGTGATCAGAAAGAGCTAATTTTCTGGGCGATCGCGAAAAAATTATTATTATTTTCAGTTCGCGCAGTTTTTGTTCTTGCCCTTTCCATAATGATTGTTATCTAGACATCCACCACGTTTCTCAAACTATAACCAGCATTGTAACAAGTAACAATTCGATATTATATTTTTTTTTAAGTAAATATCTTTAAAGCGTAATGTCAAGTTTATTTGACATTGACAACTTTGACAACCTATTTTGCAGTATGTCTAATTAGTATAAATAGTAATACTTTAATGACAGAATAGTAAATATTGCATCTTAGCTGAAACTCGCGGTAAAATAGTCTGTAGCGAATTTAAAAGATATATTGTCATTACCAAAATCAAAATTTTCTTTTCGTTCTTTTTCGTTTGTGAATTAATTCCATTGCACGATGCATCAAGTAAATTGAAAAAGAAGTTCTCTCATACGGAAAGAACCTATATGCATCTATGTCGTTTTAAATTTAATTTAAAAACAATATTCTTTGAAGAGGGAAAAACAAGAAGCGGAGAACTTCGTCTGGAAACCGCGTAGATACATACAAGTTCATTTTCAGGACTGAAATGCTATCAAGTCTGTATTAAATATTTATAAGAGAGAATATTCATGTTTATTATGAAGAGAAACTCAGCTAACATTTCATAAGAGGGTAGTTGTTAGGAAAATACGAAAATGCGGTAGTTTTCTTTTAGAATGTAATCGTATCTAATGCCAAAATAGGAAAGTGTTACTATTTTATGAAGTTATGATTACTTGAAATTGTATTACAATAAATAATTTGTTGTTATACTTCATTTATGAGTTCATAATTTCATTTTATACTTTACACATTTTCTGTAATATTCTCTAATGTACTTATTTCAGATTTCAATATTGAAAACATCGCTGAAACTTTGTAGGGAGTATTTAGCGCATAAAATGGTAGAATGTAAATAAATTGAAAACGTTCTAAGTTGTTTTGTACTGCTAGTCATTAAATATGATAAAAGCGTACGCAAAAAAGTATTTGAATGTCACCCGGTATGAACTTTGATAACAGCTTGGCAGTTGTGATTACTGAACACTGAGACGTGTATTTCACAGACGAGACAAAAAATAAAAAGCTCGAAGGCGAAAGATATCTGCAAAGTATAAATTTGGTATCTTTTTCTACAGTCGCGTTTTTGCACGACAGGTTGTAAGCTATTTTCTTGTATATTTCCTTATTTTTATGTTTTTCACAAAATCATTCGTTTTATTTTTTTGCTAGATATTTTTCAGCGACATATTAAATATTCACAAAATACGATATTAAGATTGTGTCCGATGTCGCATTTTGACATTTAGATTTTAGGATTTAGGTCTTCTTCCCATAAATACAACTCCGAATGGCACACTAGTGATATCCATTGGTTTGTATGGCAACACTTTAGAACAACAAAATTGAATTATACAATTCGATTCAATTTGATGCTTGAGAGTAAATGTTAATATTATATTTCGTAAAATAGAAGCTAAGAAACTATTCTTTGACAGTAAATTTGATGTTTTGTACAAATTATAACAACTAATATGATTTGTTTAATTAGTGCGCGTCAACTTCAAGGCATAGTGTGCTCCTGCAAAACCCGAAAATCTAATTTCTAAAATCCTAAATAATCACTAGATTTAGGATATAAAAATTTAGCATTTATATATTAGGGTGATAAAAGTGGAACATTAGACACAGCCTAACAACTTCTCGTTTTAAAATTTTGCGCGTTAGCAACATGGAAATAAAATGTTTCGTTGTTATTTTATTTTAATTAAAGCTCGAGACAAACATCATAAACATTTTCCATTTATTTTGAAAAAGAAACAAAACAAACATCACGTTTTCTTATTAATTTTCCTTCATACCTCAGTATATAAAATTTTTATGAAGTCTGGACAGTAGTTTACTCCATAAACAATATCTGTATATGTCTGGAGCTTGTTTCCAGTCTTCCAGGATAACGCTAAGATCCTGAAAATCCTTCCACAATGAGCAATCTTGCAGGCTAACATGCTTTTAATATTTTGCATCATATTTCATCCTTGTTGACCAATTTCATTTGGGTCGTTGACTCGCGTTTCATCACAAGATTTAGAGGATTTTTTGAAGATAAATATACATTTTTTTTTTCGGTTTGTAAACCAAAGGGTTGAATATTTTAAGGGTAGTTTTCTTAGTCTTGTAGTTTTGAATATTTGAAGCGGTTGAAAATTTAATAAACACTGGTCTTATCGTGCTATGTGTCAAGTTGGAAAACTTTGTAAAGTTCAGGCGAAATGGTTATCCATATGAAGCTTAACTTTTTGTGCGCCGTGTTATGCAGGTTTTTTTTTGGAAATTGAATATGAATGCCGGAATGGTTAAGGTATTATAGTGTGGGCGACATTTAAATGTTAACACTTTTCGTACATTTGGAAGATGCTGATGAGATTACCGTTCAGCTGCAATTTTATATATTTTCTTTTGAACCAGTTGCTCTCTTCTTTTTTTGTAAATGTTGAATTTAAAAGGAATTATAGAAATCCTTGTACAACACAGTGATCAAAAAGAAATGATGCAATTTTGCAAAGGTCCTTAGGATTTCTGGGGATCTTTTCATTTTACAGTTTACAGAACACCAGGTGAAAGCGGTATTCCTATGTGACTTGTCATTTTGATAATAAATACAAAGAGGTTATGTCAGAGCAAGGACTTGACAGCTAATAGGATTTTGACTGATTAAAATGCTTTAGATTATTGCTTATGGGTAATGTAAGAAATAAAAGTAGGTTGATAAGGGAAACAACAACCACTGTCAATTAATTTTTTGTATCAGTGTTACCAATTTCAAGCAATTTTTTTGTTATTGCTAACTGAATCAGTTGTTTTTGATCACTCTGTATGGTATGTGATTCGTTGTAAAATCGTGTTTTTTCATACTTTACACACTTCATATAGTGTGTAAAGTTTAACAATTTTCGTATTTTATTTACTTTTCATATTATAGAACTACAATAATATCCGTGTGTTATTTAAGTTGTTACTTAAATTTAGTTTTTTCTGTACATTCATGTTGGTAATACTGATTGAGTACTGCAGTATTCAACTTCAGATCTGTCATCCCTCAAATGTGAACTCGATATTTGATGTGATCAAATTGATGTCTACTTGATGTCTACTAAGTTGTTTAAAATATCTTGATTTTGATTAAAAGTTTCATTTGTTTTATCATCTTGTCTTGTTGATTTTAAAAATTCAAAATTAGGTGCGATATATTGACATTGGTTGCTCTTTCATTAATCCACATTAAGTGCTTGTACATATATTTTTAAAATGGTACTTTTCCAGACATTGGAGGCTTGATAGATCTTTCTTGATATTTGTTGTCTGTAATGAAAGTTTTCTATTTGTCATTTGATTCTTAAAATAACGATGTGTTGACATTGGCTGTTCTTGCAATAAGTGCTCATATATTTTTAGAGTGGTTCAACTTCAGGCTTGATAGTTCTATTTGTTGTCTGTAATGAAACTTTCTTATTTGCACTTGATTCGGCGATATGAAAGTGTAGTTTCTTGCTAGGTGTAATAAAGTCGGAAGAAAATAAACAGTAGGTGAATTTACCCCGTCTTGCACTTGGGAAAATGAGGCTCTCTGGCTCTCTGTACTCAAGATGTCGGCAACTGCAACGCTAGTCTTGCGCAACCACTTGATGTAAAATGATATTCCCTCTCGAGTTTTTCGATTTTGACAAGGAACTGTCTGTCTGCGCTGCTTTTTGCTCTCTTTTTATTATGATATTTTTATTTTGTCGCGACTCTTTTACCTTACAAGCAACCGTGTTTCATATTGAGGCAGTCTGCTGAAAGTATGTAAATGACACCTTGTGAAATACTTAGATATTTTATACTTTCGCCGAGAAGTGTTCGTTTCTTCCACATCCAACAAGGCACGGAAAAAAATCTTCGCAGGAGGGAAATAATGAGATTTAATATCAAGGACATTAATATGATTTACAGGTTATCTTTTCGACAAGCTTGATATTTTAAAAAACATGAAATTTCAAGTTGTCAACTTTTTAATTTTTTTATTTATTTAGAAAGAAGGCCGTACAACAGGCCAAAGGCCCAATAAAAGTACAGCACTGTAAATATATATATATACACACAGAGTGTCTGAACCGTAACAGATATCACAAAATAAACAGAGAGAGAAAAGTTTACTATTAAATGTATCTGTCAAAAAAAAAAAAAAAATTCACATTATCGGCGTCGCCATTAAAAACTTACGGTCTAATCAATGTTGGGACACCTAAGTTTCATACACTAGTGGTTCACTAATAACAACAAGTATCACCTTAAAAGATGACTTATAACTTATGTATGAAGTGTCATACCAAATTTCATCCAAATCGTATAAAGCGTTCTGTTATTATAAGCAGAATTTTTTTTTTTTTTCGAATAACTTTGAAGCAGAATTCTGGCTAAATGGTACACTTTCCGGTAGAAGCAAGTTTGGTTAAATCGTCTTATTTTAGCCTCAGGAATCTGTGGTTAAGCCATGTCCCCCTATTTAAGAGACACCTATATATATATATAGTATTTTTTAACGTGAAACATTGGGTTTGCCATATCCATGGCTACGACTCGACATTTGATTGACAGCAATGTATTTGCCCGTTCCATTTAAAATGAAACATAGGGAATGAATTTGACAGAAGTAATATATTTAAATATTTTAAGAAATTTAGCCGAGTCAGAAAACCACTCGAGAGCACTAAACATATTTTTTCTACAACTAAATTTAATTTTTTTGAAATTAACCTCTAATATCTTGTCAATATGACAGATAACCGTTGATTTTCCAATAAGTTATGACTTGACATTTGATTGAAAGTAATGTGTTTGCCTGTCTCATTTAAAATGAAACATAGGGAATTAATTTGACAGAAGTATTGTATTTAAATATTGTAAGAATGTAATTTAGAAAGCAGGTATAATTATTTAAACAAAACCTTTAATGACGTCTTGTTAAATGTCAAATTCGTTCCCTATGTTTCATTTTAAATGGGACAGGCAAATACATTGCTTTCAATATATATAATTAAAAATAAAAATTTCTAGCTACACAATACATAACAAGATAATGAGAATTAAAAGAATATAATTCAATGATCGAAAGAATCTGTCAAGATCAACTTGAAGAGCAATACAATTCGAGATGCATTATTTTATTGTACACTTTAAGTTCGTCAGCATACATTAAAATTTGCAGTTTTCGAAAATGTTGCTAATATCGTTAGTAAAATAGTTTAAAAGTAGTGGGCCCAGATAAGATCCTTGAGGCACACTAGAAGTCATGGTAAAATAATCAGATCTGAACCCTATGAGAGTTATACATTTCTGCCTGCAATTCAGATATGCATTGAACCATGAAGATCAGGTCAACAACTATTTCTGTATAGTGCATATTGAATTCTCAAGGTTGTGTTCTTTTTTGGATGGAACAAAACTTGCTGAAGGTTTCGAATGATAATATAGTTGGGGTTTAAACTCTTCTAAGAGAATTGATCAATGAATAGTGTCGATTAAGGAGCAAAAAAGGGACCCCGTGCATCCGGCGTGAAAGTTCCCAAGACAATCCCTTAATTAAACCGTCTAGTTCGCAACAAAGTCCCCCTCTCTCTCTCCAGTATCAATCAGTCGGTGATTCTCGTCACTGCCACTGCGTCGCCAATTACAACTAAATACAAGCGCGAGAGGGACCTGTATTAAAAATCCATCATCGCTTCGTTACAGCCAGATTAGATCATAATGGGTATATGAGAATTACGATTAAAAACTTTCTTTATTAACGAATGCGCGCTAACTTTCCAGACAGCGATTTCGAAGGACCAAAATAAAACTCAATCACAAGGAACTCACTTTTATTCTTCACGCCAAATTAAGATTGAATAGATTTGATTACGGTATTCTACGAGAAAGATATTTGACCTTTCCATTAACAAATCCTAGGTTTGAATAAAATGAACGGTAATCCATCCATGATTTACTTGCCGAAGAAGTTGCTTACTAGATCTGTCGCAAAAAAATCACCACAGAGGTCACTTTTCTGAAATAGTTACTAGGGTGTCGATGATACTCTGAATAGGAAAGTGTACTCATTTAATACTAGCAAAAGACAAGTGAAGAATTTACTGACATCAAGGAGACTCTTCATAGATTAGCTGGAACATCATCCAACTAAAGCTAGAAAGGTCCTGCGTTCAAGTCCTAGCAAATTTCATGAATCTTTCACTTAAATCCTTTTTCTGTATTACATATTTGAATGTTGAGGTGTTGTTCCGTAAAAAACAAGTTTGCCGCGCTATCAGATCCCAAGGAGCACAAATCAGTTTGTTATTAGTTCTATTTACTAGACTACAATAAATTTTGACTAGGCAAAATAACTTAAAAGTTTTATAATTCCGCTAATTGTAAGTTACAGTAAATACATTATTAGTTATAATGTCATAATAAAAACTCTGTGTTCCTTGAGATGAATATTTAATATTAATTATTAATTAACTCTCAGTATATTCATTTCTTGTTAATTTGTCTGTTAACTTATCTTTCATTTAAAATGAAAAGTATAACATGTATCATTTTGTCGATGTAACTTTTTTTTAAGTGACAATTAACACATAGTTTAACCAGAGATGATAATATTAGGTCTAAGACTACAAATCATCGGTATAGTATTTGCTGACATTAACAGCAATATTAATAAATAAGGGTTATATTCAGAATAGCCTCCTTATAAGCACAGGAATAATTTGTCAGAAGCCTAACTCACGAATGTATACTAATAAATATGGAATAAAACATTACTTGAGAATAAACTCTGCAAAAATGTTATGTTAACGGAGGGTTAAAAGATATTCTCAAAATATTCTTGTAATACCTAATCTAAAAATAAGAATTTGTTTATTATTACAGTACAGGTATAAGTCCAATAAAATACATTTTTTGCAAAAATGTGTCTTCGGTATGTTATTATTTTCAAATCTTCTATCTCCTCATGTAAATAATAACTTCCCTTCAAAATCAATTTGATTGTGAAGTCTTGGAGAAAAACTACATCGCATTTAGGGCTTTAGCTACAAGCAAGGGTAGCCTAATCCTCTTACGTTAGGCTGAGAATGCACCAGGTTCACAAGTCACCATGTAAGAACACTAAGCATTGCCGGGATTTCACAGTGAAGCTTAGGAACTCCCTCCACTGACAAAATTAACTAATTCACGCATTGGGGCATGAAAAATTATATTTCTGAAGGGAAAATTTTATAAATTTTACAGCTAAGCTTTATTAAGCTTCTGGACAGGATTATTAAAAGAGATTTCACGTTATTTCAACGAAATTAGAATTCTCCATCTAATTGGTACTTATATGAGAGGAGGATAATTTCTCTTCTTTCGCCTCCCTCAAAACCGGAAATTAATTAATATTACTGAAGGTACAGAATAAAAATATACTTGTCTATTTGAACATCGAAAGGGCTACTTGCGTACCTTTCTTATTTAATATTTTTGAAGAAAAGTTAAAAACTTGCTACCCATATTTTTTCTTTGACAATTTTGTGCTAATTAGCCAAACAAAAAATAATGAAATTCGATTATTTAAATTACTGCCATGCATGACGTAGAATTACGCCGCACCAATGAATGGTCGTAAAGCCAAAGCGTTTGTTTGTACAAGTAATGTAGATCTCCTCTTTGACCTTTCAACAATAGTTTGGAGGTTAGTATTTTAGTTTGTATTTTTGGTATCGATATTTTAAATTACATGTTACTACCTATGTGTTTATTTGTGAAGTAATTAATATATCTAAGAGCCCAGAGAGATAAAAAAATGAACTAATGTCAAATTCAAATTAAAACTTTCTCGCCCGTCATGCCATCTACAGATTACATTCTTAAACATGGTTCCCTTCTCTAGTTCAATATAATGACGTCACAAAAATTTTCTATCTTAATTTACTAAAAAACAAATAAGTAGTCTATTCTATGATGACAAAAGAATTATCGCTTTAGATGCCATCAAGATGTTTTGAAATTTCAGCCGTATTTAGTGAGTAAATTACAAGGATTATTGAATTGAAGTAGTAATAAAAACAGAACAAAACCTGCTGCCATCTATTATCCTGTGACGATGACAGCTAATTAATTTCCTATAGCCTGAAATCCAAACAAACCACTGATTACTGCTTGGCAATTAAAGAAAAGCCCAGATGAATACTACGTTCATTATCACAAAAATTAATGTAAAAATTGACTTGTCCCGAAGTTTCTCCCCAAAGAACTTTGAAATGTTTAGAAAGTTTGAGAAATTGAACGATTTATCGAAGCGAACAACGTACTGGTTGATGAAACTTTTTATGATTATTTTATTTCCTGACAAGATGCGCAATAATGGAAATTAAAATTCATAAAAACTCTACCTACAACAGAATTTAATTTAGCGTTGCTGCTTTTATGAAGTTTCGCGAATTTCATTTTTCGAGTACACTATTCAAGTACTTCAGGTATTGATCTCAACATAGACGTTCAGTTCATACATTGAGAGACGAAAATAGCAATGGCTGAAGACTCTAATATATTAACAACTCTTAAAAAAATATTATTTTTCTTGCCGAAAACATATTCCTCTTATGATCGCTTTCGTCTTTGTCGTAGTGCTCGAAGTTAACGTTAGCAAATAGTTGAGGCGTTAACAGCTTGCCAAACACAGAGCGGATATAGAAACAGTTGCAATCGGAAGTGAGCTGTCAGGTCTGAGAGCCAAGTTGCCGATTATCTGCCGACTGCTTCAACATCAACAAGACACCCGCAAGACGGCACATCACGCCACGTCTAGTGTGAAACAAGATTAATTGATTCCTCACAGATGAGGAGACGTTCAGATGAAACAGCATATGACTCTGATGCTGTCATTAATACAGAAATTAAAGACACAGGAAAGAGAAATACTTGTTTAATGTTTAATGCCCGGTTTCACCCTTGACGAATTAACATTTTATCGATCAGTTAAACTATTCGTCGAATAAAATAACACATTTTTGTTTCACCAACGTCAGTTAGTTAGAATAGATCGTTCGTTAAATTATCTAGAGATTTCTTCCCAGTTAAATATTTTTTCAACGAATAGTTTAACATTTGACATTTTTATTGTGTATGTTATAATAATTTTTTAATTGTTCAGTAAGGTGATCTAAGAAATAATTACAATACGTAGCAATCTAAAATGAATAATAGATAAGTATAGAAAATGAAATATTATAAGGTTATCTTTATTTGTAATTAATATTTCTTTCAATATTAGAATGCGATCCTCATCATTGTTGACATCTTCTAACGAAAAAATTGTTATTTTTGTGAAAAATAAATTATCCATATTATATAATCCTGTAATAATCAATTTGACAAAGTATATTTTCGGAAGCGATTCCGATTATTCGAACAATGCGTTTATGAAATTCTAAATATGATTCGACAGCATTTGGAGGCAAAATACAAAGCATATACCCTTTTTTACCTCTCGCTAAGAGAGATATTGGATTCATGCTAAAATTCGCATATGCAGATTTTATTGAATAAGCACGATTTAAGGACCCTAGAATCCGATTATAACATTTTTAAAATGATGTCTGTGTGTGTGTGTGTGTGTGTGTGGATGTGTGTATGTGTGTATGTCTGGATGTTGTACACACGATTCCTCAAAAACCATAAGACTTAAAAATTGTTTAACTATGGATTCCTCAATCTGACATTCCTGGGAACAGCTGAAAAGGTTTTGGTAACAATTGAACAACCGGAAGTAGTAGTTTCTGAGAAAAATTCATCTAAATATAATTTTTTGGAAATTTTTGTTATTAATTATTGAAGAACATAAGTTTCTCCATCTAATACACTTAAAAAAAATTATTATATCTTGTATAGATTTAGAGATAAAGACCCTATAGTATATAGAGTAATTTAATCGCAGAGGCCAAGGCACTAAGGAAACCAGTTGACAAATTCCAATGTTTATAACAGTTTTTAAATGACACATGTCAGTGTCAAAAATCAACAGTTTTAGTGACATTCTGAAAGCTTTTTCTGGGAAGTATATTTAATCTTTCTTATTGTTTTATTAATTAAATATTTGAAATTATAGCTAAAATGCATATATCCATCAGAAATACCTCCAATCTGGTTAATGAATTGAAAGAATCTCTGGCATTTAGAAACTTCCTCATACAATGAAAAATAGATATAATTAGAATTATATGTGTGCAGAAGACATGTTAAATACAATAAAAAACAGTATTTGAGTAAAGTTCTGTATTTTTTTGTTATAAAACGACGGTTTGAAAGGAAAGTGCAATACAATACTTATATAGCCTAATATGGAAATGGCGAGAGGTCTTGTGCTGGCCACAACAGATTTTTAAGATCATATTCACAGATCATATTTTTGTGCAAAAGTATTGAATTCTTTCATTTTTTGGTTTGGTTATTTTCTATAAATATTCTTCCCCTACAAAACTACAATTATTAAACTTTTTTTCTTCCTTTAGATAGTTTTTACTTCGTTTCTTTTTATTTATATTTTCACTCATTTTTGATTGATTTCAATGACACATATCAAAAAAATATTTTTGTTGACAGAGAATTTAACAGTTTTATCAGTGAGAACTTGTTAGCTGTTACTCAAAATAATGGAGAGAAAAATAATATTCTACGAATAACTATCTATTCAACAAATTTAGTTGGTGAAACAAAGCTTTGACTATACAATGAATAAAATTTATTCGTCAGAAAACTATTTGTGATTTTTTCAGCAATAGTGAAACCGGGCACAAGAGAATAAATTGAAAAGTTCGTGCAGTCAGAGAAATGGCACCTTTGTGCGTATTGAAGCAATTTTATTAGTAACATCTTTTAGAGAAACAAAGCTTTAGCCAAATCATTTTACATATTTGTTTTTGGTGGTCGTTTGTATCGAACAAGTAGTAGAAAAGTGATTTTCAGAAATGGATGAAATGGTGTCCCCATCATTTCTGTTTGTTTCGTATGTAGAGGTACACGCATTGTTTATGTTTATCCAGTTTAAAATCCACTGTTTTCGCTCGAATCTGCCGGAAGAATCATTAGCGTAGTCTGTCATCCGTTTAGCACATATCTTTAGCATTGGCTAGAGTCCAACAGCGTCTAAAACCAACCGGCGACGGTTATTGCTGCGAATGACGCCAGATGAAAGGGAAATGATGTATTGATCTGTGACCTGGCGAACCCATTCCCATCAAGATTCACTTACACACAAAAATCACAAACATATTTTCGCAGGAAACGCCTCAATGATGTAGAGAGCACAAATTTATTTTGGATATGTGTCAACAAGGATGTAGTATTTATTTTTAAGAGGAAGCCGATGTGTTAAAGAAGTTTTCAAAATTGATTTGTACACGGAATTGGTGGGGCAATTTTTCTTGAGATATAAATTTATTTCAATAATAACTGAAACTGTTCTAATATAAAATTTTAAAAATTTTATGTGGGCAGCACATTACCTTCCGTAAATTCTATGTATTTTGTACAAATCCCATATCAAAAGTTCCTTGGAAAAGATTTTATATATCTAGTAAAATTGTAAAACGAACTTATATTATTTTCTGCAAATTCCATTCCGAAAGTTCCTTGGAAAAATTCTATAAATCCAATAAAATTATAACACGAGCATTTTTTCAAGAAAAACTTTCGATTAATCAATTATAACCAAAATCTAATCAGATCTTCATATGGATGTCAAGAATAAGAATACGAAAGAGTTATAATTTTTAGAATTGTAGTATTGGAGTTATCGTTGGAGAAAAATTTGTCACATACGGACACACACCCACGAACGCACGGACACACATACAGACATCATCGTAAAACTAGTAAAATCATATTCTACGGGCCCTAAAATGTGCTTATTCATTAAGAACTCACCACTGAATTTTTTGACCAGACAATACCTACCTTACCAAAAAGTGATGGAAGGTAAATATCATATTTGACACGTTTCACAAGATTTCAGACACTGATCCACTGAACTATAACCACAAACGTTTTCGCTCTTATTGGAGCTCATCAGTGTGGTGTATTGAAACCTTTAGCAGGCACTAAATAAAGCTCATGACATTCTCGATAGATAGCTACTTCTGCAGTCATTATATTTTCTTGGGATGTTTTATCATTCGTCCATTCAAGTCATTGCCTTCCAGAGGCTTCAATACACCACAGTGATGAGCTCCAGTAAGAGTGAAACGCGTCTGTGGTACCGATTGAGTGGGCCAGTTTCTGACTAATGACCGAGAAAATGTTTTAGATACTGAAGTTTTGTGAAACGTATCCAGTATGTTTTTTAAAATTTCATGCATATATTTCATCACGTCTTATTTCTCATTTTTTAGCATACCAATCTGCTTTCATTTACCATTAAAACAATAGAATCATTCTAAATATAAATAAATAAATATATTATCACGGCATATTACCCATTACTGGCACTGGGTGTGACAGTATCTACAACACATGTAGACATCGGTAATGATGACGATATATTTTACCGTGTTGGCACTTACCAGGCGTCACCTCACAGGCACTTATAGCTGGTGTGGATAGTGCACCACAGGGGTCACTTTTGTGCCATTTAAAATTGGAAATATTTGGAATAGAATCATTCTACCTTTCGTAAAATAAAACACCAAATTTGCACTGCAATCTTTCCAAATTCCCTTCTCATATCTTTTTGATTAGTTCTAAAATAATGCAAGTAGTGATCTTTCCCGGGTTGAAATCCCGACACTTATCTCGTGTTATACACCGTTGGCGATGATATTTAAAGCCGACGCCGCGTATCAACGTTCGCACGGTGCTCAGACAAATTAGAAGAACAAAGCCGGGCCGTGAATGTTTGATGACGAAGAAGAAACACTTCGCATTGCGACGCAGATTAGCAACAGGGAGTAGCTTATTGTGTGCAGTGGATTATGCAAAAAAACTCGCTAATTAAACACCCCATCCTAGGTAGGAATAATGGAAGGAAAAGGTAAGTGTTAGGAGTCACAACAGGATAAGTATGGAGGCGCTTATCGAAATCATTGCAATCTAAAATTATACGATATGAAGTATTGTGCTGTATGGATGCAAAACATGGATCTTGAGGATGAAGGAATAAAAATATATCAAAATTTTTGTGATGTGATTGTGGCGACATTTACAGAAGATTGGGTGGAAAGAGAGAGAGAGAGTCAGGAAAGAAAAGGCGTTGAGAGAGATAGAAGAAGATACAATTAAGAAAGAGGAAGTCTAATTGATTTTAATAAGGGATATTTTAGTTATAGTCTTAGTAATTTTTAATATATATTTTTATGGGGTCGCGTGGCCATGTGCGTATAGTGTCTGCCAATCTGGTGACCCGGGTCAATCCCGGCCAGTACAGACTTTTAATCGGACAAAAGTAATCCCTGTGGTGCACTCTCCACACCAGCTATGAGTGCCCGTGAGGTAACGCCTGGAAAGTGCCCACACGGTAAAATATATCGTCATTATTACCGATGTCTACATGTGTTGTAGATACTGGCACACCCAGTAATGGGTAATATGTCCTGACGATATATTTATAAATACAATGAATATATATGACGTATATCCCATAAGTTTTAACACAAGTTTAAGTGGCTATAAAATGGGAAATAAGAAAAAAATAACAAAGTTCAAGAGAACAAAGTGTGTTTAACATATTTATTTAATTAACTGAGGATCGTTTTATGTTCTGGCCAGACCTTGCATTACTAAGCAAACTCAAAATTGGCTAATAGACCAAAATGTACCCCAGGCGCATCCAGCAGAAGATTTCTGGGCTTTTTTTATCTCAAAAACTTTACGATGGAGGATGGGAAGCTCAAAAATTTTTGGCCAAAATGGCACAGAAGTCCGAAAAATTTATGTAAATGTCGTCTAAAACCTAATGGTAGATGCCAGCAGAAAGTTGCACTTTATGGACGAACACGCCGTTCTTTATTTAATTTAAGTTCATAATTTTGTGTCTTAAGAAACAGTTAATTATAAAATATTACAAACGTTTAAGTAAACTCATTTTTTTACAAAAAAAATGGTTAATTTTGCTAAAACTTATGGGACATTCGTTTCAGTAGCATTTTTTTTTTATTATTATTTTAGTTGTACAGATTTTACATCTGTAGATTATGTAAAGTAGTTATTTCAGCTTATTCATATAAGAATATATTCTACTACATCTGAAAGACATAAGTTCAAATTTAAAAAATTCAAAATCCTGTGTTCGCCGTCATTTCTATGCAGGTGTTTTCAGAGAAGTAAAAGCTATAAAATTACAGGAATAAAAGATGAATAAAGTCTTGGGTTAGTAACACTTCTAGAGCTGAAGTCCAGATTCGCATTCAAACGGCCTGATATCGCGCCACGTATTCATAACTGCTGTCGCCCAGACTGCAGGGCGATAAAAATCGATCATACAGACCGAGCACTATCGTACTTGGACACGATTATAACACTTACAAGAAGAAAAGCTAAAACGTTTCCACAAGCAGAGATTCTTGGATACGGCACTTGAATTTCAACAAGAATCTAATGTAAGCGAACGACGTGAAAGAAGTTCCATGTTGAAAGAAGTCAAATTGGTACATTTTCATTATCTTTTGTTCATTAGCAATATTTAGAACATTTACGGCTGAGCAACTGTTATTTGCAGTTGTTATTGATATTTAACAAGAGCAATGGTTATTTGTAGTTGTTAAGTTATGGAATCCCCTGAATTGAGTTCTGGGCTTAAACCAGACTGAAAAACTATATAAACTTTGTGTGATTGTGATTGAAAAACTGGACATCAGTATTTACAATTAAATTAAGTCGTACGGACTTTACTGACGAAGGCATTGGACAATTTAACAATTTCTGGAAAATGATTCTCTATAAAAATCAGATAACAATGACAGTTTTTGCTCCCGAGAGAAAAATATAAGCCTGTAGAAGTAAAGTAAAAAGTATTTAGTTTTCAATGAGCAAACACCATTAGAGCAGCGTCCTTCGCATACACAGCACTTGTAATTAAAACTCTGAAAAAGAAATTCTAAACGTGCAGACATTACAGTCATATGCAAATTTCACAAATTCGTTCTGCAGCAATGCCTTTGTCTATTTCTATTCAGTGTTAATTTTTATATTACTCTTTTAATCAGCACAGGTACAGAGAATACATAGGATGAGCCATTTCTAAAACACTACACTTGCTCATTTTATATATCATACAAAGTTGAAGCACCTTCATCTATTATTTTTTTCGTAAAACCGTCTTCATCTTGTGAGTATATTAAGGAATTCTTATCCGACTAATAAATCTGTCTTCCTATCTTTGTGGCAGTTACGGTTATTGACTATACTGCTTGAGGAACTACGATAGCATCTTTTTCTTATGATACACTAGCCTAGCACAATACACGATGTGTTTATTCTGCTTCACCTTGACTTCACGTTTGTAAATCTACTTACTAGATTATATCGGAACGTAGTGACACATAATGAACAGAGCGGTGGATGTTCACTTTGTCATACCAGACGTAATTATGGTTAATGGTTCGTGAAATATTATTTGCTCACAATGGAAGAAAGAAGAAATCATCTATGGGAGTTTATAGGAACACATAAGTAAACTTATTACAGATACTGCGATAAGACGAATTTTTAAAACAGATAGCTATCTAGGGAAATAACTTAATTTCCTTTGTCCATCTGCTTGCTGTTTGAAATTAAAATTAATACTGTCAATACCTTTCTGAACCAATGTCATCAAAATATATTCAAGGATAATGAAGTACAATAGGGTAGTTGCGAAAAAATGTTATTTTTTCTTATTAATTATGAAATATAAACTAATTCTAAACATATTAATATAAAAATTATTAGAAAATACAAAACTTTACATTCATAATTTCCATAAATAAAGTTCGCGCTGAAATTCTTGTGACGTAGATTATTAATAATTATATAGTTCGACTAAGTCTGCATGAGTCATACAAGCTTGCTATAATACCACGACAAAGCGAAGAAGTTGAATTGTTTTAATTGTATCATACAAATATTTACAGAAATAAATTATCACAGCATATTACCCATTTCTGAGTGTGAGATATCGGTAATGAACTAATGATGATGACATATTTGTACCGTGCGGGCGCTTACCAGGCATCACCGCACGGGCACTCATTGCTGGCGTGGAGAGTGCACCACAGGGGTCACTTTTGTGCTATATAAAATATTAAATGGCACAAATAATAAAATATTAAATATTAAATATTTACAGTATAATTCTAAAAGTAAAATAACAGAAACAAAAGTATTATTTAGCGGTACGTATATTTTATAAGTATTTACTTGAAGACAAGGCCGAGTGCCAGAGTGTCTGGTCGCGAACCTGGGGAACCGGGTTCGATCCCGACCGACGCCAAATATTTCGAATTTTAAATAGCACAAAAGTGACCCCTGTGGTACACTCTCCACGCCAGCAATGAGTGCCCGTGAGGTGACGCCTTGTAAGCGCTCGCACGGTACAAATTTGTCATCATCATAACCGATATCTGCGATTAAGCAGATTGTGGCAGACTCAGAAATGGGTAATATGCCGTGATGATATATATATATATTTTTTTTTTAATACTTGAAGACCAGATATTTTCAAGATGTTTAATTCGTATATGGACAACTTCATAACTTTGCCACCAGGTGGCTACGAGTTCATTTTCTTCGCCAATAACAAACTCTTACGTTAGTCTATACACTCCAGGGAATGTACATAAATGTCATTTTTAGTTGACATTTAACCTATGATTTATGTGTAGGACGACTGATTCTTGTTAAAATCATATTTTATTTTTCTTTTCTAAGTCAGCAAATTTAAGACAAAAAACTAATGAATTTGTGTGAAAATGAATAATTTCTTTTGAAATAATGCTTCTTTCAAAAACATAAATATTTTCAGATAAAAATGGTAGTGAACTACTGCATTGTGCAAAAACAAAATCGAATATATATCTTTGACAAAATGCAAATAATTTGATACACACGAAACTGTCATAAGCGGAAACAATGTTAGTACAGAGTGTACTACCGAGAGTGTACCGCTAGGGCAAGAAAGACTGTGATTGGTATTAATAATACATGTCACACATGCGAAAATTTGAAATAAGATTTTTTTTTTAATAATATTTACCCTGTTTACTAACCCCAATCCTTTAGTAAGGATATTATCTATCTGCATTGCTTTCTGATAAACATTTCAGCTAACCATAGTCAGGATATGAAGGAACACTGTGTATTTTAATCAAACACAAAGAAAGTACATACTTGTGTTGTGTTAATTGCAAATTTGAATACAATGCACTGTATATACAACATCCTGCTGAATCAGATGCTAAATTAAGATTGGAATTTGTATGTCAAGGCAGATGGGTTATTGACAAGAAAAAATATACAAAATTTTGATTCACATTGATGCAAAACAACCTTAGTCCACTTTTAAATTTGAAAGAATAAACTTTCTAGCTTCCTACTTTTATAGGTTTCTGTAACTTAATTCAGGATCATGTTTAAATATTAGAAAATTATTTATTGGATGTTGATAAAATGAGAAATAAACATTGATGAAAAATTAGACATATTTAAAGGACGTTTTTGTAGAAACGCTCTAACTATAAAATGTAGTAACTTGTAACTTTGCGAGAAACAGTCGCTGAATGTATCTCATATGTACAATATTTGGAGTAGAAGTGTTTTTGCCAGAAGCTCTTCTAATATCCCATTTCGGTTTATTCCATTTTATGAATTAATTATATAGATATTTTTTCTAAATATTAATATTCATTTGTCATTCATTATTAGGAACATAGTAATGTGTACAAGAATTTATAAAAATAATTATATTTATGAATCTGTAAGATCTTTTTAAAGTTAAGTAATACATTTCAAAATTGTTGAAATACAAAATTTTATTATAGAATCCTCTGAGGATGGATTTAAATAAACCGAAATGTTACCGACATTCGAATTTAAATTTATTTTCGCTCCTGTCCAATTTACGATTAATCCTTTTCAAATTTATTAAATATTTTAGATATTATTTCAACCATACCTTTTTTAGAGTCAATAACATTTAATAAAAACAATATAATATTTTCTACATATTTTTTATGTAATAGATAAACTCAGAAGAAGGTGCAAGTGTGCACAGAAACGTCGGTGTTGTAATTCAATAAGTAATTTTTCTCCATTAAATGTTTACAACAACGTATGTAATTAAAAGATGTATTGGAAGATTCTGTAATCCAATAACTTCATAAACAATTCCGTGAAGTATGTCTATGTCTTATTCCTGTCTCGTATTTCCTTGACGAAATCTTCCCTTGTCCTTGACCTCGGATCGATGCAGGGTTCAAGGCCTTGATGTGACTAACGACGCCTACTTGTTGCAGATGGAGGACGAAGGAAACCACGGCAACGACGACACCCGGTGCTTCATCCTCAGCACGTTGGCCTCCCAGGGTCGCTCCAGGGTACAGTGCATCCTCTGCGAGGAGCAGATGTTAGTTTTCGATAGGTACCCCCTGGTGGATGGCACGTTCTTTTTGAGTCCTCGCCAACATGCGAAGAACTGCATTGAGGTAGGATGAGATTTTTGTAAATTGTTGGATATTGATAGCGTTTTCCATTCGTACTGGGTGTTAATGAATACTTGTTACAAATTAATAGAATATTCTCTTTTACTATGAATATTTTAGTAAAAGTTAGTCTATTTTACATCTACAAACGCTATAAATTTGTAACACTTATTAATTAACACCCTATACATATTCGCTAGTGAAATAGAGCAATATGACGTCTAGCGGCGAAAATATGAACTTCTGTCACTTATTTAACAAATAAATCACGAGTGGATTGAAATTTGTAGGCTATACTTAATTTTACGTAAGAAAATAGTAGATTACTCTTAAGAGCCGACCGTTTTTACATGCATTGACTAAATAATTTAAATTTGTGAAACCAAGCTTTGTCAATATAAATATATTTATCTGTAGAAATGTCAAAATCTAAAATTGCAACAAAATATGGTTAAACATCACTTAATTCTGTAGATTTTATATGACAACTGACAGGCGATATTTGTTTCGTTTCTGTGAAATAAGTTTATATTCTGACCAATCAAAGGGTAGAATTTATATATCCCTAACTAAACCAACGCTATTCTTACGTGAAATAAAGTATAATAACAAAATCTAAAACTTCAACACGTTTTAGTTGTGTTTAACCTATGTACGTCATTAGCACGCAGAAATCCAGAAATAATTAATTTCCATAATTTCCCGAAAACAAGAACCTAAATTCTATAGAAAAATTTATTAGAGAAATTTGCCAATTTGAAATAGTTGGTAGACGAAAGTTATACATTCATCTTTTAAAAATGGGAAAGGAACCGAGTAAAAATATGCGTGCTCCTTGCATTTTGTAAAGCAAGATTATATTTTGCCGGGTATAACTACAAGATAATAATTACTTAGTGTCTTTATTAAAATACTTCTAATGAAATCTAAACTTGTAGACCTTCCTGCACAAAGATGACAATAAAATAATAATACTTATCTCTCCATTAATCTACCAAAGACTGCAATAATGCAGTACTATGTAGATTCAAGAAAACAAAGACTCGAATCATGTAAATTCAAAATTCAAGAGAATGCTGAACATAATTTTTATATGAAACGGACTAGTTCGCAAAATTCAAAATGTTATTCATACTAGAAACATTATTTTTATTTAATATTAACTATAATATTAATATTACTTTGTATTTCAAACGCCGCAGTGTATAAGAATACAGTTGCGGGAAACGAAGCATCTACCTTAAACCTTTAAGAAAAGCTTAGATTTTTTTAGATAACATTTTTGACGATACCTCGTGTCAAATTGACATTTAATTAAATACTTTCAAATTGACATATGTCTTTTTGTTCATAGCCTAATTCGAGTTAGGATGTTTGTGAACACACTGTATTTATGAAATCTTTAAAACAATGTTCTCTGTTAAACTTTGCTTTGCTGGATAATTTACAGTACTTTTCTAAGAAACACACGCGAGATTTGTAACGGTATTTGTAGGGATCGTAGTCATGAATATATTCATACAACACAAGATTTCGAGATTCATGATAAATGATATTTGAGCCCATCCATTCAACATGTGACTACTACTGACCCATATAAGTCTAATGTCCACACGAGACACGAAGCTAGGGTATTACTTATACTTTCACAACGCCTGTGAGGAGATACAAATAAGTGTCTGTTGTACACATTCCTTGAGAAGTATTTATGTTTCTTCTTGATTATATCTACAAGAGTAACAGGCGTACAAGCAAATAAATATGTAGTTATACACGTATCCTTATAGGTAGAGAATATAGTGAATAAATATAAGAAATTTATGAAAATGTACTATTGTCAATGTTTGCTGAAGTACTTGTATGCTAAGTTTAATAGAATTATATCACCAATAACTTCTGTAGTTAGACAAATTTACTCTGTCGGGTCCAGTACTAAAATTATAAATACAGGGTGTTCATTTTTAAGTGGCCACTGTTGCTATTTCGAAAACTATACGAGCTACAAGGACGGTTAAGTAAGCAAAGAATTTCTATTTCTATCAGAAATGTCAAATATGTACAATACTTATATAGCCTAATATGGAAATGGCCAAATACCACAACAGATTTTATTTTAAAAATTTTATATTTAAAAATTCACTCTAAAAATACGTACACTTACGTAACATTGTCGTTACAATCAAATAATATTACTAACAAGTGTATATCTCTACCCATTTTTGAATTATTGCCCCAAAAGTGAATATACCCCATATTTAGATAAAAATTTCAAAATTTTCAAAAATCTAATTTTCATGCATCTAGATACTTTCCAATGCACTGATTCCAAATTTTGAAACGGCAGGTCGATATCTCTTTTCGTTCTCGAGATATTTAGATTTAAAGTTTTGCTCAAAACTGCCCATTTTTGGGTAGTAACCCAAAAATGGGTCGAGATATGACTTTGGCGACACGACCATTCGATTCTACGTACAAAATTACATAAGTGTACCAATTTTTATAATTTTTGTCCAACAGGTTTATTTTTTATGAATAAAAGTTTGAAAACCTCTGAAAATCGCCAAAATCTGAAAAAATCCTAAGGGGTACCCCTTACGATTTTTGCGATTTTTGGTCATTTTCAGTTATTTCGCTTTAGAGATTGTATGCGGTGTTCAAAAATTCTGAAAATTGGTATACTTATGTAATTTTGCCCGTAGAATCGAATGGTGTTGTCGCCAAATTCATATCTGGACCCATTTTTGGGTTATTACCCAAAAATGGGCAGTTTTGAGCAAAACTTTAAATCTAAATATCTCGAGAACGAAAAGAGTTATCGACCTGCGGTTTCAAAATTTGCGATCAGCGCATTGAGAAGTATCTAGACACAAAATTAGATTTTTGAAAATTTTGAAGTTTTTTTCTAAATATGGGGTATATTGACTTTTGGAGCAATAATTCAAAAATGGGTAGAGATATAAACTTGGTAGTAATATTATTTGTTTATAAAGACAATGTTACAGAAGTGTACGCATTTTTAGAGTGAATTTTTAGAAATTAAAGCCTTAAAAGAAAAAATGGATAAATGCTATAAACCGCCAATCTTGTTAATGAATTGGAATATAAATAATATAAAGAAGATATGTGTCTTTGTGTGTATCAGAAATGTTAAATATGTACAATACTTATATAGCCTAATATGGAAATGGCGAGAGGTCTTGTGCTGGCCACAACAGATATTTTATACTCAAAATCATGTGAAATCAAACCTGTTTCTTTGCTTTTGACACTATCCCAAATAATTGTTTATTTTAATGTCTCCTTTCTGTCCATTATTACTATTTTGTAAAAATGGAAAATAATCAGACATGCAGTCGTTTGTAAATTATTTATTTCCTGGCCGACGTTTCGACTTTAACAAAAGTCTTTTTCAGGGCTAGAAATAGTCAAAATTGTAAAGTAGCCCTGAAGAAGACTTTTGTTAAAGTCGAAACGTCGGCCAGGAAATAAATAATTTACAAACGACTGCATGTCTGATTATTTTCCAATTTACATTCTGAAATCATTCGATCATCGTAATCAACCATTACTATTTTGATTTTTTTTCTTTCCAGGTTAAAGTAGAAGGCCGCACCCAGTTCCTGACATCGGTCTGCATGGCCTGTCTGGAAGGTGGTGGTGGTCGAGCCATCCGATGCAGATTCTGCACACAGCAATGGGACGGCTCTTCTTTGGTCTTGGGGACCATGTATTCCTATGATATCTTCGCTGCCATGCCTTGTTGCACGGAACGCATCAAAGTAAGTCACGAAAAATATTTTATTTTTATTCTTTCTCCATTCGAACATTCGTACATTCGTTAATGATTTTTTGATAATTTCGTTTTGATTGAGAAATGTTTCGTCAATAAATTTGTTACTGTGTTCGACGTATCTATTAAAAATATGTTATATCTTGTATTACCAGTATAACAGTTTCGTAGTTTGGCTACAGAATACATTTATACAGAAGCGACACTCCTTGCCGGCACCATTGTTGTTGCGATTTTACGTTTATGACCTTGAACTTTTTTGTTGGCAAATTTACGCGCGTAATTTAAAAATTAGAATATAAAAGTACTAAAATTTTAATTTTATTAACGAATTAAAAGGAAATCAGATAAAATAATCACTTAATTATATTTTTATTAAACAAATACCTGAATTTTACAAATTTATTACAATGCAGAATTTTCTATATCTTTGATGTGGGAAAACAAACGTCAGACCCAAATATCCTTCTCCATCAAATCTTCTCTTCCACAGGCCTTGAGCCACATTTTACAGCTATATTTATTAAATGAATATACATTTTAAATGATACGGTAGTCGTTTTACATAACTTACATTTCTGGATCTTTCGGAAACGAAAAAAACTTACATTTCCCTTTCTCCATTTTTTAAATATATTTATATAGTCTTTATATGAACAAACAAGTCCTCCCTATTCTACTTTCACTAACAGTTCGCAAAATTACATATACAAAAGTGAGAAGACGTGTTTGGTTTGCTTGAATGAGCCATAACCCTAAAATACATGGACGTGACAAGCTGAGACAACAGCTTTTTCAAAATACTTGAAATATAATGTTTTTCCTTCTGATAATGATTTTTCCTATCGTTTGTTGAAAAAATAACAAGTTTGTTCGCATTAGAAATCAATTTGTGTTTCTCAATATACTTTTATTATTGACCTCTAACAGAAAATGTTCACGTTGAGATAATGAAAAGAACAAAGAATCGTAAGATACGAAGATATGCCGAAACAATCCGATTTTATCCGATTAGCCCTTTAAATTTGTTGGCATACTCTTTCTCTCTCTAATTTTCGTTTCTCTGTCTGACTGTCGCTTCTGTATAAATGTTTATTCTGTGGTTTGTCTACAAATGATTGTATTTCATCTTATATTTGTTGTCTCGATTACCAGTGTAGTCTTGTTGGACTATATATAAATTATACGCTGTTTACTCTTAGTAAAACAATTTTTTGTGACTTCTATAAATAGCTCTCATGTTCAACGACTGTTTGTTTTCTTAAAACGTACAACATGTTTTGAACAAAATCATTACATCCTGAAGGTCCCCCATTTATTTATTTTATTCTCGTGTGAACCAATTACGATATTTGCTTGTATAATTTAACTATTCAACATCTCAAGACTTTAAAATATACTTCCATACTTGTTCTTTCTTTTCTCTTTTCAAAAACATCTCCGCAGACTGGCAAAAACTTCTTGGTCGGAATAATGTGCAGAAAACAAAAGTTCTCATTTTGTATTTGACCGGTACAAATAGTTCCACCAGTGCATTTGTTAAAAAAATAAAAAAGTTGGCATTGGAAAAAGTAGTGCTCTGGAAATATTGTCGTACTGATATATGACTTCGTCTAAGTCTAATGGAGAGGCGCTCTGCATTTGTTTGTGACGCAAACTTTCAGCAGAGAAATTTACTACGGAGTAGATTGCTTTCGGGATGAATAGGATATCGAGGAATCGCATATAACTAACTAAATTTGGAATTTTATTCAAATGAAAAGAAGTATATCTTCAAAGTTTCTGTGTGCTTTATATTTATTTAATTTAAAAAAGAAATAACAATTTCAACTAGTTTTATGTTTCATACACATGTAGATCTCATATGTGTACGTGTATTATAGCATTTTTGTGTCTCGTGGTGATTTACGTGATTTATCAACAACGCCAAGAAAAAACTATCGAAACGTGTCTTTTCCTGCATGTTCAGAAAAATATAGTTTTCTAATCGGTGTCAGTACGGATTATAGAACGAATTGGACTACTTACAAACGAATAATTATTGCGCAATACTATTCTTACGTGAAGAATTCTATATTAGATTAGAAGAATTATAAGTATTGGAAAAGTATTTGAAGGAAACCAAAATCATGCCAATGAAATTGAAATCTTTAATGAATTAAAAGCAAAAAAGAATTATTAATAACAGAACAATACTTATTTATTCAAAATTACAATCGGGAGATACAGAACCAAAATTGAAGACCACTTTTATATTAGAAGTCCAGAAGACCTAATAGTTAATCGTCTTGATTTTTCACATTGAAGTTTTTATTGCATTACAGGCAATATAGAATTACTAATAACAGAAAATTATGCGAAGAACTTAGATACCTAGAAGATATGTGTCAAAATTTATTCAAAACTTCAAATGGACGATACGTTATCAAAATTGCATAACCCGTTAGATTAGAGGTATGGAGAGACGTGGTAGAAAACGCTTTGATTTTTCAAATTGAAGTTTTTATTGCATTAGAAACCACAAATAATTACTATTAACAGAAAAGCACATATTTGAAGAAAATTTATTCAAAATTTTACACTGAAGATATGCGAGCAAAATTGAAGATTCCAGAAGACTTGGTAGAAAATGTATTGACCTTTCAAATTGATTTTTTTACATTAGAAGCAACATATGATTGCTAGTAATAGAGGTATCTGAAAAAAAATCTAAATTCCTAACAAAAGATTCGAGACTGCAACTGAAGACCCTTTTTTATTACAAGCCCAGAAGATTTGTTAGAAATACGTTGCATTAGAAGTAGCAAATAATTGCTAATACAGAAAAGGTAATGAAGATGATTTATTCAAAATTATAAGCGGGAGATTCGGGACCAAAATTGAAGACCCTGTTAGATTACAGTTCAGAAGACGGTATTAAAAGTTATTGAGACTTGAAATAGAAGTTTTGCTAGTATATATATGTAATTGAAAAAAAATATTCAAAATTCCTAGCAAAAGATTCAAGACCAAAACTGAAGACCTTTTTATATTAAAAGTTCAGAAAACTTGGTAGAAAAACGTATTTGTTTTTCAAATTGAGTAGAAGATAGTATACCGTGAGTATTTTTTAACGTGAAACATTGGGTTTGTCATGTCCATGGTTACGATTTGACATCTGATTGACAGCAATGTGCGTCCCATTTAAAATGAAACATGGGGAACGAATTTGACAGATGTATTATATTATGTAAGAAATTTAGCTAAGTCAGAAAACCACTCAAGAGCACTAAACATATTTCGGGCACACAATATTTTTTTGCAACTAAATTTAATTTTTAGAAAACAGGTATAATTATTTAAACAAAATTAACCTCTAATGACGTCTTGTCAATATGACAGATAACCGCTGAATTTTCCTTACGACTACGACTTGACATTTGATTGACAGTAATATATTTGCCTGTCTCATTGAAAACATAGGGAATAAATTTATTATATATATATATTTAAATATTTTAAAAAATTTGGCCAAGTTAGAAAATCACTCGAACACAAGGTACACTAAATTTAATTTAGAAAGCAGGTACAATTATTTAAACAAAATTAACTTCTATTGACGTCTTATCAAATGTCAAATTCGTTCCCTATGTTTCATTTTAAATGGGACACGCAAATACATTGCTGTCAATCAAATGTCGAATCGTAACCATGGATATGACAAACCCAATGTTTCACGTTAAAAAATACTCACGGTAGAAAAGTAAACAAAGATAATTTATTCAAAATTTCAAACGGAAGATTCGGAACCAAATTTGAAGGCCCTGTTAGATCAAAAATCCAGAAGACGGTATTATTTTTATTGCATGAGACGCAACAAAAAATTGCTATTAACAGCAAAGTGAAGAAATTTTATTCAAAATTCTCAACGGAAGATTCGGGACTAAAATCGAAGACCCCTTTAGACTAGAAGCCCAGAAAACCAGACAATAAACCCCAATGATTTATCCCTGTAGTGCAACTCGTGCTTCAAGCCCGTCCTGCACCCCCAACAACGCCTGAACTTCTTCAGCGACTACTCCCACATGGTCCCGTGCCCCCACTGCCGCACGCTGGACACGCACTTCGTGAAGCCCTTAACCTACTGCTACACCAAGCAGGCGTTCCAGCTGTTCCAGCAGTGGCCATAACACAGCCGGCCCGCGGGGAGGATGAAGCCCTCTCCCCCCGCACCGCCGCCCCGCCCCTGCACCGCCTCGTCGCCCGCTGACCTGGACCTAGACCTCGACCTCGGCCTCCTCTGGAGGGAGCTGGCTGGAATGAGGCTCGACCAGGTGCTCCAGCTATCCAGATTGGACCTAGATCTCCCTAAGACGAGGTAGACGGGGGGATTAGTTATTTGTTGTTTTATTATTAGTTATGTTGTTGCATTTCAAACGCATTTATAAGTTTCAGTCAGACTTTATTATTGTGTTGCTTAAAAGTGGTGTGCGACCAATAAACGAACTGAAATATTCTTCTCTTCTCTTCATTTTTTTCTCTTCGACGAAGATCAAAATGTATCCGGCCGTCTGAAACCCAAAAGGGTTCTTCTATAGCTATAAGGGACCTTAATTCGTATGCCACCTTAAAATTTCTCCGTATTTTCTTCAAGATGAACGAAACTTTTTTCTTTCCGAATTAAGTGTTTGGAAAGAAAAATTCTGAACATTTTGTAAAAAAGACTAATTTATAATTAGTAAAATACTGTCCAAAAATATGGGTAAACCTGATAATAAAAAAAATATAATAAAATTTATATGCTGCCACCTAATTTGGAATTATTTAATTCAAAAGGATTATCAATAGTAAAATTAGTTTTACAATAAAAATGATAATTGAAGTTAAAAAGTAGAATTAATAACATTACAATAGAAGATGAGTGGAGCAAGAAACAAGCTCCCCCTAAGGCGAAGGACGGCACGCTAATTTCTTAGAATATTTGACAAAGCAAAATTTAGAAAAAAGGTTTCTTTTCAGATTTATGGCCTGATGGAATTTTGAAAATCTGATGTTTTTGATCTTAAAAACCTGCTGTGACGGTTGTCACATATAGGGTGTCTCTTAAATAGGGGGACATGGCTTAACCACAGATTCCTGAGACTAAAATAAGACGATTTAACCAAACTTGCTTCTACCGGAGAGTGTACCATTTAGCCAGAATTCTGCTTCAAAGTTCTTCGAATAAAAATTAATTTTGCTTATAAAATTCGGACGCTTTATTCGATTTGGATGAAATTTGGTATGACAATTTATATGGTTATAAGTCATCTTTTAATGTTGGGAGACCTAAGTTTCATACACTAGTGGTTCACTAATAATAACAAGTATCACTTTAGAAGATGACCTATAACCATATAAACTGTCATATCAAATTTCATCCAAATCGAATAAAGCGTCCGATTATTATAAGCAAAATATTTTTTTTTTCGAAGAACTTTGAAGCAGATTTCTGGCTAAACGGTACACTTTCCGGTAGAAGCAAGTTTGGTTAAATCGTCTTATTTTAGCCTCAAGAATCTGTGGTTAAGCCATATCCCCCTATTTAAGAGACACCCGTATAGAGGGTGTTCAAAAAATAGAGCTCACTGATCTAAGGGTGGATGGATAATAACATTTAAAAAACAATAAAAAATTAATTTAAATATATCCGGAAAAGGTCTAGTTTCAGAGCTATAGAAATTTTAATATTTTATTTCTGTCATTACAATAAAATCATAGTGGCCGTTTACACTGAAATTATTTATGATAAAATTGTGTTTGAAACAAACAATAACAATAATTATGACAAATAAGGAAAAACAAAAGACTATCTTCAATTGTTTTTAAACGGCCACTATGATTTTATTGTAATATGTTAAAAGTATGAGTTGATATTAAAATCGGTATCGCTCTGAAACTAGGTATTTCCGGAAATGTTGTTTGAAATGTATTTCCACCTTCAAATTTGTGACCTCTATTTTTTGAACACTCTGTATACATTTAACATCTTGAAATAGAATAATGCCACTGAATTTCGTCTTGTTACATTTTAATATAAACCAAGAAACTGATTTACAATTTTTCAAATGTACCTATATTTTTGGAGAGCACTGTATATTTTTTACAAATAATATTATTTACTTCACAGTAACTAAAATTGCCCAAAGATGACATCTGTACAATAAAAGTTAATATTAAAAACGATTGAAAATATATTAACTTTCTTTCATCTTGAAGAACTATTGTTACTAAGTCATGAATATCAAATACACAACGTGTGTTTTATAAAAATTAATGTGTGAACAAAACGCAAAACTTTCGATAAATGAAACAAGAAAACATTGTAAGGTCCTTCTAAATATTGTGCTACAGCAGAACCAATTTGGGCAATATTTATCTCCGGTCGGATAGGTTTTGTCGAGACCTCGTATATTAAATAATAAGTAGTAGGTTTTCATCGCTAGAGTTTATATTACATAGTAAGGTAGTTAATATAAGTTAATTATTCACTGTGTTGTATTCCACACTCTTGAGTCATATATTATGATCTCGGCACGAGATTCGTTTTAAACGAAGTCGTCCCGAATGTTGCTGTGTCCCAATAACTAGTGATAGATATGTGCGTGTTGTGTTGTCCATGACTTCCCACATTGTATTGTAATTGTATCCCTGTATTATAATACGTTCCGGCAGACTGAACTACACGAGGGTTGTTCCGACAAGTCTGCGCCCGAAACTTCAACAATTAACACAGACAGAATCAAACAAAGTTTGTTCCAATGGACATCCAAACGCATTTGACCAAGTTGGAACATAATATGCACTCAAACGAAGTTTGTTCCAGCAGACGTTCAAATGAGTTTGAATAAACAGAGATTCAAACGTGTACTTGCTAATAGAAAGAAAAATAACTGTGAACTAGTACAGAACAAATACTTAAATGAAAGCCAGTTTGTTCCAATATTTGTTCAAACATATTTGACTAAGTTGGATCTTAAAATACAAACCTAAACGATGTTCAAATGCGTTTGAACTAAACAAAATTTGTTACAATAGAATTTGCTGAAATAAAATACAATCAAATTGCAAACAACAATGAAAGCCAAAGTTTGTTCCAATATTTGTTCAAACGCGTTTTATCTACTTGGAATAGGTTACAAAAAAGATGTTCAAACACATTTGACTAAGTTGGACCATAAAATACGCACTTAAACGATGTTCAAATGCGTCTGAACTAAACAAAAATTTTTACAATAGAAATTGCTGAATTAAATTACAATCAAATTGCAAACAGCAATCAAATACTTAAATCAAAACCAAAGTTTTTCTAATATTTGTTCAAACGCATTTGAGCTACGGAATTAAACACAAAATCACACTACAAAATTAGTTCCAACAAAGATTCAAATGCGTTTGAACTGAAGCTGTATCCAAATAAGAAATAGGTTCTAACAAGTCCAAACGTGTATAGTTTGAAGCCGTACTATAATCAAAAATCTAACTAAACCTATCGGAAACAAATCTTTAAAAATCTAAAGTTTGTTCCACTATGGGTTCAAACTTATTTCAACATACACTTATACAAAGTTAAATAAGAAGTTTGAACGGAAAACGAAGTTTTGGAACACAAAACTAATTTTAGACAAAATTAGTTCCAACGGATGTTGATATGCGTTCAATCATACAATATATGTTCCAAGAAAAGATCAAATGCGTTTGAACTAATATTCCAACCTAGATTTGAACGTGTATGTGAGAACAAAAAACAAGTAGAAAATTAAAAATTGTCTATTTGTTCAAACTGTTTCAAACACTTAAGCCCCTCCCTTGTTGCAACAACCCTGCCACCCTATAGCGTGTAAGTAGATCAATATCACAACCACCCGAGCTGCCAAGGATCATCCGTAAATTTATTGTTAAAATTGGAATGAATGATGCGAGTGCAAGGATGGATGTTTTAGATTTTCTATTATTACCGTGCATAATCATTGTGATTTAAAGATTTAACTTAAAAGCATTTCAGGGAACGAAGGTGTATAATACAAAGGTACCTAAGTGTTCGCAGACTAACAGTTTGCAACACAAGTTTGACAGATGGTTTATGTGTTAACAAATCTTCAGCAATTAGACAACCGGAGTTGTATGGTGGGGAGGTACTAGCTTCGCATGCGCGCGAAATACGAAACACCTCAGGAAGGATTTTAACAATATCTGGAATTGCTAAAGAAAATCTTTAAATATTAAAAAAGAACTTTTTTGTCTGAAATCAAAATAATTTATAAGTTATTTGACTATTTAAATTTTGTTCAACGTGTTTGTAGCATTATCAGGAATCATTTGTATCATTTTTATCTCAAATAAGTACGAACTTAAGCCTTATTTTAGATGGTCACATTGTTGCTAAATTTGTTATCAAATTTCGTAACAAATTTCATTGGAAACAGATCACTAATTTCATTATAAATTATGATATATCTGTTTGACACCACATAATTTATATACCAAATGGGCTTTAAGTTTTTACATTTATTTAATTTTGGAAGACTGAGTCTTTAAAATAATACATATATTTTTTGTAACTATGTTTTATATTATATAAAGTTTTTAACAATCTTAGAACGCTTATTCCATAATTCTTTTTAAAACATAATAATTTGACATTTGAATCGCCTAGTTTAAAAACTCGACAAATTCATTTTTTTAAATTTATATTCTGACATTATTAATTTACGAAAGCTTAGAAGGGCCACAGAAAAAATAATTTATTATTGAAATTTCACATTTTTCTTGAAATTTCACCTTTTCAAAAAGTTGAAATTTCAACTTTGTCAAATTATGAGTTGCTAGTTAGGATACGTTGCAGTTTGTATTGTTTTATTAAAAAAAATACAAACTGCAACGTTGAAATTTCAAGTTTAAAAGTTTAAACTTCAAGTTTTAAAAAGGTGAAATTTCAAGTTTAAAAGGTGAAATTTCAAGTTTTAAATTTTTTTTTGCGTATGGCCCTTCTACGCTTTCTTATTAATTAGATTTTGTTATTAGACAAACTAATTTTTTTTAAACATAGTTTACTGGTTACTTTAATATTGGAAGAAATACTAAGTGTTATGAATTACATCTGGTTAGTCAGAAACTACAATATTATAAATAATAAGTTTGGATTTAAACATTAAACAAATTTTGTTTTTAAAACAAAGAAACTCATCAGGTAATGTAACAATAAAAATTCAATTTGGCGTTCCACAAACATCATCCGTTGGTGTATCACTGTAAAGTAGGAGCATCAAAAATTGGGCGTCGCTAATCACCTTTACTGTCTCTAAAAATTTGGCTTATATTTCCCAGTAAAACATACTTTAAAAGTTAAAATATGATTCAATTAAAGATGTATTTACCAATTCCAGCAATATTGTTCATCGCGCAAAGTATAGTGTCTCCCCCGCCATACAGATACTCGTATGTTTCCATTCAAATAGGTAATTTTGTTATTTAAATTAATTTTGTTGGTAATTGGTTTTTTTGTTGGGTTAAGATCGAAAGGCTGGAAGAAACTGCCACTTTCATACAGACACAATAGCATCAACGTGGTTTGTACCGCAGCCATTTAGTACTTGTAAAGTTCGTTATCCGTTGTCGCCGCGTGCAGCCTTGTTCGACCACCGTACAAATTGTCACAACACAAATTACAAAGATAATAAACTTATACATGCCTTAGTGCTATCCACGGCCGTAACTAGGACGACGAAAAAAAACCTAGGGGGAAGAAAACTTACTGGATTATTTCATTTTATAAATAATAGTAAATTTACTACAACTTAAAGTATAACTAAATTTTTTATTTGGATTTAGGCTGTGTCCGATGTCGCATTTTTGCTTTTAGGATTTAAGTCTGCTTCACATAAATACAACTCCGAATCGCACACTAATAAATTGGTTTGTAACAACAAAAGTGAATTAAACAATTGGATTTAATTTGATGCTTCAGACTTAATGTTAATATTATATTTCATAAAATAGAAGCTACGAAACTATTCATTGATAGTAATTTTGCTATTTTGCAACGAACATTTGTTTAATTCCTAAAATCCTTAGGGTATATAAATTTAGGATTTAGGTATTAGGGTGATAAAAGTGCAACATCAGACACAGCCTAAAAATACGAATCTAATGATTGGTAGCGTCTAACCAATAAAATACATTGAAGTACATTTATAACCAAATCCCAACACAATTTTAGGTTTGATTTTTTAGTTAATCAAATATTTTTTCACAATTTACTGGTCACCTTAACACTAGGAAGAAATACTGTTGTGAATTTAATCAAGAAGTTTAGATTATTTACGTTTGATTTGATCAAAATAAATAAATAAAACAAATATATTATTTCTCCAATTTGTTTACAAACTGATTTTTAACCATTTTGCATTTTTCGAATGTCATCCAACTATGGCTTATGAAAACAAACAATTCTGTTTGCCAATGATAAATTCGTATAAACAAAAAGAAAAAAATTCTTTAATTTTAACTACATTTGTTTGTAATGTATTTTCAAAACATTTACCAGTATATGAGTGCCGGTGAGGTGACGCCTGGTAAGCGCCCACACGGTAAAATATATCGTCATCATTACCGATGTCTACATGTGTTGTAGATACTGGCACACCCAGAAATGGATAAAATGCCGTGATGATATATTTATTTATTTATTTATTTATTTACAATTATTTTTTAATTCACATTTTTTTATCTTTTAAAATCTAAGATCATATTGAAGTTGGGTCATCTCCTGGCTACAAAATTTTAAGTTGCTAACAGTTTGCTTTGAAAAAACCTTTTTCTTTTAATGATTACTGAAATATATGAACAGTCTGAATAAAACTCGATTTCTGGACTGACATTATCTTTATTGAAAACACAAAATTGTTTCACAGCGTTTCGGAAGCAGATCTTAGCATCCGAAACGTTGTGAAACAATTTTGTGTTTTCAATAAAGATAATGTCAGTCCAGAAATCGAGTTTTATTCAGATTAATACATTATCTTGCGAGTTAAAGTTTAAAGACAAGTGATATATGAACAGTATTTCTCCAAAATCAAAGCTCAATAACATGGTGATAAATTCTAAGCTACATTTGTTTTAGTTTTTGTAAAACAATACTAGAAACTTATTTCCAAATGTTTTGGAAATGCTCCTACAGATAGTTAACATTTTTTGACCTGTTTTTGGAGTTCGACAAAGTTCAAACTAAGCAAAGATAAAGATAAAATAAGATAAAATGGTTAATTTAATTGTGTTTTGTAACTCTAATTAATAATTATATGAAGGAAACAAATATTTAACTACATTGATTTTTTATCAGTCGATGTTTCAATATTTGTTTAACAACAGATATAATCAAAATTAAATTTTTACTTTACTATCTAAATGGTTCTAAATGTACTTTGACTTTGAAATAAAATCAATGTTTTTTTCGTAAAATTATCAAAGTTTATAAAATAAAATACAGCTCCATTGTCGCGAACATGGGGCGCAACTATATTAATGGCCCCCACTTGTGAGAAATGCTAGTTACGGCCCTGGTGCAATCCTTACAAAACAAAAACAAGTCCATGATTACCTCATTGCCACTTCATAGAATAATGCTATACTCTGGGCTATACAATATACACGAAAATGAAAGTGGCATGGCACATGTTATAAATAACGATGTTATGTATGTGGTAGATCTAGGAAATTGCTTCAAGTACAAACCGTTCGTTACTTTTGCAAATTTTATATAAGATAAACATATAATCAATTGTTAAAAAGTAAATTAATACCTATCCCTTTAATAAGTAATGTAATGCTTCATAGAAGTGTAGGGTTCTTAACAGTTTGTTATTTTATTTGCGCCTTGACATATTGTACATTAACAATCGCCGGTCGGTAATTGCTACATACTTTTCTGGGGTCGTCCTTAAATGTATAATATACAGAAATTGCACACAAGTCTTGTACAGACCTTTAACATGAATATTTATACAGTAATACTATTTCAAATTTCAAAGAACCATCTCAACTAACTCACTCCCACCCTTTTAATAACATGCATTTATACACTATTCATATATCATTTCACAGCAGTCACCTTTGTTTTTTGCTTTTAAGGCACAAGACCAATCATCTCCATCATCTAGTTTACGAAATCATACAACCATTTATTCATTCAATAATCATTCTTCGCACACACCATTTGTAAGATCTATCCATTTACATACCAGACGTCTACTAATATTCATGTATACAAATTGAGAAAGATGTTTTATATTAAATTTTATTGTAATCTTATAGTCTATTTGCTGGCATGGACAAAATTTTGTTCGATAACTATCTTTACCAGTTTTTCATCGCTTCTAATACAAAATGACTGGAAACAGTTGAAGATCGAACCCATGTTGGTTAAGCTACTTCTTTTAGTCGGTACTATATATCCTTAAAGTTTCTGCGCGAAATTATGAATCACCCTGTATACGTTTGGCAAAAGTTTTTCACAGTCCGATAATTATTAGATAGAATATAACACATAATTTAATGAAAAATTACTGCTGAAGTTGTACATCTCTATATTTGTTCATGTACCTTGAAAAGTCAAAACTGCGATAGGTCTACCAAATTTGTGAATATCTTCGTCAGGTTATAAGGGGACTCAACGAATTTTTAGAAAAACCAATTTTTAAATTATTTTCAACTACCAATTTTTTATTAATATAAAATTACCCACAACAGTTAAGTTTAGTTCAATAAATAAAAGCGCAGTTTTTAGAATTTTTTACTAGTTTTGATAAATCGGGATTTTTGATGATCCCGAAACTTCTTTTCTGCTCAAAAACCAGGAGAAACATGGAAAACCTGGACGTCTGGTGGACCCTAGTTAAATATTACATCGTCGTTGTAAAGTCAAAATTTTTTGTTAAACCTCTCAACAGGATTAAATCCTAAGTACTGAGTAGGTTCAAATATACAAACATCCATGCCTTAGTGGGATTCAAACCCAAAACCCTGAGTGTACTCATGACTAAGAGGTGTTTCTCTAACCATTGAGCCATCGGAGACCACAAGGTTTTTAAAAAACAAAAAATATTTTTAATTCAGAAATGTTTGTAATATGTTCTTTTGGTTGTTAATACTTAATAATGATGAAGACTTTAGTTGAACCGTAGACATGAGATATAAGATTTTCATCCTTGATGTCCAATCATTTTCAAATACGAGTATTTAATATTTACTTGGTAGGCTTATGAATATTTTTGCGAAACTTGATACAGGTTTTTGCATTTCAAAAATAGATAGTCGAGGTTTTGACTTTACTACATTTTTGCTCCTTCAATTTCTCGATCAGTGCAACTAAAATAATCGCCTTGCAAGCAAGTAAAAGTAATCACAGTCAGAATTTTGATGAACCACTTCCTAAAAACATTTTAAATCATTATTGTTTTGTCCACAATCATTTACATCATTATTATGTTATAAAAAAGGGAAAAGAAAAGTGGTTGTTTGAAAGAGGTGACAAAGAATTTATAAAAAATGATATCCTTGTTAAATGTCTGTGCAATTGGTGTAAATTTCTGTACGACTAACAACATTAGCAATGAAGAAAGGACCTCTTATATCAAGGTCTTTCTTCTCGCCGGCTGCATTTTGTGTTGAGGTCCGATATACACATTGAGTTATCTTCGTGCTGCTTCTTCTTTATTGTTGCGAGTGTGTGCGCGAGTGTAAACGGCCAATGAGATACATAGATAGAGTAGCTCCCTCTCCTTTAACCCTCCATGTTCATGATTCATTAATTCATCGTTCGTTTACTTGTTCTGTATAACTCGATGATAACGATAAGTAAGTGTTGTGTCGTAGCCGTAGCTAAACATACACCGTACTGTGTATACATACGTTAACCGTTAGTGTAGAATAGTAGTAAGTGCACGCAAGGCATTGCACAAGAACACTCCTAAACCCGCGACCTATGTGGACCTACAAGAGACAGATACTTTCTGCGAAAAACTTATAGAGCTTCGAGACAGTTAAAGCTGCAGACTTTAATAAAATGAAGAATAATATTTTTCATTTCTGCTTCAAATCATCTATTATTTATAGCCCTAAATATATTTGGAGGAATTGTACCCAAACTCGACAAGATCAACAGACTTTTGGTCAGTGAACAAAGTCATGAACTTCAGGTACCAACTGGACACCGAAAAAAAAACTAACTTATTTAAATATTAAGTTCTTCCAACGGTTGAAGATGATTTTGGAGATCGAGAACTCCATTACATCCGATACCGGTAGAAGAACACTTCCTGGCCTTAATGTTTATTACATTTTTACATAAATTTAAAAAATTAAATTTGAAAATTATTTTGGCATATTTAAAAATTTTGTTGTCATTTTTAAACCTCCGCCTTCTGATCGGTGTTTCACAACAATTACCGATCAGTGATTTGTGAATAAAACCTACTGTCTAGGAAATTCTATCGGTAAATATTAAAGAAACGAGCGAGCCAAAACTTAATGAAAATAATTTTCACAGACACATCTAAGCTTTCTTAATAATTACGCAAAGGCTAAAAATGTGGTGTCAGATTTGGCTCATCTGGTGCTTGCTCAGACAGTAACAATGACATATTTGCATGAAATAGTGAATTTCGTTGTTACTTACTTGAGGATGGTAAATTTATTTCAGTTCAAATGGCATCAGTTAATTTTTTTTATAAAAGAGCCCATAAAGTTACATTTGATTGGTACAGGTATCGTCATTATCGAAATATGTAAGTAAGAGCATACATATTAGCATCTAGTGTTTGTAATATATTGTTTTTCCATTGTTTTCTGTCCTTGTCCAAGTTTTCGTACCTTGCATCCATTTTCGTTAACGATCCCAGGCAAATCTTCTCCTGGACTTCATCATCCTCTGTTTTTTCTTTCCTTAAAAATCTTTTACAGTAATTTTGCTCATCCTTACAAAAGGTCCCCACCAACTTAGCTGTTTTGTTCCATAAAATCTAGTATCAGTTTCTTTCTTAGATCCCTATATCTCTGTTTCTTTTTACTTAAAATAACAAATACAGTAAGAAGAAAGTTAGGTGCTGATCTTGACCTGAACCGAAATGCAAAAGTAAAATAAGTTAAATTTTATATCTGACCAAAACTTGAACAGTTTTTATTTATATTTTTTGGTCTATGGCTAGTCAGCGAACAATATTTATTAACCAAATATGAACAACAGAATTTCCTAACTTTGTACATAGATCATTTACAAAATAAACAAAAGGTAAACGCGCAGTGGCGATATCATAACTAATGAAGGTCTATTGAGCACGATTGTTAGTGCTATAAACACGATTAGTTCTACAGAAATTTGTTAGGGCTATAAACAATTCTTTGCATTTAATAATAATTGTGTAACAATTTTCATTTAAAAAGTTTTGTTCATGACCATTCAGTGACCAATATTTATTTATGATTTAAAAATTCTTCTACTGGTTAAGTAAATTGATTGGGAGAAACGAAAAAAAAAAACATTTTCTCTCAATCAAGTTAGGGCTATAAACAAATCATATTTAGAAACAGAAATGATTGAAATTAAATCTTCGTTTTATTGATTAATTGTGTAACATTGACTGATGACGAAATGAAAATCTTTTTGTAGATGTGTCTGTATTTTGAGGGTCCACACTTACTTCCTACAGGTCTTCCCTGTCTGTTGATATCCTCGTTCTTCATTCGGAATTGTTATCGCGAAATTGTCTTACTTTGAGGCCTAAGAATCGGCTCTAAGCTCCTTGATGTAATATCTCACTTGTAAATATTCTCTCGGAATTACTCTTAAGGTTTTTTTGGTATTCTCTGTGTCGATTATTAATATAAGAGCTAGATTTAGTCGTTTTGTAATAAAGCAGAATACGAATTATCTGTAGATAACTGGGGTAAGCGAGTATGCAAGGGACTGGCATAGGAGCCCGTCTCTTTTGGTCGAATGGCAGCCATCATTGGCAACTCGGTAATCTCAACGTCGCTGGTGGCGTGGACCAAGGCGAGAAGATGATGGGAAATTATTATCTAATCATTGTCGTCGTTAGTATCATCGCAATCCTTACAGGACTCGGACTACAAATACCGAAGGTGATTGTTTCGACACTGATTGGTACTAACGGAATTGGACACTTTTATCAGTAGCGACAAACATTGGATACTATTATAACTTAGGCGCCAATAACGGTACATTATTGTAACCAACAATATTTTCATCTGACGGTATGTTTATTGACTAAACAATAGAGGAATGTTACTTTAAATATATTATTAGTACATATTTTATATTTAACGCTTCTTTTACTAAAAGCAATCATTTTGGTACCTTTACTAATCTCGTACAAAGCAGGATTAGATTAACAACAACGATAATAGCATACTAAGATCCGAATAGACCAGAAAAGTGTTACGGTCAAACGAAGGCGCCAAACCCAACACAGTTCATAACTCTAAGAACACAATTTTGATTTTAGTGTATTTCTTACAAAATAAACGTTTGCCCAATTTAAAGACCGATAATTCCCATGGAATTAAATCTCTTATGCAAAGCATTCTTTATTTCCAGATTCGTGTAGTAACATTCAGAAGTAATATCACAAGCCCTCCTAATTTTATCGATAAATTTTTATTTTGTACGATTTTTTTTGCTTAGCAACAAACACGAAAGCAAACTGCATGGTAAATCCCGTCTCCGAATGAGGAGGGGTTTTACCTAATGTCAGTTTGCTTGAGTGATTTTGCTTAAAAGCAAAAAAAATAGTACATACTTGAAAATAAAAGTTTATCTGAGAAAATCTGAAAGGTCGTGTGGTATTTGGTGAGATAAATTCCAAAAACAACGCAAATTGAAACTTGACACATTAATTATTACACTGGCAGTTATAAACAATAACAACTATTTATTTACTTGGTAGTGGAGTAGTTCCCATTGGTTGAATTTTCAAGTGTTTTGCATCATGATTGGTTAAAAACTAGTCGTTGGAATTTATCACATATATTGTTCATAGTATATAATTATTAATAAAAAATGCAAAACAAAATTCAGTGGACTTATATTTCTATTTGATTCTACAACCTGTGTATGCTTCGTAGATCTATTGCAATGAGCTATTTACTAGCAGTGGACGGACTATCAACGACATAAATTATTTTGGCTTGCAACTAGCATTAATTTCCAATAATATTCTTACTTTACTTTTCTTAGAGTTTAAACTATTGCATTCTATTACTGACTATTTCACTCATACATTTATAAACCAATCCAAATTCAGGATTCTACCTAGTTACCAAATTTTATTTTGACAAAACAATCTCACAAAAAAAATTTCGCGCCCTTTAAGCCAATCAGATGCTGTATTTTTACAAGTACGTGAGTTTTTTGACGTTTTAAGAGTGCCTAGGAAATATTGTTTATATACCTGTCAAAGTCTTGTCCGCTTATTTTTATTTTTGAAATAGTCATCCGAACACCATTCGTGATTATCCTGGCAAAATTTTCAGATTGTTACTCGAGCCTTTTACTAATTTATCTCGTGACATTGATCAAAAATCACTCGCTTGACAGCTCGTGATTTTTTTGTCAATGGCAGTCAATAAATTGCTAGGCAACCTGCTCTTGTAACAATCTGAAAATTTTTCCGGCAAAAATTTACCACTTTTGATATTATATATGAATAAACAAACTATCGATTTTTTAATAAGACCTACTTAATTTCTTTTACAAAATATGTTCTTTTTGTCTGTAAAATCAAACTCTCATATGAAACGTATATTATAGAATTCAAACTATGTACTCGCGCAAAGCAAATTCTAACATCATTTTCCTGGTGTATTACTTCAAATGACGAATCGTTTACAATCGCATATGTGATTTATATATTTCAAAATATAGATTAAAGAACAAAATATCCGTCATATACTCTTATAATAATTTATTTAACTTCTTATATTGAATTAAACGTTGTTCCTTACACTTGATGGTTCATTTTTATTTTTTTTTTCCATTATATTTAATATTTTTATTTTTGAAATTCTACTTGAATATGTACCAAACAAATTGGCTCTAATTGATTTCGGTGTTTAACCTTATGGTCTTTTGTTAATAAGCTTCTTATAGGAATTTCTAAAATAAGGTTTCTTCAAAATTCTAAATAGCATTAAATTTTATTTAATTTAAATATAATGGTACCTTTACTACCGTTTTAGTAACAATAGTTCCCAATGGTTGTCGCACACATTAAAGTCTCATAATATCTTTAATACGAATCAGTGTCGAAAGTAGTACCACAATATTTGTAGCAAAGGCTCGCTTAGGGTTGTGATAGTACTGATGAAGATGAATTTTTATCTAATACAAATTCTAATAAAGAGAAAAGCAAATCAAATATATGGTATAAATTTTGATATCCCGATCGAATCGTATACTTATATTGAATACGCTGTATACAAAATTATTGTAAGTGGGGAATTCGCGTTTTTGCTCAATACAGCTGTAATTACTGCAGGCGCGCGAAAGGCTCGGTCAACCTTGTCTGGTATCCTGCGCGTGGTAAGCACTGACATTTTCTATCCGAACCCAAATTCGTAGAGCGTAGGTATTTTCAATATGATAAAGGCTGTCATTGCACAATACTTAACAGTGGTCGCAATCAGGGTAAGAAAACAGTCCGTACTGGAGATGCTCATACGCGCTTCTGCCCACGTAACTTGGTCCTTGCACAAAAAAAGAAATACGAATGAGTAATCCAATGTTGTGTATTTTGATAATTAACTAAACTATTAAATATCCTTGCGCACAGAATCAAAGATAGAGCCATCATCCTAGAAGTTTCTTGACAAATCTCAGACAATATTTTTTTTCTTCTTTTTGATACAACTAAATAGTCATATTTCGATGAATGACTGAACTGCTAAATATTGATCTACTATTGCAGATTATTGGCAAATATGAAAAATATTTGAATTCTTTCAAAATTGCGCTAGACGTAAACAGTCATACTTACAGCACGCCAAAGCAAACAATATCCTTGAAGGGGCGTAAGCGCACTCGTATGTTTTATAAACAAAATAGCTACATACCGTTTTTCTTTAAAAATACTGGCCAAAGTAGTATTGACAAAGACTGTTTTCACAAAATTGATTTAATAATTCAAAAACTGCGTAGTCAATCACCGTAAATGATTTTGACAGTATATACATTCACAATCACAATTCTGTTGGTCTGATTGGATATAGATTTACCGCTACAAATTTAGTTCATTTTTTTTCGGGGCAAATGTTTGCTTCGAAGAGCTGTAGACAAATATGTAGACAGCTAAATATTAATTAAGAGATAAATTAAACTTTTGTTAATGAAGTTAAATGAAATAACGAATGAACTGTTAAATATTATGAGAAAATGGTTGTTTTTCTGGGTTGCTGAACGGTTGACTGAAGTACCACGTAATGACCTAATGTTTTCCTCAATACTATTTGGCCATTTTCAAAGGTCTTTGAGAATATAGTACTTGGTGATACTTCGTTCTTTAGACCAGTGGTTCTTAAACGATTCACATCTCAACCCAATAAATTGTAGCAACTCAACAAAATTTTGTTACTTCAAAATTTTTACATTTACAAACTGTAACATGCAATTCAATAATTATAAAAGAAATACATAATTATGGATGCAAAGATTATATATTTGTATGCTGCAATTCAGATGTAACAAAAACAGAAATGTTATTTTAACTTAAATGTGTTTGTCAAGACCTCAAATGAAACCCCCTGCTGATTTAGACCATGTTCATCAGCCCAGAAAACAACCATTTTCTCATAAATACCGGTCATCAAATTCTCAGTAACTACATATGTGAAATATGATGTTATACATAAACTACCCATTCGTCCTGTAACTTTAAGCACTATGACTGGAGTTCTGATCTTTCTACTAAGCAAGCGACTAGCTAAAATCCCGACTAAAGAATATTTTTAGAATGTGTTATACGGCTGACTACTTATTTTCTATTTAATTTGTGTGCGTACCAAATACAATCATACAAATCCTTTAATTACGTATATGTCTGGCAGAGAACTGCCCTTTAATTTTTTTTTTTGTGTTACATGAAATACAATTTTAATATTTACTGAATATCTGGTCGCGAACCTGGGGAACCAGGTTCGATCCCGACCGACGCCAAGTATTTCAAATTTTAAATGGCACCAAAGTGACCCCTGTGGTGCACTTTTCACGCCAGCAATAAGTGCATGTGAGGTAAACCCTAGTAAACGCCCGCACGGTACAAATATGTCATCATCATTACAACATAAATTTTGCGCAAGGTTCCAGTACTTTTTAAGAAGTACAACATTAAGAACAGTAAATCTTCCAAGTTATTTTGGCTTGGGCGCGTGTTCATTTGCTATGAGTGTCTCCCAGTACCCCGACAGAGTTAGATTAGGAAGCCACTTTTGTATCACAGAATTTTTTAAATCGTAGGGCAATATAATATTATGCGTACTCGATATTTCGTACTAAGTATAAGAGAGTGGTGTAACTTAGGGAAGAAACCGCAAGTCGCAGCACTATGTATATCTATCTGTGTCTCTTTTTCGTGAGTGTGCGTGTGGTTGTTTTGTGGCGTCTCGTCCATTCGCTTCCGTTTCCGCCTATGGCCTCCAAAATGGAGGCCGCCGCTGCCGCCATGAGTATGGGACGTTCTGCTCCGCAACGTTCTAGAATCAGCCAGGGGAGATGGAGTTCTAGAAAGCTAAAGCTCAAAAAGGTGAGAGCCCTGTTTCTGAATAGCAATTTTAAGAGTTTATTAATTTATTTAAAAATAAGGTTGTAGGTATTTATAGACGAAATATCTAGAAAAAAATTTGAGTCTACAGTGTGTCCCATTTAGAGGTGCCACCATTGGGATCTCGAGAACTATAAGAGATACGATGTCGGTTAAATGGAACTTTTTGTGCACCATTGGGAGGCCATCTCAGATGTGCTTTTGTTTTTCCAAATTTTCTCATAGGGCACTAGATAATGACGAAAAACTGAATATTGTTGATTTCTTCTTTTTCAAATAACTTCTAAACTATTAGTAATTGAGAAAAACATTTCAATTAGATAGATATTTTTATTAGCTAACCAGTGACGTACGAAATAAATTTTTATATCCGTAAATTTTCGAGATATAACAGAAACTTATATTTTTTTAAATGGAACCCATATCTGATTTTAGTCTCAAAAAAATCAATATTTTTTTCTCTTTTCAATGATGTAAGGGTTATTATGTTTTATATTTGTTTTACTCCTAAAATTTAATTTTTCTCTTTATTTTCCTGAATTTTCTTATTATTTCCCAAAAAAACATTATTATTTTTATTAATTATATTGTATTTGATCAAAATAATTTGTTTTATGCCTTTATTACTTAATATTTTCATTCTAGACTCATAATTACAAATTACACTATGATGAGCCAAGGGCGACCTGATACAAAATATTATAAAAATTAATTTGATACGAATTTTGAGCAAAATTTTCTAACGAAATAAATTATTTAAATACAAAGGAGTATTTCCAAATAGAAATCTACCAATATTTTCAAAATAATTGTAAATATAATACAAAATAAGGAAAAAAGAATAATTTTGAAGGCAAAACAAGTATAAAACATAATAACCCTTACCCCCCATTTAAAAAAATATAAGTTTGTGTTATATCTCGAAAATTTACGGATATAAAAATTTATTCCTTACGCCACTGGTTAGTAAATAAAAATATCTATCTTTTATATTTGAAACATTTTTCTCAATTATTAATAGTTTAGAAGTTATTTGAAAAAGAAAAAATCAACAATTTTCAGTTTTTCGTCATTATCTAGTGCCCTATGAGAATTTTTGGAAAAATAAAAGCACATCTGAGATGGCCTCCCAAAGGCGCATAAAAAGTTCCATTTAACCGACATCGTATCTCTTATAGTTCTCGAGTTCCCAATGGCGGCACCTCTAAATGGGACACACTGTATATTACTATTATTACGAAGCTGATCTGAAAATTTTTAGTAAAAAAAAGAAAAAGCTTTATGGTTTTTCAAAGTATTCTTTCCAAGCAACTACATTACATAACATAACGAAAATTCTGTTTTTGGAATCTTCTCCATCAAAACACTTCTCAAACACATGATTGTTGTTCGGTTTCGGGGTTGTAGTTGTGCACCCAAAATTCGTTACTCGTAATGAAATACGACACCTGTTTTCAAGCTCCTTCGTCAAAGTTACCAAAGAAAAATATATTTTAAAAAACAATATCAAAGGATTAAAAATTATCCGGAATTACAAATGAATGATACATCGAATAATATTTTTTCACAATTTATTTAAACCTTTAAAACATATTTGTTTTCTTTTTGTATTTAAATTGAATATTGGCACACCCAACAATGGGTTAAATCTTGAATTTATATTTATACTGTTGCATTTATAGGCTGCTAAAAATTGGTAAAAATAATAATACATTTTGTATTACAAGTAATTTACTGACTCGTCTATTTAAAGTAGCAAAAAAAATATATCTATTCTGGCCATTCTGCTACAGCAGCACGGACCTTATGTATCGGTAGTTCCCTCGCTGTGTAGGTGTACCAAGAGAACGTTCTGGAAGAAATTGTGAAACCCCTTTTTTAGCAAATACTGGGTCTTTTAGCAAGATTCAGCCCCTGCACATAAGGCCAGAACCGCGCAAGCTTGGCTGCGGGAAAATGTTCCAGGCTTCATTACGGCCCTCTGGCTACCCTAAACTAGCTACCAAAGTCCTGATATGTCCGGATTTTCAGGCTGATGTCAGGATTCCGCCCGGACTTTGAAATTGTCCGGACTTCGTAATTATTTATGAAAAATCAAATGAAAAAAATAATCTTTGTCACTTTCTGTGGTACATCATGAACTTAAACTACAAATAAAAAATAATCTTTCTTACTCTTCTCTTTGGCAGATAAACGAGGTGTGGCAATTAAATAACAAGATTGATCTTAGAACATTGACAATGTATAAAATTACACAAAACAAATATTGCCACCTTCAATGTACTCTTCTCTCCGAACCCTACACCGCCCGATGCGAATATTCCATTGTTGGAAGCAATGCCTGCAGGCCTTTTTTGTTAGATTATTCCTAAGCTCTGCCGCTTTTCTATAACTACATCTCTGCCCGAATTTGGTGCCTTTTAACACAGAATTACAATTTGGGAATAAAAGCAAGTCAATTGGCACTAGGTCAAGTGAGTACGGTTGATCTACCAATATTTCGTCAAAAATGTCTTGCCGGACAGGGCGTTTTATTCCGGCACGTTGTCTCACATTTCAGCCCTTTTTCTTCTCACCCGTACATGAACGGTTATCAAAACCTTCTTGTAATATGCTCGGTTAACGAAATGCCCCTCAGGCACCCAATCCATGTGAATAATCACTCTCATTTCGAAAAAAAAAAAACAATGTTAGTGCACGGCCGAGGCGCTAATCGTCTGCGATCTCTTTTCTTCCTTCTTTAAATCTTCTAAACTGCTCGAAAACTTGAGTACTAGATAGACCCTCATCACCATAAACATTCTTCAACAATTCGTACATTTCTGTAGCAAATTTTTTAAGTTTCACACAGAATTTCATATTGACACAACATAATTCCGGCGGAGTACGAAAAAGTAGGTAAATTCAATCATAGGCTACTGCCGAACGGTTTGCCTAATTATCTTGAAATTGTAACAGTGGATGGAGGGAAGATGACAAATTAATATGACATAGCCTGCAATGTTGCCAAATTTAAAGGAAAGCCGGAAAAAATAAATTTCGTTATTTAATTTCCACACCTCGAATTTATTATATATGTATTATTATTTTTACAAATTTTAAGCAACCTGTTGTAAAACATGTGACAGTATTTATGGTAGGACTATGTATATCGTTGCTTGAAAGATACAGGGCAACCATTTTGAATGTTTGCTGACAAAATGGCTGATTCCAGCATGTTGTGGAGTGCAACGCTACTGTGATTGTATTTGTAAGCTCTTTTGTACTTAGCTTGTAACTTAATATTGGCGTGTCGGTCAACGTACTTGTGAGATCAGTCCTTTGAAGAGCTCGCTATTTTTATGAAAGATATATTTTTATATCGGCAGGGTTAAGTAGATATTTGCCTTTTGGTGGAGTTATTTTTATATGTGATAAGCCAAATTCAGCATCCACAATTCGGTGATAAATTTTTTATAAATTTTTATACGAACAAAATCGGAAAGTATGTTTTATATTGTAAGAATAGGTGGTTAAGATCGGTGTTGTTAGCTCATGGCGGTAGGGCTTTTTGCTTTGCGCATTTGTCATCGATGGGGCTCATATTATCTGATTTTTTAAGCAGATAATATGGACCTAATCTTTTACCTCCCCTTCAGAGTACAAATTTTTGTAATAATACTTATTATTACTTATTATTATTAAAGAATAACAATGTTTTTGGTGTAGGACCTGCGCGTTGACTAAAGACACACATAAATGTTTTTAAATCCTTTCCCTACTGCTTAGAATACATATTAAGGGTTGCAATTTGTTTCTTCATCCCTTAACCTATTCATTCAAAATTTATTTTTTGCTAAACATTCCTATTTTAACCAAAGATTCGTAAACATAATTCATGTTTTATTAATTTTGAAAATTTGAACTTTACACAAATTGCAACTTTATCCTACTTAACATAAAATATGTATTTAGAACTACAGAGTAAAAATTATCTATATCTATAGTGCTACAATCAGATATGGATTAAAAACCTATTGAAAATGATTTGTTAATTATAAATAAAAGTCAGTTTCCTACTACTGCTAATTTGCTATTAAATTTATCTAATAGGTAAGTATGAGTGTACGTATAGTCAGATAAAAAACTACTCAGTCGGGTTCAACTATAAAACTATAAATATCGTAATGAACTATGAAAACGGAGCGGCACAAATAATGGCAAACCGTGGCAGGTATGTGACGCCTTGTCGTAATTACGATATTTACAATTTTATTGGTGAACCCAAAATAGTTTTTTTTTTCTGACTAGACAAGAAAGTAATTATTTACGCATAGAGGGTCGAAAGAAAATTTGAACTTCTTTCGGCGTGAGGTATGAGCAACGTTTTACGTACTTCTGAAATCAAATTAATTTTTTTTTTAATTATTTCTTAAATACATTTGAAGCTTGTTGCTATTTAAAAATATTATGTGGTCAGGTGACTATGCCACAAACCAATAAGGCGATGCGTTGCATTGATAACTACAGTCGAACCTAACTCAAGGGACAGCGAAATTACTTTCAGTTATAGAGATTTCGAGTTAATAAAAAAGCATATTTATTGCAAACAGGCTTAATTTATTAAAACAATACATAATTTTAAAACATTTTTAAACATTGTTTAAAACAAAAAATGGGTTGTTGAACAAAAAAGTTATTTAAAAAAAAAATCAGTTATTAATGATTGATGAAGGAAAGAAAATTACTGGATTTCAGTCAATTATGAAATATATTTTCCGCCTCTACCGGTTTCGATACCTCATGAGTCTTCTTCAGGAGATACAATAATATTACAGATTTTGAAAAAAATATTTTTAAAAAATACAAACATGTGTAACTTACGTGAAAATTTTTAGATTGTAAAACATGGATACATATACAATAATAAATAACATATGAAACATACAATGGTCGTCAAAATTTAAAAAATAAATTAATACATTAAAAAAACTCATGTAGTTGTCAATAAAATAAGATATAAACCTTGATTTAACAGTGGCACCCATTTAACTGAAATTAAGTTATAACTTGTTCCGAAGTCGTTTCTCGAATTGCCGCTAGATTTTAAGTCATTTCTCTTCTTAGTATTTTTAATAAAAAAAATTATAGTTTAAATTTACATATTATAAATTTAGTTTATATTTATTTTATGTTTGGTTCATATTATATTTTAAAATGTTCGTGTATATTTTACTTATATTTGTAATGTCAGTTTTTAAATTTATGTTGTTTTTGTCATTATTTATGTGTAACATTTCAAGAGTGAGGCGTTTGTGTAAATTTTGTTCGGTATCAATAACTTTGACGGCATCAAAATTAAAATTATGTCCGAGTGATATAGCGTGTCCTACTAGTGCACATTTCCCATTATTATTGTTCTTATTTTTGAACATAAACGAAACTGCAATATTATTGTAGCTCCTGAAGAAGACACATGAGGTGTCGAAACCGATAGCGGCGGAAAATATATTTCATAATTGACTGAAATCCAGTAATTTTCTTTCCTTCATCACCTTTCCAGTCAAGAAGTTCTTGCAGCCATTAATGATTGATATTTGTTTTTTTTTTGCATGCTACTTATTTTTTGAGCAAACTAAATATTTCATCAGTTGTATTTTCATTCATAGTAAAAAATAGTTGAATTGTTTCAAATGCTTTTATCATTTCCCGGTGAGAAGGTAACGATAATTTCTTCGTTCGTATTTTTTAACGTGCATAATATAATGCCAAAAAAATATTTTGGGTCTGAAAATTCGAGTTATAGAGACTACAATATTACTGGGGCATTTCGAATTATGGAGATTTTCGGATTATAGAGGTCAAAATATATTGTAAATATATAAAATGTACCGGGAACAAAGGTAAATTTCGACTTACAGAGAGTTTCGAGTTATAGAGGTTCGACTGTATTTGGTTAATTATTCCTTAAGCAATTCTAACAAAAGCTAGTGAAGTTTTAACAGAACTAATATCATTTTTAAAAATAAGACATTACCGGGCTTTTGCTCTACTTTACCGCCCGCTGGGTTAATCTCAGTTTTCACCATAGTAACTAAGATGTAAACAAATAATTTTGATGCAGTTGTACGTAAAATATATTAGCTTTGAGAGCCCATGAGTTGTCGCTTGGTAAGCTCACTCATTGGTACAGATATAGCGTCAGTGAAATTTTCAAATAAAAGCAGACTGGTACACCCATTAATGGGTAATATAATTATATTGTTTCCCAATTGCGCAGCCTTATGTGTGTCTAGTCAACGTCGTATACGTAGCGTCAGTTATCAACACAGTAAACGCTACGCCAGGAATGCTCCCTCGCTGTTTTCAATTATTATGAATCACATATAACATTTACCTATAATAATTATTATTAACATTGAATTTATCATTAAATTATTGGAAAGTGTTGAGAGGTTTACTAAGGTAGAGTTTAATGTATGTTTATATAGCGTACTGTAGTAGAACAACCAAACCTTTTGGACTGGCTCAGCGCTGAGATCCTTCGTCTGCATTGCTGCCTTCAGGGGTTCAAATCAGTTAACGTTACTAACCAGAGGGCAGCACTACTTTAGCAGACGCAGAAGCTCGCTTTTAAGCAGGGTTCATCAACGGTTAACACGAAAACTAATCACATACGCAATACAGTCAGCAATAGTAAACGTATCTTTGTAAAAATTCTATAGGTTAGTTTGGATTTTCTAAACGTGTTGACCGTTGAGGAATCTTGCGGTTTTTTGTAAGCGCTGGGGACGGTACAAAGGAGCCATACTACTATTATTATATTACATGTCTATTAATACTATTGAATCTAAGCAATACAAATTCATCAGTTGCCACAAGGTTTGAATAGGTCTTGGGGTCGAATCTCTAATTCACAAATAGGAAATTTATATTAGCCCAGGCTCATAAAAGTTCAGCCAAATCCAACAAATTATAAAACCGACATAAATGGTGAGAAATCTCTACAAAATTATTTCGACTAGTATAAATATCAGCTGGTACGGTTATTTTTGTTTACATAACTAGTATGGTTAAATGTTTGAACAGCCCTTTATTTTTAGGGAGTATCTACTACACCGTCCAGACAGAGCCGCAAAAAAAAATTAGTGAACTGTTGCACATGTGCAGAGCGATCACTTCTCGTACAGAACCTAAAAGCCGCTATCTACCAATTATGAATTGTCAATTAGGTATTGTTATACTTTGTCTTTTAAAACCCAACCAAAACAATACCTGACTGATAATTCCTAATTGGTGGACAGTGGTTTTTAGGTATTCGAGGAGTGGCCGCTAGATTCCGTCTTGTCCAGGTGTTACAGTTCACTAATTTTTTTTGCGGCTCTGTCTGGATAGTGCAGTAGACACTTCCTTATTTTTAAGTAATTATACAGTATTGGCCATAAAGATAGCAACTTTTAAAAAATTTCTATTTCTCTGAAGTGAACATAAGAATATTGAAAATAAATTACATAAAGAATAACCTCTTAAAATAAGTTTATTTTATGTTAAAATAATTTATATTAAATTTATAGAATTTATTTAATTTGCATAATTCTTACTTTTGTCTGGACATAAAAATAGCAACTACATAATGAATGTCTTTATTTTCTCAATTTCAACGTTTATATCGTATAATTGTTTAAAAAATATAAATTAGTACTTCAAAATTATGGGTCGTAATAAGACTTTGACTAAAGAATTTCGCAATTTAATAATTAAATCATATGAAAATGGTGCTTCGCGGAATAAAATGTCGAAGAACTTTAATTTGCATAAATCTACAATAGCACGAATAATAATTTTCGAAGGAAGGGTAATATTGAGCCTTCTACAATTTCTAGTAGACAAAAAAAAACATCAAACCGAAGCGACAGAATTATAAAACACATATCTAAATAATGTTAAAGATAAAATATCTTCAAGACAGATAAGAAGAATATTAGTTGCCGGAGAACTTTATAGTCGTCGGCCTGCAAAGAAACCACTTCTTTCGAAGAAGAACGTGAAGGCCCGATTATTTTTTTGCAGAAAATCATGTAAACTGGACAACTGACATGTGGAAAAGAGTATTATTTAGTGATGAACTAAGATTAATTGATAGAAATGTAATAACAAAATTACTTGAATTCATGATGAAACGAGAAGAAGTAATAAATTCTCGTGGTTCCGGTTATTACACTAAATATTAGAAAATTTAGTTTTTATATTAATTTTATAAAAGTTGCTATTTTTATTTTTATGTCCAAATAAAAAATATTTTTTGCACATAAATCAATTTTTAAGAATAAAAGAAGTATTTCGAACTTTCATTTTTATTTTTTTTTGAGTTACACAAAGTTTCGATTGATAAAATCTCCAATTGTTATCAAGTGAATCAATTTTTGTTAATATAATGCAAATTATTTTAATGTAAATTAAACTTGGTTCAAGACACTAATACTGCAGTAATTTATTTCTGAAATCCCAGTTTTTACATTAGAGCAATTGATTTTTTTTAAGTTGCTATCTTTATGGCCAATACTGTATATCTTTCTAAAATAAATTTAATTATGTTAACGTTTTATTTTAGTATTACTAGTATATAGAAACACTGAACGAAGTAAGAAAGCTTATATCCTTTAAGACGAGACTATAGTGACGGGGTAATTGCTGCGCTCAAAAATATGCAGATGATTCAACTACAGCCCAGAAGACACAGTATTTATATGTCTCCTATGGTATATCTGAGGTAGAGAAGCGTAACGAAGTGAAGAATTGTAGAAAATAGTGTTTATCGCGCGAAACTCCTCAACTATTTCTAGGATTTTGAGTATAAATTTTTACATAGAACTAATGAACAATATGTTCTAAAAGAAATTTTGAAACTTTATATAGGACTGATGGTATCAGCTACCAAAAATAGCTATTATTCAAGTAGTCATAACTCTGCCTCTAAAGAAAATTTTCAAAAAGTGTACGGTTAATTTGTAGATCTTTTTTTTTTTCGTAATATGTTTCGTTTGTCATAAATAGTTCAATAGTACGAGCTGTAGCCTTTCGCTCGAATCTCATATTCTACATCATTTTGAAGTCTGCTATGGGATTCTCTTAAACAAATGTTTAAAGCCTGGTTTTTCCATCTGAGGATAAAGTGTCAGTTAATTTAACTGCCAGATAAAAAGAAGATATCTCATCAAATTAAATCGAAAGAGATTTGTAGAAATTTCTCACCATTTGCGTAGGTTTTTTTTTAATTTGCTGAAAATATATACGGGACGAAACATTATGAGCCTGGTCTCATATTTATTTTAGACAAAAAATAGCTGACGTACCGTTTTTTATATTTTTACAGTATAACAAATATAACTATAATGTAATTTTAAAAACCATCAAATGAACTTTTGAATGTTCGTAAAAAAAGTCGTGCGATATATTAACTAAAATTCAGAAAGAAATCATCAATATTTTTATGTTTCTTAGCATGTGAATTAGAGATATACACCTCTATCACACTGGGTGTCCCGGTATATGCGTACAAACTTAACTATTGCAGATACTGCAGTGTATTCAATGAAGTAACTTCGAAGTCCCAAAGTTGGTCTGGTAACTGATTTTGAAGGACTATGGCTATCGATCTGAGCTTATTCGCTGGTGTTACTTCTCTGGATACTCTATGGTTACAAAAATTACAAAACTAACTACCTTTGAATAAACATATGTATATTACAATACTACTAGAGTACCTATGTGTGCTGGCTGCAGCAGGCTGACGTAGAATGTGTCCTTGGACTAATTTTGAATATTATAAATTATATATTGTAACTGTTAGGATATCAACAAATTATTATAACTCAGTGGTGGTTCCTGCCTCTTCACATTGTTATGTTGGTTTGAAAATCGTTTTTGGTCAACGATGGAGGGAAAATTGTGACGGCATTAAGCCAATAACTAACCTACTTTATAAAAAATGTGTTGAATAATTGTCATTATCTTTAAGTATCTCACAAACTATGTGTAAATTTTTAATTATATTTAAAGATAGATAAATTTTTATATAGCTGTCTTTTTGATTTGAATATATTGTATGAAGAAAGCTATATAAAAAAACGTCGTTTCTTAAATTTTAAGTTTTTAATAAGTATATTTTATAAGTTGCATACCCATATTAACAAATAATATACATATACTTACTTAGTTTTCGTTAAATTAAAAGTAAGGCTTATTTTCCAAAAAATTGACATATATTTGTAAAACAGGCTTAATAAATTTAGAATATCGCTATTGGACAAACTAATGCTGTCAAAAACTGTAAAAATATTAACCGGATAATATTCCGGTTTAACCAAAACAACTTTCGAATAGGGTTAACCGGTTATCCGCGACAAACTGGGTATTTAATTACAAGTAAGCGGTTAACCGGCTAATTGTAAATATTCTTTATGCACGGACTTCGTTTACCAAAAGTGTTCGAAAATTGAAACAACTTTTTTACAAATCTTATACAAAAAATATTATTTACATAAAGATTTTTTATCTAACTTTGTTTCTGCTTAAAAATAAGACAAGAAATCATTTGACAATTATACATGAATTTCTTTGACATAAACGTCATTTTATAGCCCGCGGGCCTCATTACAGCCCGCCGGGCTATAATAATACGTCATACCAAATTATAATCTACAATATAAACAATTTAAACAGGCAACATGAAAAGTTTTTGTTACAAATCGAAAATTTTTATATTGTTTAAAAAAATGAAAATTAATTTTGTGATATTTATATAGAAAGCACAGAGATACACAAAATAAAACTCAAATGACATAACTAATAAACAAACAATAAACTGTTGTTCTCCGCTTTCATAGCAACACTAGATACTGGATGTACGAGGACAAATTGTTTTCGGTACAATTTTTCTAACACTCATAATTTGAAAATTTTCGTCCGTGCATAAAGTTTTGTATGTACCACGAGCGTAACTTGCTTTTAGGGCCTTTGACATGTTTTTATCCCTCGGCTTACGCCTCGGGCTCAAAAGCCATAAAAGCCTCCTTACGCTCTTAATACATAAATAACTATTATGCTAAACCGGTTTAACGAGTAGTCGTTGTACTGATTTGCTATTTTTGTAAACCGCAATAACCGATTAACCGGTTAAAAGAACAGATTAACCGGTTATATTTGACAGCAATAGTACTGACAAAATCTGCAAATAATAGCAGGTTGGCATACCCAAAATTGAGTAAAAAGCTGTGATGATATATTAATTTAGTTTAAAAATGTTTAAATAAATTTGACTACTCAGTTTTATTGGTCATTTATATATAATCATTAATTCTGCTAATATTTGTGTCAAATATAACAAAGAATTAATAATTAATGTTCATTATGGGTATTGCAAAATGTATTGCCAAAATTTTTGTACACCTATTTATTGTTTTAAACAATGTCCTTTCATTGTTGAGCAACAACGATCCGTTCTACGAATCTTGTCTTTCATGGGTTTAAAGTTTGGAGTGATAGACCCGGTGAACGGAGGAATCGCCACTCAGTGAGTTTGCTAGCGAGAGAACGTGTATGAGAGATGAACTGTTTTTATATTAATATAAAATATGCGTGCAAATTTGATATCACTATAATATATGATATGATGATCGAGCTTTTGACGGCTTTTTATATATGTAAAAGTAATAATATGGAGATTACAGATTTTAAGAGCATAATAAATGATGCCAATGTCGTCTTGACTTGGTATTAATGATAACAAATCGTTTATTTCATCCTATACCATCCCAATTTTTATTTTGTTTCTCAGGTATTTATTTCCATTTCCAATAGGGCTGCTACAAGAATTTATTTATGCCTTCTAAATATTATTGTGTAAATAGCCCCAAATTTGAAAAATATCTCGAAATATCAATTATACAGGTGTTTCTCAAATAGGGGGACATGGCTTAACAACAAATTTCTGAGGCTAAAATAAGACATTTTATCAAAATTTACCTTTACCGGAAAGTGTACCATTTAGCCAGTATTCTGCTTCAAAGTTTTTTGAAAAAAAATTGCTTTATTCGATTTGAATGAAATTTGGTACGACAGTTTATATGGTAATGTCATCTTTTAAGATGATACTTGTTAATATTAGTAAATGCAATTTAGGTTAGATTAGACCGTAACTTTTTAATGGCCACACCGATAACGTGAAATTATTTTTTTTTTCAGAAAGATACATTCAATATTAAACTTTTCTCTCTCTGCGTAATTTGTGATATCTGTTACGGTTCAGACAGAAAAAAAATAAACCTGAGTGACTATATCGTGAATTTTTTTAAAATAAATTTAATCTAGCAGTCTATCCAAATGTCAAACAATTAATTTCTAATGACAGTAACGAGTTGTCAATCTTTTCAACTTATTTAGGAGTAAGCTAACATATATATATTTGTGTTATTTATAATAATGGTAGTAAAATACTATTAAGCCGAACAAGCAGATGTTATTAGTTTCTGAATATTGCGAAGGAATTTTTTAACAACCCATAAACAATTGTTACTGTCATTAGAAATTCGTTGTTTGACATTCGGACAGACTGCTAGATTAAATTTATTTTATAAAAATTCACGATGCAGTCACTCAGATTTTATTTTTTTCTGTCTGAACCGTAACAGATATCACAAATTAAACAGAGAGAGAAAAGTTTACTATTGAATGTATCTTTCTGAAAAAAAAATAATTTCACGTTATCGGCGTGGCCAATAAAAAGTTACGGTCTAATCAATGTTGGGACACCTACGTTTCATACATTAGTAGTCCACTAATAATAACAAATATCATCTTAAAAGATGACTTATAACCATATAAACTGTCATACCAAATTTCATCCAAATCGAATAAAGCGTCCGGTTATTATAAGCAAAATTAATTTTTTTCGGGGAACTTTGAAGCAGAATTCTGGCTAAATGGTACACTTTCCGGTAGAAGCAAGTTTTGTTAAATCGTCTTATTTTAGCCCCAGGAATCTGTGGTTAAGCCATGTCCCCCTATTTAAGAGACACCTGTATATTGGATTAATTTTCCTCTTATTTTTTACACATCAATCGGTACATTAATATAATGTTATAATAACAATAATAATAATTTTGTCAGATAATAGTCTGGATATTGCAATGTTTGAAATTGTTGGCCACCTGTATACAAAAAACTGTATTGCATTATTTTTATCTAAATTTATTTGTTTCTCTTCAAAATCGTTGTATTCCTCATTATTTTAATTTTTTCCAGAGCATGCACGAACTCTTGCAGACTCTTACGAAATTCAACCAAACTAATCAGTTAACAAAAATGGTGTGATGAAGCATTTGTTTTACTTCAAATTTGCAAGAAATTTGTTTATTACTACAGAAATAACTAGTGCAATGTGTATTAACTATATACATTAAGTGCATTAAGTGTTGGTGCAACGTTGGATGCAGTTTTCATAGGCGGAGAAGCCGGCAGGAAAGCAGGGGGCATCGAAAAAGGTAGGACATGATTTTTTATATACTATGATTTAGGTAAACATATTTACAGTAATACATAGAAATTATTTGTGTGGCTTAATGAAGTAAAATAGCAGGTAAAATACCTATTAAGGAATTGAAAGTAGAAAATTTATTAGAAACATTTCAACAATATTTGGTTTAGGTATATAGGTACTTAATCACCAGTAGTAGGAAAATTAAATATTTTTGCAAAACTTAACAGCTAAGGTTACTCCTACATATTAATAGCAAATTTACTGCCTCATTCACAGCTCCGGAAATAAAAATAAAATTATACTTAAAAATAAAAATAACGATATAAACAATAGATTCTTAAGGCTCATTCACAGCTATGAAAATAAGAAATATAAATAAGACTTTGTGGTTGGTGTTCACAGTTTCGAAAATAACACTTAAATCAACATCAACTGTCATTAAATATATTTACAACTAACAAGCAATAATAACAATTACTTACCTTTTAAAGCATTGTACGCAATCATTATGCGAACCTTTGTCTTGCGACAACTTTTTAAAAGTATATTTAAATTGAATTCCTTCTGCCAGAATCACGATTTAAAATATACTGGTTGTGCCACTCTGCACAAAAGGAGGGTCCAAAGCAATACGTGTTTCCTCGTTTTTTCCGCTAGAGGCGCAACGTGAGAACGACCCATCTGACACTTGTCATTTGTATGTCATTTTGAAAATATTACATTTTATATCTTATAGAAAGGTAAATAAAACAAGTTTTGAAGTACATATTCGTATTATATGTAATGTAATATAAATATTTTGTTGAAAGATATTGCAATTAATTCAAAATGAAAAGAAAATTAAATAGAAAATGTTTCATTCCTGGATGTGAAACCGGTTACAAGAAATCCACTGAAAAAGAATCTCTGTTTGCTGCTCCATTCGATATATCACTTTTTTAAAAATGGCATTGTACAATTAGTAGAGATTATCGCGAATTAAGATTGAATGATGTTGTTTGTCTAAAACATTTTCGGGTGAAGATATTATTACCGAATGGAAATCTGGAAGCGTACGGTTCTATCAATTTATTTAGTTTTTCCAATTTTAAATTCTAACAATGTATTGATATTGATTCAGGTTTCCATTAAATATATAAATTTATATTAAAAATAAATTTATTACGCATTTCATTTTTTATATTTTATGTAAAAATAGTTTGCTGTGGTAGGGTCGTTTTCACGTAGCGCATCTAGCGGATGATTCAAGGAAACACGTATCAAGCGGACCATCAGAAACAATGAAAAACATGACAAGTGGCATAACCAGTATATTTTAAATCGTGGCCAGAATGCAAATTGACAGCTCAAATGACAGTTATTATGTATGTGCTTATTTTTGTGTAATTTTAATTTTAGTATAACAACAATCCGAAGTATATATCACGTCTTGTAAAAAAGTGGTTATTGCAAAATATCTGCGAAAAAATTACATTTTGAACAAAATTTGTATGCATCCTAAAAATCCTAATAAATATGCCTATAATCAAATAAAAAAAAAAACTATTCGTGATTTATGGAATTTTCATGCCATAAACCCTGTACAGTTTCACGAAAATTAGTTTCGACCCGTAAAATTCGAAATTTAATACAACGCAGTTTGAAAACAAACCTATAATACCGGCTATAAATAAAACACCATTTTATGCCGCACTCCATAAAAATGCACAACGAACAATAAATTTTCAGGGGTGCGTAGCGACCCCCCCCCCTCACACGTGGTTCGGGCCACGTGTAGATTAAGTGAATTCCTGCAGTCTATAGGAGATATCACGTAATGCACTCTGAGGGTGTAAGTATTTTTATTTGACCACAGATCGTAAACATTCAAATGAAGAATGCGTGAATTCAACCAAAATAGGGGAGGCGTGAATTTCGTATTCGGTTACGCATACACATTTAAATTTTAGATGCTAAATAATTGTAAAATTGCACTTAAAATAAATATATTATAAAGTGGTAGTACTTCAACAATATTTATTAAATTACGTTTGTCTCTTTCGGGTCACGCACTTTAGAATAACATAATGTAACAAAAGTTTTTAAAAAATTTGCGCTCCAAATTTTATTACTGAATAAGGTAATAATATGTAATAGTTGTTTTTTTATCTCTCGTTAAGAGAGGTATTGGATTCATGCTAAAAACCGCATATACAAACTTTAATGAATAAGCAAGTTTTAAGGTCACTAGAATTAAATTTGATCATTTTTACAATTACGTTTGTGTGTGTGTGTATGTGTGTGTGTGTATGTGTGTACGGATGTTGGCGGGACGGTTTCTCAAATTCTATAAGACTAAAGACCAATTTAACTACTTATTCCTTAATCTGACATTAATGGGAAGAGCTGAAAAGGTTTTAGTAACAATTGGACAACCGGAAGTAGTAGCTTCTTAAAAAAATCTTCAATAAATATTATTTTTTAGAAATTTATGTTATTACAATTATTAAAGAATATAAAATTCTCTATCCGATACAATGAACATTTTTATTATATCTTCTATAGATTTAGAGACAAAGAATTATAAATATATAAAATAATCCTTTGTAATGAATCTCACAGCACTCATAACTCCATGGGAACCAGTTGAAAAATTAAAATGTTTCTAATTGTCAGATAAATGTCAGTGGCAAAAATCCAGAGACATTATTGAAGGCCTTTCCTGGGAAGTATATTCAATATTTCTTATTTTAAATTATACATACATATATTACATATACGCTTCAGAAATACCGCCGATGAATTTGAAGAATCTCGAACATTTAGAAGAGTAGGAGAAAACTTATATAAGCATGAATTTAAAAATATAAGAATATATTAATAATAGATGTACGTAGAATTTTTTGTGTGTACCAGAAATGTTAGAAAAAAATGTACAGTAAAATTTTTGAAAGAAGTCCGATCAAGGCCATCTACGAATTGTATCTATGAATTAAGATTTTGTGCTGTCAAATTTAGTAGTAACTTTTACTTAGTTTTTATGAAGGTACATAATATCTTGTGTACCTCATAAAAACTATGTAAACGACACTACTAAATTTGACAGCATCTTAATCTTAAATCTTAATTCATAGATGCAATTAGTAGATGACCTTGATCGGACTTCTTTCAAAAATTTTACTGTACTTATATAGCCTAATATGGAAATGGCGAATAGGTCTTGTGCTGGCCACAACAGATTTTTTTAAATATATCAAAACGTTTTCAGTCAGCATACATGGTGTTTTCAAAATTAAAAACATTTTGAAAACTGCATGTACACTCAGTAAATGGTACAGGACAGTAATTTCTAAACGAAATTTTGAAAATTATTCCCACACCTTTTGTTTTCTGTTCTAATCAATTCCCCCTTGTAAATTATGTGAATCCAACCCTGTATGTTGTCATTCTGCTGGACAAGCATAATGCACCTGATGTATGTGCAATAGGGGTTGTATTGCCAACTGCAACGCATATAAAATGAGGGTGCAAGGGACACACCCTAAACAGTGGGGTAGGGTATGGGTCCAATGCCAAATGAAGGACATTCGTATTTGTGATTTTTCCAATTCAACTTTGACTACAACGTAGATTCAAATATATTCTTAAATTTAATAAATAAATATAACATCACGGCTTCTTACCCATTTCTGGGTGTATCACAGTCGGTTACTTTACTTTCCAAATAACGGGAAAACAATTATTTTTATTAGATTTTGTCTTATCAAAATTATAATCACATTTTTGGGGGTTATAAATAAATATAAATAAATATATCATCACGGCATATTACCCATTTCTGGGTGTGCCAGTATCTACAACACATGTAGACATCGGTAATGATGACAATATATTTTACCGTGTGGGCGCTTACCAGGCGTCACCTCACGGACACTCATAGCTGGTGTGAAGAGTGCACCACAGGGGTCACTTTTGTGCCAATTAAAATTGGAAATATTTGGCGTCTGTCGGGATCGAACCCGGTTCCCCCAGGTTCGCGACCAGGCACTCAGGCACGCGGCCACGGGACCCAATTATGATTATAATTATAATTTTTGTAAGACAAAATCTAATAAAAATGATAACTCAACAATAGAATCAATATAGTATATTAAAGGACTGATATCATATTGGGGGATTACGGCTCAATCGAATTAAAGGAAAATAGCAAAAAAATACGAATGTATATGCTGAATAACGAATATTAATAAAAAAATGATATAATTGAGATATTTCGGAAATAAATAATATGTACTACAGTTTCCAAACAGTTTTTATTTTAATATAAATTTCTTGCATTAAACTTAATAATTTAAATACACCTGTAATTATAAGGTATGTAGACTAATACATTGTTATAATATTCATTTGTTTTTATGTAAATATAACTTAAAATAGCATATATTTCAAGAACATTTAGGTCCATGATGAAAACAGTTTGATATAAAAACACATAAATGTGACGTCACGTCAATCTTTTCAAAATTCGGGAGACCATAACTCGCTTATTAATAGGAATTTTTTCACCGGATTTTCATCGATAGTCTTAGTTTTCCTAATATTTTCAGATGAAATTATAAAAAAAAATGGTGTAATCCCCCATTGTTTGCTTCTGCGCGTTGTACAAATATTTCGCATTATAGAATGCCTATACTTTTTTAAAATTTGTGTTAAATTGCAAATATATTGGAAAATTGATTGCTTTTAATTCATGAGCAGAAAAATTCACATTATTAAAAAACCAATTCATTCCACAATTCCTGGAAATAATATTTCAATATGTAATATAATTTTACGAATAAAACAAACTGAGTTTATAATTAACATCAAAAATTAATTAGAGTTTTATTCTGCAATTGATTTTGGTTGCAATCAGTGCATAACAAAATAAACACTAATCATACTGTAGCGCAGGTTTGGGTAAATAAATGCAACGAAATCGAATCCTACGCGACTGCACAAATACATACAATATGCAACAGGGTGACGCTAGGGATAAAATCACATAAGCGAAGCTTTGTCGCTTATAAATCGCAGTAGACTCGCCATCACGTATTTACATGAATAGGGATGCACTTCATTTCGAGCTTTGGTCCGGCCCGGCCCGAAGCCCGCCTCGATTTCGAGTCGATCATCGAGCCGGGCCGAAGATTTTTTTTATCAGGCTAATCATTTGCAAAATAGACGAATCGGTCTTTTGATTTTGACCCGGCCCGAAAAATCTTATAGTTCAATTAAATACACAGTTTCCTAAATATTTTTTCGTAATACCATGCTGTTATTATGACATAACAGGACTAAAAAGAAAAATGAAAAGATAGAAATAAAAAATTATGCCTACAATTAAGGATCAGGTGTTCCTAGAAAAATAATAGCATCTTGATGGACTGTTGTCTAGGAGAATTTATAAATTAACCAAAAAAAGTTGTTCAGTATGACAGATATACAAGAATTTTATTATTCCTAAATGTTTAATTTTATGTTATTACGAAAAATCTTGAACGCCACACGGCCGATATGCAAATAACGAACTCGACTGGTTATAAAACTCAGTCGTGTCCGTTATTTGTCTCATATCGGCCTAATGACGTTAATAACTTTAATAACAACGTATGGAGTTAAAAAGGATCAAAATGATTTAATATCATACTTCACATCTTAACAAATAAAAATGTTACTTTATTCCACTTATTTAAGTTTATTCACTAAAGCATAAATAATGCTATTGTGGTGTTATTATTTCTATTGTTACTGCTCGTATACTTAAATAATAGTTAAGAGCGTAAGGAGGCTTTTATGGCCTGCGGCGGGATTTTGAGGCCGAGGCGTAAGCCGAGGGATAAAAACACGTCAAAGGCCATAAAAGCAAGTTACGCTCGTGGAACATACAAAACTTTATGCACGGACGAAAATTTTCATATTATGAGTGTTAGAAAAATTGTATCGAAAAGAATTTGTCCTCGTACATCCAGTATCTAGTGTTGCTATGAAAGCGGTAAACAACAGTTTATTGTTTGTTTATTAGTTCTGTCATTTGAGTTTTATTTTGTGTATCTCCGTGCTTTCCATATAAATATCACAAAATTAATTTTCATTTTTCATTAAAGAATAAAAATTTTCGATTTATAATAAAAACTTTTCATGTTGCCTGTTTAAATTGATTATATTGTAGGTTATAATTTGGTTTGACGTTTCATTATAGCCCGGCGGGCTATAATGATGCCCGCGGGTTATAAAATGACGTTTATGTCAAAGAAATTCGTGTATAATTGTCAAATTATGATACGTCCGTGCATAAAAATGTTTTTTGTTCCTACCATAATGATTTCTTGTCTTATTTTTAAACAAAAACAAAGTTAGATAAAAAATCTTTATGTAAATGATATTTTTTGTATAAGATTTGTGAAAAAGTTGTTTTTATTTTCGAACGCCTTTGGTAAACAAAGTGTTAAATACTCGTAGGTCTGTAATTTTTATACCAAACTTACACTAGAAGTGTCTCTGTTTTTGACAACTTATGTTAACTAATGTTGAACATTATAAGGATGTAAAAGTTTTTTTTTTAAGTTTGACACGAAAAAAGTTCAACCTTTCGCCTCACATAAAAATCAAAATTAGGAATGCCGAATGCACTCAATTTCGAGCTTAGGTCCGGCCCAGCCCGAAGCCCGGCCCGATTTCGGGTCAATTTTCGAGCCGGGCCATTTATTTTTTTGTCTAGTCGATCCAAACTTCAAAGCCCTATACACGAATATGATTGGACAAATATTATTAATTCCTGTACGAAGTTCGCGCATTGTTTCTTATTTCTTGTGCAGTACCAAATTAATTCCAATCATTAATTTATTAATTATCGAAATCTGCAGTTTCGAAATTACCTTGCTCCCCCAAAATTTAATGATTAATCTTGTCTGTTCTCCCCTATCATGTATGCCGTTTGACTGACAGATGCATGGTGCAGTATTGAACGTGTGCATCTGGTTGCTAAGCGACCAAGGTCAACTGTACGCACTCTGTGCTGTTTCATACCATGTCATACGCAATCACGTGATGGAAAGAAAGGAAGAGTTACTAGGGAAGTAGGGATTTAGGGTACGGAAAAACAGGGATCGAAAGAGGGATAAAATCACAGCTCAAAAGAAGATGGATTGCTGGACACGTGATTGTTAATATATGGCGTGAAAATGCGTACATGATTTTAGAGGAATTTGCAATTATAAAATTATTGAGAATACTGTTTGTTCTTAGATACCCTTCATATTATTGTGACCTTCCGTCACATGAACTGAAAGAGCTTGTGAGTAAAACCTATTTTCTATTGCTATAAGTTCACTAATTGCGGTTTTCGCTGCTATTATAGTCGAAATTGCAGGAATTATAGAAGTCAAAGATATGATCTTGTTTTAAACTATAACATTATTGCATAGTTAAAATATACTAGTTGGTGCTGTGTTACGAAATATTCCTATTCAATTTTGAACCACTTCAACGTGTACTTTTATACCAAATTTAGTGGTTAAGATTACCCAACCTTGTGTGGCCCTATATAAACCAATTTATTGTTTATTATAAATAGAATTTCTTAGAGAGTATTTACAATTTGTTCATAAATAATATAATATGAATTGTATTATTGCAATTAGCGGGAGACAGCTGGTAAATTAATAATTACAGGCAGTTAATTGAAAAATAACACAACGAAAATGACTCAAATTACGATATCAATCAAAATTCGATGCATATACAAACATTATTCCTGCATTGGCCAGCGAATTTCATTTCATATCGTATAATCACAAAACCACCCCTAGGATGGGTACATAAACACTCTTCACTATTCATCCCTTCCCAAATCAACCATAAATAAAAAAAATCTGTTGTGGCCAGCACAAGACCTTCCGTCAATTCGATGTATTTTGCACAAATCCCATACCAAAAGGACCGTGGAACAGTTTCTATATAATATCATGTAAAATCGAACACGAACACATACTATTTTTTTACAAATTTCATACCAAAAGTTCATTTGAAAAGGTTCTATAAATCCAATAAAATTATGACATAAACATACACAAAGTAAAACTCACTTGACACATTTTACTTTCTGCTTCAGCTATCCCCTATTTTATTAGGGGTCGCTGTTTCCTCTTCTCTTCCACTCATTCCTATCCAACGTATCTTCTTCACTCAGTCCTTCCTTTCTCAAGTCTTCTGCGATACAGTCCTTCCATCTTCTTTTTAGCCTTTCACTGCATGTCACTTGAGAGGACCACTATGAAATACTAATTTTTTCATCCCATACTTTCCATATTTGGTTTTGCACTTGCAACACACATCTGTCAATTAGAATTTTGAATGTATCAGATAAATAGCAAAGCTGACTAATTTTTGAAAATTAATTTCTTTATAATGCTTTAACTCTACATCTATTGAATATGAAGGAAAATGAATAATCAAACCATATAGAGAAGAGTATATTCTTTAATAAAAATGTCAAAAAATAATATTTAACTGCGTTTTTTTTAAGAAAAACTGTTAAAAACTTCAAATAAGGGTACTTCCTGTGGATCAATTATAACCAAAATCTAATCAGCTCTTCATATGAATGTACAGAAGAGGAATACGAAAGAATTATAATTTTTAGAATTGTAGTATTGGAGTTATCGTCGGAGAAAAAATTGTCACACACGGACACACATACACACACACAACACACACACACACACACACACACACACACACATACATACATACATACATACATACATACAGACATCTTCTTAAAAATAGTAAATTCGTATTGTAGGGACCCTAAAACGTGCTTATTCATTAAAAACTCACCACCGAATTTTTTGACTAAAGACAATACCTTCCTTACCTAAAGGTGACCGAAGGTAAAAATCAACATAGTCTCAGTTACTACTTCCGTTTGTCCAATTGTTACCAAAACCTTTTCAGCTCTTGCCATTAATGTCAGTGTAAGGAGTACGTAATTAAATTGGTCTTAAATACTTGCATTATAGGTTTTAAGAAATCGTTCCTCCAACATCCACACATACACAAACACTCAAAAACACACACACACACACACACACACACACACACACACACACACACACACACACACATCATCTAAAAATATTAAAATAGGGTTGTAGAGATCTTAAATCGTGCTTATTCACTATAATCTTGATATGTAATTTTCATCATGAATCCAATACTCTTAGTGAGAGGTAAAAATTCAAAATATTTCCTTTGAGATATACCCTATGTTTATTAAAACTCATAACCAATCCAATATAACTTACAAGTAATATTCTCAATCTTATTAACTTGCTCCGTCTTTTGCACCCTCTGTTGCATATCGCTTGTTGCTCAGTCCACGTGAAGACATTAAAATCCTTCCAGGGGCTGGGTAGAGCGAAGGTAGGGGGATGCAAACCAGTTGTGAATCACTTCGTGACCTGCAAGGGAACTCAGTTTCTCCCCTTCGCGAAAGAGTACGACGTAAAAGATTGAGAATTTGCACCAATCGGCCTTCTTCCTCAAAGACAGAGACGGAGAACGTGATGGACATTTTGATTTTTACAATAGCATATGCTGAGTAATATTTGGGTTTTGAATTGACGCAATATAATTTCACCTCTTCTATCGAAAGTTCTTAAGCTCGAGTGTCTCTTCTCCTTTACTGACAACGAAAATTAATACATGACAGCAAGTGATTGTTGTGTTGTGATTAAAATTTCGTAACATGAAGCATCTCTGAAGTGCTGGAGATGAGAGAAGATGATAATCATTCATGTGAATAGGGGATTATGTATAATCGAAACCTGTGTATGATTACGTACGCAGTAATTCCAATTGATTGAGATTACTATAGATATGCTTGCCATGAATTTGCAGAGGAATATTGCGATGCAAAGAGACCATATATGAGCAACAGAATGTTTGATAGGACAAGAATATATTGTTCTGCTTCTCCTTAATAATAATACTACTATGTACTTCTAATGCTCGATTGCACCTCTGACGCTTATATTTTAAGTGATGTAAAATGGGAAATTGCAGCTAAAATTTCGATTTGGATTTTTTACCTCTCGCTATGATATTGGAATCATGCTAAAAATCACATATCAAGAGTTTAGTGAACAAGCACATTTTAAGGTTCCTAGAATCCGTTATAACATTTTTACGATGATGTATGTGTGTGTATGTATGTGTGAGCGTGTGTGTATATGTGGATGTTGGAACCACGGTTTCTCAAATACTACCTAATATAAGATTTAAAACATGTTTAACTACTGTTTCCTCAATTTGACATTACGGACAAGAACTAATTAGATTTTGGTAACAAATGGACAACCGGAAGTACTAGTTTCTAGAAAAAACAATTTCTAAATATTTATTTTAAATTTATGTTATTACAATATTAATGAATAAAAAAATCTCTATCCGAATAATTTAAATTTTTTATTATATCATTTATAGAGTGCAATTCTGTAATTTTCTATAACGCTATAGAAATGTAAAAATGAACAAAATCGGAACAATTTTTGTTTACTCATACGTTTATTATCGTTTGACATTAAAAAATCTGATGTGGCCAACACAAAACCTCCCGCTATTTAATTTTTATTAATTTAAATACATACTTATTTACTAACGCTGCAAACTGTTCCATTGCAGAAAACTATTGCTTTATTTACTATTTTCATTTTAAAATGTCACTATTATTAATTTGAAGTGATTAGTCTTTTGACATTGACGTTTAGTGTCAGTTACATTTATTTGAAATATGAACTGTGTAACAAAGGAATTGTGTTTATCTTAGGCTTCGTAATTAATAAAAAAAATTATTTTCAAGTTTATCTGTAAAATATATAGAAAAAGTATTAATGTATTCCTGTAAAAAATTCAATAATCTTTAATTTGCATAAGACATAAAATGCGAAAAAATGGGATTTAATGGTATTTTTTGAAGAAAAACCATTATGAGCTTCAGGTAAAGTGCCATTTCCGGTTATCCGATTTACACCAAAATCTAATGGCTTCTTTTCATATTAGAATAGGGTATATAAATACAAGGTTTCAGAATTTTCTGAATGATAGTATTTGAGTTAGAGCGAAGACAAAATCCATACACATACACACACACACGCACGCACACACACACACACACACACACACACACACATACACACATACAGACATCATCGTGAAAATGTTAAAATTTGATTCTAGGGACCTTAAAACGTGGTCATTTACTAAAATCCCGACACGTGATTTTTAGCACGATTCCTATACCTCCCTTACCAAGGGCAGCGGGAGGTAAACTTGTTCATGGAATGAATTTTAAAATATAAAAATATATAAAGAAGATATGTGTTTTTGCGTGTACCTGAAATGTTAAATATGTACAATACTAATATGGAAATGGCGAGAGGGTTTGCTCTGGTCACAACAGATTTTTTACGTTTATAGCCAAAAGCTACTAGTATAATATCATGTTCGATTTAATTTGTAAGCAAGTACACTTTATGAAAATTTCGAATCTAGACTATAATAAACTCAGCTTATTGTCAAATATTTTCATGAGCTATTTGATATGCAACAAGAGTATATATTCCCTATACAAATTCAGTGCAAATTTCCCTGACAAATGCCTACTTGATCCATCAACCATCACATCACCAAGCCAGCTCCTGCTGCATGCGTTGAATACGCAGCAGGCTGCAGGACTCAGGACATCAGGAAGCCTGACCGGACGTCCTGCATGCTTACAGCATAGCAAGCAGGATAACGAGGGTACACACGCACCAGAAGGAGAATTTCTAATGACGCAACTTTGCAGGAATTCAATCAAAGGATGCAGCATGGTTATTTTAAAGTTGAACGGTAAACTTGTAAAACGTGACCCTTAATGTTTGATGTTTGTGTTTTGGGATTTCTTTGCATACTTGATTTTGGAGAAACAAAAGTTTGGCAGGACAGTTTATTTAGAAGAGTATTTCCCTATTGTTTAACTAAAAACAATAAAACTAGATACGTATTTCATCAGAAAGTTTTTACAAAACGTCAAATTTACTGTAAAAGAATAGTTACAAACAAATAATATTACTACCAAGTTTATATCTCTACCTACTTTTGAATTATGGCCCCAAAAGTCAATATACCCCATATTTAGATAAAAACTTCAAAATTTTCAAAAATCTAATTTGTATGTATCTAGATACTTCTCAACGCGCTGATTCCAAATTTTGAAACCGCAGGTCGATATCTCTTTTCGTTCTCGAGATATTTAGATTCAAAGTTTTGCTCAAAACTGCCCATTTTTGGGTAGTAACCCAAAAATGGGTCGAGATATGAATTTCGCGACACGACCTTTCGATTCAACGGGCAAAATTACATAAGTGTACCAATTTTTATAATTTTTGCACACCGCATACAATCTCTAAAGCAAAATAACAGAAAATGACCAAAATCGCAAAAATCGTAAGGGGTACCCCTTAGAATTTTTTCAGATTTTGGCCATTTTCATACTTTTATTTATAAAAACTGAACCTGTTGGACAAAAATTATAAAAATTGGTACACTTATGTAATTTTGCCCTCCGGATCGAATGGTCGTGTCGCCAATTTCATATCTCGACCCATTTTGGGGTTATTACCCAAAAATGGGCAGTTTTGAGCAAAACTTTGAATCTAAATATCTCGAGAACGAAAAGAGATATCGACCTGCGGTTTCAAAATTTGGAATCAGCGCATTGAAAAGTACCTAGATACATAATAATTAGATTTTTGAAAATTTTGAAGTTTTTATCTAAATATGGGGTATATTGACTTTTGGGGCAATAATTCAAAAATGGACAGTGATATAAACTTGGTAGTAATATTATTTGATCGTAAAGAGAATGTTACGTAAGTCTACGCATTTTTAGAGTATTTATGTATGAGTATACATAATATATATATATATATATATATATGTACATGTGCTAATTTTATTGGATTTATAGAATATTTTCCAAAGAACTTTTGCTGGCCACAACAGATTTTTTTCTTTGTACTTGGCTTAGTAAGTATCTAGACATGATATATATTTATTCGAAAAGTTTTCGTTGATTTGCGTTGTAATTACGCGAGATAATTCTCAATATCTTCCTCTTCTCAATTTGAATTTTCTACGCTGTCAACTCCGATCTCATTCGCTCATCTCTGTATGTAAATGCTGAAACTCTATCCTGAATTGACAAAAATACCAGTACGTAATAATTGCTGACACGCCAGCCTATGAATATTAACTACGTCGCAACCGCTCTGAAAAAACTTGATATATGCAAACAAAATGACCCTTCCTCTTTTTAACTAAGGCTTATCCGATTTAATAAAGTATTTTAATAATCCTTTTTAATTAAAGAATATACCCGGCTGCGAAAAATTCACGTGTGGAAATCTATTACTGGATGCTTTGTCAAAGCGATGAATATTTATGGTTTATTTTCCTGCTCAAATAGAAAATTTATTACGAAAAATTCCATCGGAACTTTCTGGGAAACTCTTGATATAACCGTACATCTCCATATTACACTTCGCAGAAATACTTTGTATATATATTTATTCTGGAAAATTTAATTGTTTGTAGTTTTCCAGGAGCCCAAAGTTTTTTCAAGCTTTTCTAAGCTAAGCCATATCAAGCTTTCAAACTTCAAAACAATTATGCGATCCATAATAATATTAATATCCCATTTTTACCTCTCGCTAAAAGAGATATTGAAATCATCCTAAAAATCTCATATCCAGAGTTTAATGAATAAGCACGTTTTAAGTTCAGAAGAATCCGATTTTAATATTTTTACAATAATGTGTGTGTGTGTGTGTGTGTGTGTGTGTGTGTGTGTGCGCGATCTATACCTAATAATACTAATATCCTTTGTTACCTCTCGCTAAAACAGATATTGAAATCATTCTAAAAATCTCATATTCAGAGTTTAGTGAATAAGCACGCTTTAAGTTCAGAAGAAACCGATTTTAATATTTTTACAATAATGTTGTGTGTGTGTGTGTGTGTGTGTGTGTGTGTGTGTGTGTGTGTGTGCGATCTATACCTAATAATACTAATATCTCGTTGTAACCTCTCGCTATAAGAGATATTGAAATCATTCTAAAAATCTCATATCCAGAGTTTAGTGAATAAGCACGTTTTAAGATCAGAAGAATCCGATTTTAACATTTTTACAATAATGTGTGTGTATTTGTGTGTGTGTGTGTGTGTGTGTGTGTGTGTGTGTGTGTGTGTGTGTGTGCGGAAAAGATTTTGGTAACAATTGGAAAACCGGAAGTAATAGTTTCTTAAAAAAAACTGTTAAATATTATTTTTCGGAAATTTATGTTATGACAAATATTAGAGAATATAAAATTTTCTATCCAATATATTGAACATTTTTAATAAAATAGCCCATGGAAACAAATTTTCATCGCCTATTTCACTTCCTTCAAGTTTTATTTTCGCGATAAAAGGTAACCTACGTCCTTCTCCAAGGTCCAATCTATTTCTATACCAAAATTCATCAAAATTGGTTCAGCGGTTTAGGCGTGAAAAAGTAACAGACAGACAAACAGACACAGTTACTTTCGCATAGTTTAGGCGAGAAAAAGTAACAGACAGACAGACAGACAGACAGACAGACAGAGTTACTTTCGCATTTATTATATTAGTATCAGTGGCGGCTCGTGCTATAGGGCACAAGGGCGCAGCCCTACCAAATAAAAAGACAAGAAAAAAAGAAATAAGCGAGTACAAAATACATTAATTATTATTTATTTACTTTCATAATATTATGCAATTCTTACTACACTGCCGATAGCTAGATAGCCTATATACTGACGTGTGCACGTACCGATATGCTGCTAGAAGCTAGGGCACAAATGTTTCTGCCCCGGTCTCCCACTATTTTTACTCGAATTTTGACCAATAGCAGCGAAGCGCGCGAAGCTACATATGACTGCATTAAGCCTGTTCCGGGCACAGCCCAATTTAAACGAAGATGTCCGAGTATGTCCGGCATTTTCCGAGGTAATCTGTTATTGTTGAATTGTAATCGTCTAGTACTCATTTAATTACGAAGATGGCTTCTGTATCTTAAAGATTAAATAATTTAATATACTCTTTTTACTTTTTTAAATTTTTGTGCCCTACCATACAAATATATCACCAGCCGCCACTGATTAGTATGGATGTAGGTACAAAAGTTTCAATGCGACGTAGTTTTTTAATACCTTTTCAAGCCACTTGAAAAGAAAAACTTCATCGTACAATTCACGCTTTAGACATTATTTGAAGCGCCAAATTTTTCTAAAAGCTTTACATTACGTTACGTTTTATAACATTTTTTCAATACTATAAAATATTTCAATAGAATATTATAGTATAGGTAACAATTTTCACAGAATTATTTTAGTTTTTCTTTTATCTACATTCCATATCTCCTCATTTTTGAAAGACAGATAACAATAAATTTATTTCGTTGATCTCTCGGTAGTGTTCTCGTCTTGATGGTGTGCAATTGCATAGTTTGCATTGCAGCAGCGTTTCCAATCTAGATCGGTCTGGTGATCTTGACGTCTTAGAAGACGTGGCGCTTCTCTGGCCATTCTCGGTGCATCAGCTATCAGAAACCGCTGACTTGCACTCTAACGCTGACCAGCAGACCTTAAACCAACCACGATTGCAAATTCGGAATCGGGAATTGATTGAGGATGAGGAGAAGACTATAATAACTACGTAGAGGAGAAAGACAGGCGAGGAAACAAGCAGTAATTTATGCCATTATACATATGATAATGAAGAGTTGTAATAATAGTCAATATGCAGTCGCTATTTTCATATTAACCTACATAAGTATTGTATTTAACATTCTGGTACACACAAAAAATTCTAATTACATCTATTCTTTATTTTTCAATTCATTCTATGAACAAGTTTCCTCCTACTCTTCTAAATGTTCAAAAATTTTTCAATTCATTGTCAAGATTGACGGTATTTCTGAAGGGTGGTATCACTGAAATATATACTAACTGGAATGCGCGTACGAACCGTGACTGTGAAGGTATATTGAAAGCCTGCTGCTGGAGTAGTCGGCAAACTTCGAGGCAGTTCGTGAGTAGACGGAAATTATTTCGTGTGGCGCATGTTTAAATAAATGAAGCACAATATGAAAATAAAGCGATCAGCTATGATACTAGTGTAGCGTACGCTGATAGTTAGAGTATGCGAGTTCCAGTTAGTATATATTTCAGTGGGTGGTATATAATGAATTATATGTATAGCAAGCGCGTGTTTAGTTGACCCTGATACTGTACATACTTTAGCTTATAAATGATTTCCCTTCCTTTTTATACCAATTTTAGATGTTGCCGGAGTCTTTTCCTCGTTATAACAATAGCATATTATATTACTAATACATTTCGACTTGTCCATATACGAATTTTAAGTTTTCCACATTCAAGTGTCAGTATAAAGTGTGGCAGCTATATCTATCATTTTAAATATTTAATTAATGATAAAATAAGATATATTAAATATACTTCCCAAAAAAAGCCTTCAGTAATGTCTTTGGATTTTTGACACTAACATTTATGTCAATTACAAACATTTTAATTTTTGAACTCCATGGGCTATTTGATTAAAAATGTTCAATATATTGGATAGAAAATTTTATATTCTCTAATATTTGTCATAACGTACAATAAAGCCATGAGAATGCTGGGATTTGTAATTAGAACCAGTAAATCGTTCCAAAATCTTTCAGCTATTAAAAGCCTATATTATTCATTTGTTCGGGTTAAACTTGAATACTGCCATATTATCTGGAACCCTATATATGAAGTCCATCAAGATTTACTCGAGTCTGTTCAAAAGAAATTCCTAAAATATCTTTATTATAAAATTCATAACAGGTTCCCAGTATATTCAATAACGTATCAACAGTTGTTGGTTATGTTTAATTTTAGGAGTCTTTTTGAACGTCGTGAAAATGCTCTTGTACTACACTTGTCAAAAATAATTAATTATTGTGTTGATGATCCTCGCTCTCTCTCTTCCCTTCATTTACATACTCCCATTGTACGTACCAGAAGTAACCTTACATTTTACTTGCCCTTAGCTCGAACTAACTGTTTAATGTTGTCACCTATTCACAGAATGTGCCACGTTTATAATTCTAAATTTTCTGCTGTCGATATTTTCTCTTTTGACTTTGCAAAATTTTTCAAAATTATATGCAAAATGTAATATGTAATATCTTTGTGAAATATGTACTTTTTCCTACCCTTAATTTGGGCTTAGCCTGTTGGGTAGTCGTATTAATAAATAAATAAATAAATAAATAACATAAATTTCTGGTGCGGGAATCGGAAGGACGACAGTGGACGGAGCCTGTTACATGTACTATGCGAGATAGGTTGCCGGCTCCCTACGCAACGCATGTCTCCGAAGTAAATGTGAAAAATTGCTGGTACACGTGTAGCTACTAGCTATTCTAGCTTTACCCGTGCGAAGCCAGGGAAAAGAAAAACAGATATAATTAATTGAAAACTGTAATACTTTTAAGTTCTTGTAATTTTGCAATGACATTGTAACTTACCTTCTACTTTACAAGCAGTAATATTATCGTCTTCACTTCATCTCCCTTGCAAATACATCAGCCCATTAGTTGATTAGCATATCTCAATATCTGAATCTAAATCACAATCACATCTCTTGCTCATTTCTGCGATCCCAGAGGGCCTGGCGCGTAATACAACTCTTCGCAGGCGTCGGTTTGCATCGCAGACGTGCCAAACACGACGCCTGCCGTCGTCACCTCGCTCCGATCTAATTACCCCGACCGATGAATACCAACTACCTCTGGGACAATCGCCCAATGGACGGGGATGATACACCGGATTTGATTTCAAATAAGACGGAAGAATTTGGGAGAGGAAAATAATAAATGTACAATAGAATACAATGAGGTCATGCACGATTTTTTTATAACTTTAATTGATAGAGTAGTGAAAAATAACAGCCCCTTTTTTATTACCTCTCGCTAAGAGAGGTATTGGATTCATGCTAAAATTCGCATATCCAGATTTTATTGAATAAGCACGATTTAAGGTCCCTACAATCCGATTATAACATTTTTAAAATGATGTCTGTGTGTGTGTGTGTGTGTATGTGTGTGTGTGTATGTGTGGATGTGTGTGTGTGCGTGTGTGTGTATAATAATAATAATAATAATAATATTTATTTGCCATAAGATTCACAGTAATACAATTGGCTTGTCAATAAAATGTTGGAGGGACGATTCCTCAAAAACTATAAGACTTAAAAAATATTTAACTGCAGTTTCTTCAATCTGACATTTCTGGAAAGAGCTGAAAAGGTTTTGGTAACAATTTAACAACCGAAAGTAGTAGTTTCTTAAAAAAAATTCTTCTAAATATAATTTTTTGGGAGTTTTTTTAATTAAATATTGAAGAACATAAAATTCTCCATCTAATACACTTAAAATAAAATTTTTATTATATTTTGTATAGATTTAGAGATAAAGACACTATAATTTATAGAGTAAACTAATCGCAGAATCCAAGGCACTAAGGAAACCAGTTGACAAATTCCAATGTTTATAACATGACATGTCAATGTCAAATATCAACAGTTATAGTGACATTCTGATAGCTTTTTCTGGGAAGTATATTTAACGTTTCTTATTGTTTTATTAATTAAATATTTGAAATTATAGGTAAAATTGTGGTAAAATGCATAAATCCATCAGAAATACCGCCAATCTGGTTAATGAATTGGAACAATCTTTGACATTTAGAAACTTCCTCATACAATGAAAAATAGATATAATTAGAATTATATGTGTGCAAAAGACATATTAAATATAATAAAAAACAATATTTGGGTAATGTTCTGTAAGATTTTGTTATAAAACGACGGTTCCAAAGGGGAATGCAATACAATACTTATATAGCCTAATATGGAAATGACGAGAGGTCTTGTGCTGGCCACAACAGATTTTTTTTTCTTAAATCGATTTTTAACTTCTGTAGGCATCATTTTGGATGGTTTATCATCAGTCTATCAAACTAGTTAGTTCCTAAAGGCTTCAGTGCATCACACACATAGACCGAAATCTTGTAAACCATGTCAAGTGTTATTTTTTAAATATCATATATATGAAAATATTTTCTTTCTCTTCGTATGCATTTATTTTTTAATAGTCAAAACATTCTCTAATCCCCCGAATATTATTCATGACGTGATGAGTCCTGCTTCCGAAAAAAAAACTGATACGGTCCTTGTGGATGATTAAAACATAATCTGTGAGACTGGGTGCGGATTATACAGTGCTGCCAGTTGTTAGAAATAATGAAACTTTAAATCCCTGGCCATTTGTCGCTCGGACTTGTCACTGACTTCATGATGAATTGCGGACATTTGTTGGAATTTTATCCAGATCATTATTTTATTAATAACTGCATAGGGGGATGCATAAATGATTAGAGGATGGCACATAATTATCACAGAAACATACAATTCATTTTTCAATTTGTTGAAAAATTTTATACTCTGTTGTGCACTTTCCACGATAGCTTTCAGAGCCCACACGGTTCAGATATTTCGTCCTTACAATTTGAAATCTACCAATTAAAATATGTCGGCATACTCAGAAATGGAGAATATGGATTAATGATGTTAATGATTCTTACGCCAAGAAGCCAAACTAAAAATCTGTTGTGGCTAGCACAATACTTCTCGCCACTTTCATATTAGGCTATACCGAGAGTTTTTTTATCAGTGAACATGGGCGTATGTCATTACCATAATTACATTTAAAATGATTGACAGCAATGCATTATCGCGATTTTTTTAAAACTGGACATAGGACTTGACATTTAGTATATCTGTCAATGTCATCAAATTGTCATACTTTAAAATGTATACAGTTAAAGAAAAGTTCAAATTGTAAATTGGAGTAATTATAACTACAATAAGTTTCTGACTTATGTGCATTAACTTTTAATAAGCGACCCAGTCCAGCAACTATTAGAAAAATTTACAATGACTACAGAACTAAAGGATACTTCAATAAACAGCACAAAAAGAAAATCAGACCAAGTACTGTAGTTAATAGTAAGAAACAAGAAATTATGCAATTAATTGAAAGTGACAACACCCTGTCAACAATTTTTTTTTATGAAGTTAAGAATACTAGTATGCAAGGTTTTAAGACAAGAACATTTTAAGAGTTTTAAATATCAAAATCACCAAGAGTTATTACACAACGATATAGAACGAAGAAATATCTTTTGCGAAGATATGATGAACAAAATTAATAGTGGGGAAATATTATTGAATCGAATTTTATTTACGGATGAAGCGACATTTTATATTAATCGGGAAGTAAATTCACAAAATTGCAGGTATTGGAGTCGTCAAAATTTTCACTTATATCTGCACCAGGTATTCCCCCAACGCTGGATAGAACGTGGTGGAGAAGTGGAGTGGCCTGCATTGCCACCAGATCTTGCACCAAACGATTTTTTTTTCTTTGGGGCCATTTAAAAAATAGAGAAGAAGAATATTAAATATACTTCTCAGAAAAAGCCTTCAGTAATGTCTCTGGATTTTTGACGCTGACATTTATGTCAATTACAAACATTTTAATTTTTCAACTAGTTTCAAAGGGCTATTTATTCATTATACAATTATTGTTCTATTATAATTCTCTTAATCTATAGAACAAATAATGAAAATGTTCAATGTATTGGATAGAGAATTTTATTATTTAATATTTGCAATTACATAAATTTCCAAAAAATAATATTTAGAATTTTTTTAAGAAACTACTACTTTCGGTTGTCCAATTGTTACTAAAACCTTTTCATCTGTTGCCATTAATATCAGATTAAAGAATACGTATTTAAATTAGTCTTAAGTAGGTATTATAGTTTTTGAGGAATCGTCACTCCAACATCCACACTTACACAAATACACACGTACACACACACATCATTGTAAAAACATCATTGTAAAAATGTTAAAGTAGAATTCTAGTGACCTTATTCACTAAAATCTAGATATGCGATATTTAGCATGAATCCACTACTTTTCTTAGCGAGAGGTAAAAATGGCAGAAGACGAAGTAAAATTAGAATTAATTTTGTTTGAATGTAACAGTTGTAAATATAACTATCTTATGCAATTATGATTCCCCTGAATATCCCTCAATTAAATGTAAATCGAAATAGGATCTGCTACGTCCATGAATAAAGATGCTTATTGGGTGTCCCCTCGTGTCCGAAGCGATTACTTGGACAAGACGTACGAACCTCACAGTTGCTATTTCCAGATGGCTACGATAATTAATTAAATTTGGGTATTTGTCACTGCGAGAACGGTCTGCATCCAATTAATGACTACAATGGGTAAACACTACCCAAACTCAACGAAGAAGACCAGCAAATGAAACTTACCTATAGAGGTATACAATATTTAGATATTTCTCATATTTAGACAGTTCAATAAGAAACAGGTTGCTTACTATTTTTCTAAATTTATTTTTATGAAACTTCGTCTGTCCGCAAATCAATATTTACAGTATATTTCTATTTTGACACGCTGTCATTCGTTATCCTTAGACACTTCAGTCACAATAGGCTAATCCTGTGGCGCCATCTACACTGGGCGTCGCGGTCAACCGACGTCCAACGACGCCGGTATGAGCGTCCGACGTGATAACATGTCATCCATGTAAAGCGCTCACATGTGTGGATAAATACTGACAGAGATATTCAAAATAAATCCTATACGACTATCTAATATAGAATATAATTATTTGAAATGCATATCTTTGTAATAGCGTATGTAGATATTAATATTATTACGACATAATAATGATATTTGCATACAAGTAATAATTAATGATATATTATTGTATGCATAATTACTAATATTATTAATACTTGTGTATTCATAGAATTTATCTTTGGGATATGTTCTCTATTAATATTCTATTTTAAACATTACTCGTACATGTTATACAATAATGTACATATGCATATGTATATCTATCTTTATTGAGCATAGTTATAAAGTAATTTCGTTTCAAATGTCTAGTCTGTACAATATAAAGACAACATAAGGCGTTTACCTTTGTATTTCAAATTGTGTACTCTTTTTAATATTTGATAAATTATTATTTATTTAACTAATAATTATTATCCAATTGAATCCCTGTATTTCTGATCACGTGTGCGAAAGTAACCAATCCAAACAAACTTGCAATGAAAATTTTTTGGTTAAGAAAATATCCAATTGAATCCCTTTATTTCTGATCACGTTTGCGAAAATAACCAATCAGAACAAACTTACACTGATAATAACAAACACTTTTTGACAGATAATTAAAGGTTAATTGTTTTAATTTGAAAATGACGTTTTGACAGTATGATAGTGAAAATAACGCTTCAATTAATAAAAAACACACACACTCACAATAAAACACTCTATTATAAATCAAAAATTAGAAAATATGATGATGCTATTATTATTACTATTAAACGTTTGTATAATAAAACTGAACGTATTTCGGCATCTCGTAGAGTCAATATCAATGTTGTTATTGTTACACACTTCACGCTGAACAATATTCTTAGCTCCTACTGATATCTATTGGATGATTTTATAATTATAAAAATTCTGCAAAATACAAATTCTTCATAAATTTAATTAATATTGCAAAAAATACCCCTCGATCATTGATAAATACTTATAATTTTATTACCACTTTAGGTAACACCTCCGCCTTCGTCGTCGGGCTATTACCAAGCAACGCGCTTTCGGTAACTGTCATAAAATTATTTTATGCACGGACATATCATAATTTGACAATTATACACGAATTTCTTTGACATAAACGTCATTTTATACCCCGCAGGCCTCATTATAGCCCGCCGGGCTATAATAAATCGTCAAACCAAATTATAACCTACATTATAAACAATTTAAACAGGCAACATGAAAAGTTTTTATTACAAATCGAAGATTTTTATATTCTTTAATGAAAAATGAAAATTAATTTTGTGATATTTATATGGAAAGCACGGAGATACACAAAATAAAACTCAAATGACATAACTAATAAACAAACAATAACTGTTGTTCTCCGCTTTCATAGCAACACTAGATACTGGATGTACGAGGACAAATTCTTTTCGATACAATTTTTCTAACACTCATAATTTGAAATTTTTTGTCCGTGCATAAAGTTTTGTATGTACCACGAGCGTAACTTGCTTTTATGGCCTTTGACGTGTTTTTATCCCTCGGCTTACGCCTCGGGCTCAAAATCCTGCCGCAGGCCATAAAAGCCTCCTTACGCTCTTAATACATAAATACCTATTATAATTATCAATGTCCTCGGGATATGATGGCTGGTAATTTGACATCGTCTCACTGCTTCATAAGAGAAACTATAATATTTTAGTTTAGAGAGAAATATGTTATGGTTCACCGTATCGAACGCTTTGGAAAAATCGATTTGAATTAATAAGATCTTAAATTCGCCATGGTTTTTCAATAATATGTCTATTATATTAAAAAGGCAGGTATTAGTGCGTTTTGTAAAATGTCTAGACATTTTATAAAAATTTGGATCTTTTTTTAAATTGACAAAAGAAAATCATAAAGTAATTTCTACGAGACATTACAATGTATATAAAAATAATTATTGCAAACATTACGACCCTCTTTATGTTTCCGAGTATTCGTTGTTGTATTTTACAACATAATAAACCTGTTAAGAACAATAGTCGGTTGTAGAGAATATTATATTCATCATCACAGCTGGCTGTTTGCTTCGTACATCACAAACATGCTGGCCTCTAAATATATATGCTTGTCCCTCGTTAAACAAACATAAATAAAGCATGGGAGATAGTTTAGCATATGGGAGTACTCGACTTCTGCCCGGCAAACCAAATTAATATTTACGAGCGGCTAGCCGACTTGTATAGGTACATAACTAATTCATTGTTTTCACTAATTATTAAACAGTATATGTCCAAATCCACCTCGATAGTCGATATATTCTGTATGACCAATAGTGGGTGTCTACACATTCACTTTGCTAGGGTCTCAACATACGAAAATTTTTACCATAGACTTTCCCAAATCACGACTTATGCATTTCTTGACTCCGAAAATCTAATCCATGAAGTTGGCGCGAAATGCTCAAATTTTGACTTATGTACCGTTCGACAAAGATGACTCGGGAGTACAATTTTTAAATACAAATACAAACAATAAGTGAACCTCAATTTATATCCTCATATCTATATTAAATAAAGAGGTAATAGAAAAAATCTGTTGGGGCCAGTACAAGATCTCTCGCCATTTCCATATTAGGCTATATAAATATTGTACATATTTGACATATCTGATACATAAAAAAAAAAATCTGTTGTGGCCAGCACAAACCTTCTGTCAATTCGATGTATTTTGTACATATCCCATACCAATAGTTCCTTAAAAAAGATTCTGTATATCCTGTAAAATTGTTACACGAACACACTATTTTTTACAAATTCTATACCGAAAGTTCCTTTCCCTATTTTATCAGGGGTCGCTGTTTCTTACTCTTTTCTTTTACTAATTCCTATCCAACGCATCTTCTTCACACAATTCTTCTTCTCTCAAATCTTTTGCTACACAGTCCTTCAATTTTCTCTTTGGCCTTTCTCGTACTTCCGGCATTGAAAATTCCAATCTTCAGGCGACGCTACAACTGCAAGTCACTTGCGAGGGACACTCTATCACATTCACATATAACTTTCTGACCCTATACTTTCAACTTAGGTTTTGCCGAGGATTCTAAAAATGACACTGACATCTGTCAGTTAATTTTTTTTGAATATATCTCTATAACTCTATATCTATTGAATATGAAGGAAAATGTATAATCAAACCGAATAGAGAATAAGATATTTCTTACATACATACATACATACATACATACATACATACATACATACATACATACATACATACATACATACATACATACATACATACATACATACATACATACATACATACATACATACATACATACATACATACATACATACATACATACATACATACATACATACATACATACATACATAAAATCACGCGTTTCCCACTTAGTGGGTTAGCAAAAACCCGAAAATAATAAGAAAAGGGATGAAAGTAAGAGTTCCACTGAATTACTTAACTCTTAAAAACATTCTTCTTTCGCCTTGCCCAAAATCATCATAACATTCATACAAAGAACATATTAATGTGACCGATTTTCGGTAGCGAATAACCGCATCTGATATTTAACTGCGTTTTTTCAAGAAAAACTGTTAAAAACTTCAAATAAGCGTACTTCCGGTGGATCAATTATAACCAAAATCTAATCAGCTCTTCATATGGCTGTAAAGAAAAGGAATACGAAAAAATTATAATTTTTGGAATTGTAGTATTGGAGTTATCGTCGGGGAAAAATTTGTCACACACGGACACACACACGGACACACACACACACACTCATACACACACATACAGACATCATCGTAAAACTAGTAGAATCGTATTGTAGGGACATTAAAACGTGCTTATTCATTTAAAACTCACCAACGAATTTTTTGACCAAAGACAATACCTTCCTTACCTAAAGGTGACGCAAGGTAAAAACCATTTCTTCTTTATATTTTATATTTTCATTGTTGTCGTGAACTTTTACCCTTCCTTGTTTATATAATATGGTTTGAATTTGTGCTGCTGTATTTAATTATTTCTGCGTCACACTTTCAATTTAGGTAAGGGTATTCCAGTCCCATTAACTGTCATTTGCATCCATTCAATCTAACTTTAATTCCACTCCGTCCAACTGCCCACACACATTTCTTAATTTAACTACTTAACTTGATTCGACTGCCCCTGAGTAAAATAAGCCGAGGTGTTTAATTGAATTCGGGTCTGTTCATTAAACCTCCCGGATCTGTCAACACCAATTCTTACCTTAGACTGAACGCACCCTACTGAGGTCAGTACAGCATCACAATAAACATAATTAGTCTATGGATTCTGTAATGGGAGCAGAGGATAGTTGAAGTAGCTATTAGATCTGACAGAGTAGATCAGTAGTCGAGAGGTCTTTATCAAAAACATGACGGCAGTATGATTAATGACATGTGGAAGTATTTAGGAAGGCTTAATTTAAACTAATTTTGGAAATGGGTTATTGGGAGCGCGCTTACAAATCAATTAATCATAAAGGATCATTAGAGATAGAAAACTGGACCATGATTATACAGATGTTTCGAATAATATCATTTTATAGTTTTTTTGTATATCTTAATCATATTCTAACATGCTTATTGACGTTAGAATGAGCTTCTCTATTAATAGTTATTTAAATAACAAGGAATGTAAGTACATCTTGATATCCGAGGAAGTTGTACTAGACCGAGGCGTACGCCGAGGTCCTAGTAACTTGCGAGGATGTTAAGATGTATGTACATTCCGTGTTACTCATTATATTTTTCGCGCTACTAAAAGATTATGCTTAAATATTCAAAAATATTGCCTGGTTGACATCTGTTATCAACATTATTCTTTTTTTTTACTAAAATTTTCAATTCAAGTTACCTGTGATTATTTTCCTAGGAATGTAAGTAAATTTATTAAGTTCCGTCGTCAAGGAAAAATTATAAACAAATATAAAAGGTAACTTACATACGTAGTAACTATGGTTGCAATACACACTTACAATACAAGTAGCGCGAAAAAGGTTTTTAGTGATATCTTATTATTTGGTATTAATACGAGACAACTGCATTAAATACGAAAAATGTCTAAGCAAGAAAATAAATAACACAAATCATTGGGTAATATAAATAAAAATCTGCTGTGGCCAGCACAATACCTCTCGCCATTTCCATTTTACAAGTATTGTGTGTCATACTTCGCTATCGAATCGTCGTTTTCTAACAAAAAAAATTACAGAACTTTACCCAAATATTGTTTTTTATTGTATTTAACATGTCTTCTGCACACATACAATTCTACTTATATCTATTTTTCATTGTATGAGGAAGTTCCTAAATTTCAGGGATTCTTCCAATTCGTTAACAAGATTGGCAGTCTTTCTGATGGATATTATGCATTTTACCTACAATTTTAAATATTTAATTAATAAAACAATAAGAAAGATTAAATGTACTTCACAGAAAAAGCATTCAGAACTGTTGATTTTTGACACTGACATGTGTCATTTACAAACTATGTTATAAACATTGGAATTTGTCAACTGGTTTCCTTAGTGCCTTGGCCTCTGCGATTAGATGATTATATATATTACAGTACCTTTATCTCTAAATCTATACAAGATATAATAAAAAATTTAAATGTATCACATGTAGAATTTTATGTTCTTCAATAACAGAAATTTTCAAAAAATAATATTTAGAAGATTTTTTTAAAGAAACTGTTACTTCCGGTTGTCCAATTGTTACCAAAATCTAAACAGCTCTTCCCAGGAATTAGATTGAAAAACTATTTTTTGTTTAACAAAAGTTCCCTGGATAACATATCCTAACTCCATTAGGAACTTAAATTTACTAAAAATATTAAAAATTAAAATTTGGTAGTTGATGGGTTTTAAATCCACCCTTCTAAAATGCCTCAACGAACCCAATGAGTCTGGTCACTAGCAAACTCCAATTTTTCCAAATATATACTTTATCAATGTAGTAGGAACTATTTTTTATTCATTCCAAACTTGAGTTCCTACTTAACTAGTTTATACATAAGAGTAGATACTCAAAGGAGTATCTACTTCTACATCTTTATTCTTACGAAACGAAGTATCTACTTGTCTACCCATTGTTACCAATCCAACTCTTCTACCAGAAGTGGCTTCTACTAATATCTCTGGAAAACATAGTTACAAAAAATAATACATTTTACAATACAATTTAAAACGCCTATCCTTTTTATTGTTGTGAAATCTAGGCCACATGAAAAATATTTGTCTCTTCCCCTACAATCTCTTCCAGTCGACTAAATCTTGCAGGAGGGACGCATCCTACGTTTCCTGCTGTCCTGCTGATGCCTTCGAGGTTATCCCTTCCTGCCACGTGCTGTCCACAAGTGCGTCATTCGTACGACGTAGTAACACACACACACATACACACACACACACACTTAAATACAAACACATAGGACCTTGTATGCATGGCTAAATATACCTCAAATTTGATGCGCATATGAACAGGGGGAAATATTACAAAACGAGACATGAAATTTAGGAATTGCAATGATAATTAATTTATGGGACTTCAAAGTATCGCTAGTTCGGATGGTTTACATTTCCAACAAACAAATTGTAAAACCTAAGCAAATGGTGAGAAATTTTTTCAAATTTGTTTTGACTGGTTTAAAATATACATTTAGAAAAACTGTAGGTATCTGTTATTCAAGTATTCCACCATTTACTATATTGAATACATCGCATTTATTAGTAATTCCAGCTTCAATTCTATTAGGCATTGTATCCCTAAGCCTTGCACATTTTTACCTCTCGCTAAGAGAGGTATTGGAAACATGCTAAATATAGCATATCCAGATTTTAGTGGATAAGCACGATTTAACATTTTTACGATGATGTCCGTGTGTGTATGTGTGTGTATGTTTGTGTCTGGATGTTGGAACAACGGTTTCTCAATATTTAACTGCAGTTTGTCCAATCTGACATTCTTGGGAAGAGCTGCAGAAATACCGCCAATCTCATCAATGAATTGGAAGAATCGCGAACATTAACAAGAATAAGAGTGAATAGAATGAATTAAAAATTATAAAAATATATAAAGAAGATATGTGTTATTGTGTGTATCAGAAATGTCAAATATGTACAATATTTATATAGCCTAATATGGAAATGGCGAGAGGTCTTGTGATGGCTGCAACAGATTTTATTTTAAGACTTTTATTTCTAAAAATTCACTCAGTTGTTCAAATACTCTAAAAATGCGTACACTTACGTAACATTGTCTTTACAATCAAATAATATTACCAACAAGTTTATATCTCTACCCATTTTTCGATTATTTGCCCAAAAGTCAATATACCCCATATTTAGATAAAAACTTCAAAATTTTAAAAAAAATAATTTTTATGTATCTAGATACTTCTCAATGCGCTGATTCCAAATTTTGAAACCGCAGGTCGATATCTCTTTTCGTTCTCGAGATATTTAGCTTCAAAGTTTTGCTCAAAACTGCCCATTTTTGGGTATTAACCCAAAAATGGGTCAAGATATGAATTTGGCGACACGACCATTCGATTCTGCAGGCAAAATTACATAAGTGTACCAATTTTTATAATTTTTGAACACCTCATACAATCTCTAAAGCAAAATAACAGAAAATGGCAAAAAATCGCAAAAATCGTAAGGGGTACCCCTTAGGATTTTTTCAGATTTTGGCCATTTTAAAACTTTTATATATAAAATATGAACCTGTTGGACAAAAATTATAAAAATTGGTACTCTTATGTAATTTTGCCCTCCGGATCGAATGGTCGTGTCGCCAAATTCATATCTCGACCCATTTTTGGGTTACTACCCAAAAATGGGCAGTTTTGAGCAAAACTTTGTAGCTAAATATCTCGAGAACGAAAAGAGATATCGACCTGCGGTTTCAAAATTTAGAATCAGCGCATTGAGAAGTATCTAGATACATAAAAATTAGATTTTTGAGAATTTTGAAGTTTTTATCTAAATATGGGGTATATTGACTTTTGGGGAAAAAATTCCAAAATGAGTATTATAATAAATAGAAATATTTGATTGTAAAGACAATGTTACGGAAGGGTACGCCTTTTTAGAGTTTTTTAACAAGTGAGTAATTTTTTAGAAATTAAAGCCGTATGTAAAAGAAAAGATGGATAAATGCATAAATCGCCAATCTTGTTAATGAATTGGAAGAACGTTTAGGAACTTCCTCATCCTCATACAATGAAAAATAGATATAATTAGATTTGTAGAAGAATAAGAGTGAACAAAATTTTTCAACTTACATTGAAGTGCTACTTATGTCTCACATTTTGACATTTTTGCGCGTGCAACTGTTTAAGGTGGAACTTATGAATAAACAACGACTTAAGTCTTAAGTTGCTCTGGAGAAACCGGGCATCAATACATTAATTTTCTCTTAACTATTTCTAAAATTTTAGCTTTTGCACTTGTTTAAAATTCTTCCTCCGCTATTGAAAATCCATTCAACCGAATTTGCTATCGTCCTTCTATCTCGCTTGTCCGTCTTGTGATAATTTCCTCTCCAGTTGCGGTGAGCGTTAGTGCGAATAGCTTTTCGGGCTTGTTGGCTAAGTGATTCCATGAAACGGTGTAATGTGTTCCTTCTCCACGTACGGGATAACTCGCTGACAAAGTGGACAGGTCTAGAGATAAGCCCGTAACTACACACGCTTCGATGCACAAGCTAGTTTCCTAGGTGACCAACAGTCTTGACCAGAAACACGTCGTACGGAAAATTCAACTTAATTACATTCTAATTACAACACCATGGGGGTGATAAAGTGGGATGTGGAAGGTGGGCAATAAGGAGAATGGATAATTGATATTAAAATTGGGGGGAGATAACTTCCAATCAGAGAAAGACAGAATGAGCCTGTTTCACATTTTTCAAAAACTATTTTAATTGAAAGTTTATGGAATATTTTCTTAATAATAATTTTTATTTTAATAATTTGTTGTTATTTGTGGAAATAATTAAATAAAATGATTGGCGTCCTGAAGATCTACCCCACATCATTAATAGCCAATAGGAAAATAGTTTTTCCATTACCTACGTTTATTCATATTATTTATATAAATAAACGTAGGCCGAAGTTTGTCACATGTTAATAACAAAATCTTTTAATTTGACATTTGACGCTGACATTGCTCATTGTAAATGAATAATAAAGTAATAATGGCTAATTCAAATTACACTCAAGCTAAGTCGAACAATTTACCGAAGGTCGATAGCTGGATGATGGCTGAATTTATATCATTTATAAATTGATAATATATTTTACTTTGAAGTTCTGGTCGTGATTCTTACATTGAATCTGCTATAGGACATGTAGATTTATGCCGAGAAAAAATATCTGTATGGTCAGATGTAAAGATTGCCCTGAACATAAAGTGAAGCTACAAAAATACTCTGTTATCGTGAAGGTGGATGAAAGTTGAAATGATCTTCACAAACATGAAGACACGATTTTTCTAACAAATTATCAGCTCTTCGACCTACTGCTTCTAGCCACAATTTTCTTTTCTTCGCATCTTTTGTAATATTTATAAACTCTATAGTAGGTTTGTTCCCAACAGTATTTTTGTAAGAAGGCACAATACAATATCGAAAATTACTCATTTCATTTTGAACTTTTTATTACCTACATATTATACAACTTGAACCAATCTAAAAATTTGACTCTTGTTTGACAACTTTGACAATACACTTGACACCTTAGAACCGCTGAAGATGTATGTACTCTGACGTCACATTCTGTTTCAGATCACGTGACTTAATCAAAATTTTATCCAAATTTCAAAATTTAATTGTAAAATATCTAAAGGATATTTCGTGATATTTTCAAATTTGAAGCTCTTTAAAGAACAATATCTTTTAAAATATAATACTTAGAAGTCATAAAAAAATTCTTGCAACAGCCCTATTAATTATAACATAAAATATCATAAATTTGGGTATAAAATGATTCCTTTGTTGTTATTAGTCAATACGTTTAACTCCTAAAAATTTAAAAATAAAAAAATCTTTCAATTATCCATAGTTTAAATATTTGTAACCCGTTCAATTTAAAAATGAAGTAGGTTCGCTCTATGGTTGAAACAATATCCACGTGTCCATTATGGAATGAACCTAAAACCTATACCCAGCAACACATAAAATCGAATGGTGCTAATCAATGTATTTCATTGCAGATAAGCGAACGGGAATGCGATTGCAATCAACCATTACTGTGTTTTGAATTTTACATGTATTGTCATTTATTTCGACGCGCCAACCGGATAGGTCCCAATGGAAGGGGAGGGGATGGATTTACAGAGCAGGAAAAAGGAATTTTCAAATGGAATATTAATATTTATATGTGCAATATATACAGGGTTAGTTAAAAGTATGGAGACGGCGATTTATTGTCGTTAATATTCATTTTAGGAAATTACGTTCAATACAAAAGTTTTTTTAAGAAATTTTGATCTACATTTGAGAATACATGATTTTTTTTTTCTTCAATTGTTTTTGAGTTACTCTTGTCCGCGTAATTTTTTTTAATAGGAACCTATTAATTTTACTCTACCATTCGATAGAGTGTTTTTTTCTCCTTACAACAGTATGTTTGTTTTTCTGTTTTCAATTTATTTTAATAACATTTTTACAAAGAAAAACACCGGTTCAAGTATTTACGAATTGTAGGTTCATCTAAGGTAGACAAAATTAGTTCCAATAAAGTTGTCGGTTACAATCTTATCATTAGAAACAAATTAATAACTAAGTAAATTACATCGCTCGAGTTTGTTTATCGCTTCGCTGTTGTCTGTATTAGATGTACCTACTATTCGTAAATGCTTGAACCAGTGTTTTTCCTTGTAAAAATGTTATTAAAATAAATTGAAAAACAAAAAAACAAACATACTGTTGTAAAAAGAAAAAAAACCCTATCGATTGGTAGAATAAAATTAATAGGTTCCCATTTAAAAAAATTACGCGGACAAGCGTAACTCAAAAACAATTGAAGAAAACTAAAATTCAAGTATTCTCAAATGTAGATCAAAATTTCTTAAAAAACTTTTGTATTGAACATAATTTCCTAAAATGAATATTAACGACAATAAATCGTCGTCTCCATATTTTCACTAACCCTGTATATGTATACGTATAAGCAGGGTGTTTATTTTTAAGTTATATAAATATATAAAAGAATATGTTGTAAACGAATCTCTTAGCCCATGGAGAATAAATGCAAAAAATTAATAAGTTTGTAATTAACAGATAAATGTCAATGGCAAAAACCCAAAACATTACTGAAGGCTTTTTCTAGGAAGTACATTTAGTATTTCTTATTTTATTATTAATTAAATATTTATAATTATAGACACATAGGTATATTCATACGCCCTTCAGAAATACCGTCAATCTCATCAATGAATTGGAAGTATCTCGAACATTACAAGAATAAGAGTGTATAGAATGAATTAAAAAATATGCAAATATATAAAGAAGATATGTGTTTCTGTGTGTACCAGAAATGTGAAATATGTACAATACTTATATAGCCTAATATGAAAATGGCGAGAGGCCACCACAGTTTTTTTTTTTCACATAGAGTTAGAGAGAATAAATATGAAAACAAATAATTGAAACATAGCATATTTTTAAAAAGTTGGTAGTATTTTATGTTGTTCAATATTTTATGAATTAAAATGAGCTATTACTAACTCTATAATATTTGGAATATATTGTTTAACACATTTGGCATTTTTCTCTATTAGCTGTACTTTTGGAAAAGCCCCCATAAATATCAACTTTATAGACAGTAAAATAATATTTCATATTTATAAGCGAAAAAGAACTAAAATCCGCAAAAAATCTGTCACTCGTTGGCAAAATAGCGAAAATAAGCAAAATTTATTTGTATTGTCGGGCGGTTTGTGACTTTTTGTTTGTGTCCGGCCCTGGACTGTTGGCTGATGATGCGCCGGGGTAATTAACGCATATTCCCCCCCTGATATTATCTCTGCCATTTCGTATAATTTTATAGCCTTCCATCGAAATGGAACGGCCACATTTTTTTGTTAATTTTCCTCTTTGATTACCATTTGATTGTGAATTTTTTTTGAAAAGTATAACTTTCCCTGTGTATTTTTTGTTTAACCTGTATGTTGTAGACGCATAAAAAATTATTTGTATTTTTATGAAACAACAAATAATTTTGAATATAAAATAAATATTTTGGTACAGCACAGGCAACATAAAAACATGTTTTGTTGGATGAACAATAAATATATAAATATTTAGTTCATTATATATTCTATTTCATGAATTTTGGAAGAGTAATAAATATGCTTTATTTAATTTATCACAAAATTTTGTTTAAAAAAATAATGATTTTTTTTATCAATATGCTGTTCCCTGTAAAGTAATTTTTAGGAGGTACCACTTACGGATATAATCTAAAAGATATAAATCACTAAATTTGAACGGCGTACAACTAACACTTAGTCGTAAATATATAATTACTTTTCTCATAACTATTATCTTTTATCTATAACACCACTCATAGTTACAGCCTTATAACTATCATCTTAAGAAAGTCCTGTTGTTTCTCTTTCTCTTATCCTCGTATTTCTGTCTTCCACACAATATTATTTGAAGTATGTCTAGGTAATATCGCTAAGACAAATACTGTAACATTCTCTTCTTGCTAATATGCAACAAAATCGCGCCCAACCGCCGGTCCATAACAATGTGAGACCGTGGTAAACCTAGCGACCTCTGCTTTTATAGAGCGAAGGAATCCGCCATTTTATTATCTGGGAAACGGCCACCACACATGGAGGGATCAAATGAGGGTTTTTATTTAAGTTTTTCTCTTTAATTAAAATGTTTCCGGCTTTAATTAAACCGGGGAGTGCAAGAATATTATTTACGTACAGCTAGACTGATTTATAATTGTTTACTTTGGAATGTTAAACAAATAATTTTTGTTGTTACTCTCAATTTTATTTTCTGTTAATAGGTTGAAATTAACATTATTTGTTCGTAATGATATTTACAGTTTTATTACTAAAGGGTTCAGATTTTTGTCATTTAAACTACTTTTCCTAAGTTTGAATTCAAATTTCTTTCAAAGAATTTATTATTTAATTTTGTGGTTTTCATGGAATATTATTGTTTCAATATTTTTACGCGCTTACTCAATTCGGTTTAAGTCCGGTAACTGTAGTGGATAATTGAGATTTTTTTTGATATTACAAGCCAATCTCTTACAAGACGCAAAATATTTATGAGCTATATTTTTCAATATTTAGCTTTAAATAGGCTTTTAAAATACCGAGGTAACCTTTACTGTTCTTATTGTTACAATAAAAGCTATTATTAAAACTCGTCGCTGTATCAAACTGTTGCTTTTAAATGTTTTATTATTTATTAAATTTTCTAGTAACATTTAATAATGAAGCATATAACAAGCAAAATGTTTGAAGAAAACAATAAATAATTAAAAGTATATTCATAAATACACAAAACCTCCCGCTATTTAATTTTTATTAATTTAAATACATACCTTCGTATTTACTAATGCTGCAAACTATATTATATTTCATTGCATATAACTATTGCTTTATTTACTATTTTCTTTTTAAAATGTCACTATTATTAATTTGAAGTGATTAGTTTTTTGACAGTGACATTTACCTGTCTGTTACATTCATTTGAAATATGAACTCTGTAACAAAGGAATTGTGTTTATCTTAGGCTTCGGGACTAATAAGAAAAATTCAATAATCTTTAAATTTTATAATGATTTAAAATGAGAAAAATAGCATTTAATGATACTTTTTTGAAGAAAAACCATTATGAGCTTCAAGTATAGTGTCATTTCCAGTTATTCGATTTACACCAAAATCTAATAGTTTCTTTCCATATTAGAATAGGGTAGAAATACAAGGTTTCAGAATTTTCTCAATGATAGTATTTGAGTTAGAGCGAAGATAAAATCCATATACACACACACACACACACACACACACACACAAATACATACATCATACATACATACATACATACATACATACATACATACATACATACATACATACAGATATCATCGGGAAAATGTTAAAATTGGATTCTAGCGACCTTAAAACGTGGTCATTTACTAAAATCTCGATACGCGATTTTTCATTTTTGAGAGATGTGTATTATTAAAGATTTTTGGGCGTCCTAATTCTTCGAACGTACTTAGATTACCTTATTGTAAACACGGCCCTGTTTCTGTTGACGGGTGACCCTTCTAGAACTAGTCCTACACTCATCAAGAAGAGAATTTAGCTAATGTAGGAAACGCGTCCATCTAATAGGCGTTATGCGTGATGGTATTAGTTAAATGGTCATCCAAAGTTTCCCCCTGGAGTTCACAATGACAGACAATTGCAAGGAAATGTCGTGGTCACACCGCTTAAGAATAACAATCCCTTGAGATACCCCACAAGAAGGGTTGCATTGTTTCACTGATAGTTCCCATAACTCAACACATCCACATGGATGAATTTCACTAGGAATGGATTTATCGCTTTCGACTACTTTAAGAACAAGCCAAATGAGTTGCCGATAAAGATGGGATGATTAAAATGGAATATTTGATTGGGTGAATACTAGTACGGAAGATAAGGGTTGACAGTATTTGTATAAAATCGAAACTAAATTCTGGCGATGGCAACTAAGGGAGAACAAAGAGGAGGATTTGTTTGGTGAAAGATTTATAAGAGAATTGTGGTTGGAATACAAACTGAATCAAATATTTAGACACCCAGATGTAACATACACTGACAACCAGAATATTTACGGGTAAATTTAAATTGTGTTTTGAACATAGAAAATATATAAATCATGCACTGTGTGAAACAATTTGGCGTACGAAGATTGTACGAGACCAGGATCTTAATAGTACCACCGGCTTACATATTATAGCAAAATTATAAATCCTACACAAATGGTTAAAATTTTCTACAAAATTCTTTCGATTACTTTAAATATTTACTTAAAATTTACGAAAACTATGGGGCAAATAACAAGTGATAATTAAAGTTTGCAATACCGGTTTTCCAAATACCGTTATACCACCCGACGATATTTTTACGGAATTATTTATTGGTACTTATTTAATAATCCCGTTTCTTTAGATATTTGAATCGAATTTAGAAACTTTCCTTAGATAACCTGATCAACGCTCCTTTCCTAATCACAAAAAAAAAAAATCCCTAAACTTTCTCATTTCTTTGGCTCATTATTTACATGTATATTGCATATTGACCTCTCTCTCTTTCTTTCCGTGTGTGTGTGTGTGTGTGTGTGTGTGTGTGTGTGTGTGTGTGTGTGTGTGTGTGTGTGTGTGTGTGTGTGTGTGTGTGTGTGTGTGTGTGTGTGTGTGTGTGTGTGTGTGTGATAAAAAATCTTCTAATTATTAGCTGAAAAGGTTTTGGTAACATTTGGATAAAAAATCTTTTAAATATTATTTTTTTGGAAATTTATGTTATTGCAAATAGAGAATATAAAATTCTTTATCCAATACGTTGAACATTTTTATTATATTTTATATAGATTTAGATATAGAGAAATTATACTATGCTATTGTTATCATGAGGAAAAGACTCCGTCAGCATTTAAAATTGGTATAAAAAAGAGGGGATTCATCTATAAAACAAAGTATGTACAGTATCAGTCTCAACTAAATACGCGCTTGCTATACAGATATTTCATCACACACCCTTCAGAAATAACGCCAATCTCGTCAATGAATTGGAAAAATCTCGAGCATTTAGAAGAGTAGGATAAAACTTGTTCATAGAATGAATTGAAAAATAAATAATAGATGTAATTAGAATTTTTTGTGTGTACCAGAAATGTTAAATACAATACTAATACAGAGAATTTATTTTAAAATGCAACATTATAGTTCATCACTTCCATGGTTACTCACTATTGTCAAAAAATGACAGCAATGTAGTATTTGTCCATTTTAAAATGCAACATTATAAAAAGTATTGCAGCACAGGAGATACATCCAGAACACGTCACAAATGGTTTCAATTCTTATTACGACCGACTAGAATATTGCCTCAGAGTGATTGGGGGTATTTTTTTAACATTTATTACATGGAAGTTATGAATTTTTGTAAGCTAAAGTTTGTTAAGATGTGCAACATTCATATTTTCATTTTTTTTGTTAATCGCATGTAGGCTATTTTTTTGTAAATTAGTTTTGATAATACAAAACTACAAATTTTGTATGTTGCATTTTAAAATGGACAAATATTACATTGCTGTCATTTTTTGACAATAGCGAGTAACCATGGAAGTGATTGACCATATGTTGCATGTTAAAATAAATTCCCTGTAGAACATGTGAAGTTTACAAACAAAAAGAAAAACATATAATAGTTTTTGCAATCATAGCCCGAAATAGTCTTTGTCTATATGACTGTCCGAAAAGTTATGTTATTTATGTTTATTATATTCTATGTTATAAGTCCTGCAATTGGTCCATAACAGTATATCAGAGGCTTTGGTCCCCTGTAATTAATTCCTCGGATTCCGTTCCGTTATTTTTGCCATGATGGCTGTACGTCGTATAAATTTAGCGGGCGTAGCGAGTCTCGAAGTGACCAGCACTGTACGCAGGCTACACAAACTCATTGTTTATGGATGTGCGTAATATAAATAGCCCGTTGTTTAACCGAGAGTTGCAGAGGTTATGTGGATGGCGATGGTGGTGTTGGTGTCCCCTATGTAATACGATACTATTTTGTTTTATAGTTATAGCTTGACCGCTGCCCAACATGCGGCAACATTCAAATAAAGGGAGGGGATGATCATAATTGGAATACTGCCACCTCGCTTTATTATTATTAGTATTATCCACGAAAATGTGCTGCACTATATAAACAAATACATTACTATTTCCCCTTAGCATAACCATACTTTTTTTTAAACAAAAATATCCTCATAAACATTATACCAGGTGTCTACTTAAAATCCGTAATATAGGGAATACAATGTTATTTTCTCCATTTTGCTGTAGTTTTTGACTCATTAATTTCAGAGAAAAGTTGTAAATAAAAATTACAAAATTCCAAGTAGACACCAGGTATGTTATTAACATCGTAAAACTAGCAATCAATCACTGTATCATTACCTTCCGTTACCTTTAGGTAAGTAAGGTATTGTCTTTGGTCAAAAAATTCGGTGGTGAGTTGTTAATGAATAAACACGTTTTAGGGTCCCTGCAATACGAATTTACTATTTTTAAGATGATGTCTGTATGTATGTATGTATGTATGTATGTATGTATGTATGTATGTATGTATGTATGTATGTATGTATGTGTGTCCGTGTGTATGTGTGTGTGTGCGTGTGTGACAAATTTTTCTCCGACGATAACTCCAATACTACAACTCTGTACATCCATATGAAGAGTTGATTAGATTTTGGTTATAATTGATCCACCGGAAGTATCCTTATTTGAAGTTTTTAACAGTTTTTCTTAAAAAAACGCAATTAAATATTGTTTTTTGACATTTTGTTATTATACATATTAAAGAAAATATTCTTCTCTATACAGTTTGATTATACATTTTCCTTCAGATTCAATAGATGTAGATTTAAAGCATTATAAAGAAATTAATTTTCAAAAATTAGTCAGCTTTGCTTTTTATCATGGAAATAGATGATATATTAAAAAAAATTCTAATTGACAGATGTCAGTTGCAAGTGCAAAACCAAATATAGGAAGTGTAGGATCACAAAATTGGTATGTCATAGTGCTCCTCGCAAGTGACACGCAGAGAAAGGCCAAAGAGAAGATGGAAGGACTGTATCGCTGAAGACTGAAAGGAATGTCTGTGTCAAGAAGATGTGTTAGACAGGAATGAGTGGAAGAAAAGAGGAAACAGCTACCTCTAATAAAATAGGGGAAGCTGAAGAATAAGAAGAAGTGTCAAGTGCATTTTACTTAGTGTATGTTTATGTTATAACGAAATTTGGACATCGTTTCTTAAAGTTATTGGGAATATGAAGATCGCACTACAGAGTGTTAAAAAAACCAATTTGGAGTAGGCTGTGAACAAAAAAACTTATGTCAATTTGCAAGTATTTAATTAAATATCAATGAGACACGTGTTGTAGATACTGGCACACCCAGAAATGGGTAATATGCCGTGATGATATATTTATTTATTTTATTTATATACTGAATATATAGTTATAGTTTTATAGAGAGTTGGATAACTTAGTAATCATGATTCATAAAATATTCGAACTTGAAGGTATGTCTTAAAGGGTTAGAAATGGGTCGTATTTCCTAAAGATTATATTTAGAATTTTTTTTCTAAGAAACTACTGCTTCCGGTTGTCCAATTGTTACATAAACCTTTTCAGCTCTTCCTAGGAATGTCAGATTGAGGAATTCATAGTTAAACAGGTCTTAAGTCTTGTAGTTTTTGAGGAATCGTCTTTCCAACATCCACACATATACACACACACACACACACACACACACACACACACACACACACACACACACACACACAAGCAGACCTCATCGTAAAAATGAAAAAATCGTATTATAGAGAGCTTAAATTGTGCTTCTTCACTAAAATCCGGATATGCTATTTTTAGCATGACTCCAATACCCCTCTTAGCGAGAGGTAAAAAGTTATAACCCGACAAGTTTCTAATTTAATTTTAAATAGCTTAAATTTGTTATGTACGTCGCCTTATAAGAAATTCTAAAGTTTCTAGTTCTACTATTCTCTATTCCTGTTCTAATACTGTTGCAATTTGCAATTATAGATCAAACTATATCAAGTAAATATTCCCTGTTCATGTTCTATTAAATGTATGGCAAACATTCAACTCTAAATTCGTTTTGTGTTTCGCCTCTGGCCAGCTGCTCTTGTGCTCGCAATCTGGATCCCGGTATGGACCTCTTAAATATCCGTTTTAATCACGAAGTGTACTTAAACTTTAATATGACCACTGCGTGCACGGATAATAACAATAAAATGTTAAGCACTCGCATCCCTTCGGTTTTCCTGCCCGAGGGGTTTTTATTTATTCGCTGGACATAAATTCGATGTTGTGGCAAGTAGAAGCAATGTAGTTTGGTTTAGAATTGCGCTCAGTAAATTTGGGAAAATTAAAAGTTTTAACTTTATAGCCAAAGAGAATGCGTAAAAATGCCACGACGAGATAAATACTATTTGCAATTTCAACACTTGTACGGAATTACTTGGTAATGCCTTTTTATTTTGTTTGTTTACATCGTTATTGGTATCATATGAGAAAATTACTTTCAGGATGGAAGGAAGTGCAGTCACAAACAGAAATAAAGATCACTAACCATAATATTATTTATCCCATACTAACTACTGTGATTATTTGAAATAACTAATGTACAACATTACTAACTCCGTGAGAGAATGTTTAGGAAGTCACGGAGAAATTATTACTGATTATTGCGGTTTTTTTTTTAATTTATTTAAATTAATATTAGCATTTATATTAAAAGATACTTAGGTTACTTATCTTTATACAATGACAGCTGTCATCTACGGATGATGAAACTAATTTGTGGATACTAGCTTCGGAATTAAATTCAACGATACTACTTATTCTTTTTAAGTGAATATGTTTTAAAGGAAGGTCCTAATTTTCACCTATTTTAATTTATTTTTCTTTCAAATATTTCCCAATGACAGACAATAATTATTGCAGAATTTTTTGCAATAACAATGTAACAAAACAACAACTATTCAATGGCTACTTCATAATTTTACATAGTATATCTTTTAACAAGTCTGTCAAATGATAAACGAAAATATAAAAATTATTTAAGAAGTTTTAAAAAAAAAATGTTGTATTACACTCGTGTGGAATACATATTAGTCACTAAAGAACATTAGCCATTCGCTTACGTAACATTGTCTTTACAATCAAATAATATATCCATTTTTGAATTATTGCCCCAAAAGTCAATATACCCCATATTTAGATAAAAACTTCAAAATTTTGAAAAATCTAATTTTTATGTATCTAGATACTTTGCAGTGCGCTGATTACAAATTTTGAAACCGCAGGTCGATATCTCTTTTCGTTCTCAAGATATTTAGATTCAAAGTTTTGCTCAAAACTGCCCATTTTTGGGTAGTAACCCAAAAATGGGTAGAGATATGAATTTGGTGATACGACCATTCGATTCCGCGGGCAAAATTACATAAGTGTACCAATTTTCATAGTTTTTGTCCTACCGGTTCATTTTTTATGAATAAAAGTTTGAAAATGACCAAAAACTGAAAAAATCGTAAGGGGTACCCCTTACGATTTTTGCGATTTTTGGCCATTTTCAGTTATTTTGCTTTAGAGATTGTATGCGGTGTTCAAAAATTATGAAAATTGGTACACTTATGTAATTTTGCCCGTAGAATCGAATGGTTGTGTCGCCAAATTCATATCTGGACTCATTTTTGGGTTAATACCCAGAAATGGGTAGTTTTGAGCAAAACTTTGAATCTAAATATCTCGAGAACGAAAAGAGATATCGACCTGCCGTTTCAAAATTTGGAATCAGCGTATTAAGAAGTATCTAGACACATAAAAATTAGATTTTTTAAAATTTTGAAGTTTTTATCTAAATATGGGGTATATTGACTTTTGGGGAAATAATTCAAAAATCTGTTGTGGCCAGCACAAGACCTTCCGTCAATTCGATGTATTTTGTACAAATCCCATACCAAAAGGTCCTTGGAACAGATTCTATATAATATCAGGTAAAATCGAACACGAACACATACTTTTTTTTACAAATTTCATATCAAAAGTTCATTTGAAAAGATTCTATGAATCCAATAAACATACACTAAGTAAAATGCACTTGACACTTCCTTATTTCTTCTTCAGCTTTCCCCTATTTTATTAGGGGTCCCTGTTTCCTCTTCTCTTCCACTCATTCCTGTCCAACGCATCTTCTTCACACAGTCCTTCCTTTCTCCAATTTTTGATCCTATACTAACCATAGCGCATTGACAAGTATCTAGATACATGAAAATTAGATTTTTTAAAAATTTTGAAGTTTTTATCTAAATATGGGCTATATTGACTTTTGCGGCAATAATTCGAATGGTTTGTTAACAGACATCTGTCATTAGTCTCAAGTTCACGTACGCATACTACCTATATCTAACCGTTAATGATCATTAATTTTTGTCGTCTGTCTCGGGCATAAAGGTTACTAATAAATTGTTTGCAAATTAATTTTCAGTTTCATTTTCATTGAAGGTATGTTTATAATGAAGCCATAAATATCTCGACAGTATGTGTATATCTTTCTTTAATCTGTTGCCAAACTGCGTCTCTGACATTCACCACCATTTCTTGAGTTATCTAAATTATCTTACTTCTCACTTATTCAGCTGTGCAAAGGATTCCCGGTCGTCTTTTGAAGTTCTTTCATGTTCTCCGTCAATAAACATTTTTTAATTGAAAGAAAAGTAGCGGAAACCAAACCGCATAATAATTAAATAAATTTTTTCACTCGGTGAAGTTTGCATCTTCTGCTAATTACCTCTGTAAACATTTGGCTTCATGAAAGAAGAAAGAGAAGGAGATTCTTCTCATTACGGATTCCAGTTTAGGAGTTTTCGAATATGGCCACTTGATGGAAGGTTTGATTCGGACGAATGATGGAATGCCAATTATAGTGTCTGTTAGACGGGAATGTCTCCGGTTTTAATGGTCTTTATTTTGTCTTGTTGACATCGGTTCACTATTTCTATTTTTGTTTTGTTCAACGCAATTTTCCTTATTTAACTACGATAACTAGAGATTTATTTTCCTAAGAATTAGACAAAAAAAAATAGCTTTATACTGTAAAGTACATTAGTTCTCCTTTTACTTTTACTTTTAGTGGAAGTAGATGTTGAAAACGAGAAAATCTATTTGGATTAAAATAGGCTTTTGTAAGACTAAGGGATGATATTTATTGGTTCAATATTTTAAATAAATGATTACTAACTTATGATAAAAATGTGCACTAAACATATATCGGGCACAAGGTGCAACTAAATTTAATTTTTAGAAAACAGGTACAATTATTTAAACAAAATTAACCTCTATTGACATCTTGTCAATATGACAGATAACCGTTGAAGTTTCCTATAAGTACAACTTAACATTTGATTGACAGCAATGTGTTTGCCTGTCTAATTTAAAATAAAACATAGGGAATGAATTTTTTTTTTACAATTAAATTTAATTTAGAAACAGGTATAATTATTTAAACAAAATTCATTCAGATGTCAAGGCGTAACCACGGCTGTGACAAACCCAATGTTTCATGTTAAAAAATCTGGTATAGCCAGCACAAGACCTCTCGCCATTTCCATTTTATGTTATAAAAGTATTGTATTGCACTTCGCTATCGAACCGTCGTTTTATAACAAAAAAATTACAGAACTTTACCCAAATATTGTTTTTTGTTGTATTTAGCATGTCTTCTGTACACATACAATTCTAATTATATCTATTTTTCACTGCATCAGAGATTATTCCAATTCATTAACCAGATTGGCGGTATTTATGATGGATATATGCATTTTACCTATAATTTCAAATATTTAATTAATAAAACAACATGAAAGATTAAATATACTTCCCAGAAAAGCTATCAGAATGTCACTAAAACTGTTGATTTTTGACAGTGACATGTGTCATTTACAAACTATGTTATAAACATTGGAATTTGTTAACTGGTTTCCTTAGTGCCTTCGCCTCTGCGATTAGATAACTCTATATATTATAGTGTCTTTATCTTTAAATTTATACAAGAAATAATAAAAATTTTAAGTGTATTAGATGGAGAATTTTATGTTCTTCAATATTTAATAAAAAAATTTTCCAAAAAATTATATTTAGAAGAATTATTCTAAGAAACTATTACTTCCGGTTTTATAGTTTTTGAGGAATCGTGCCTACAAGATCCAGACATACACACACACACACACACACACACACACACACACACACACATCATTTAAAAATGTTATAATCGGATTGTAGGGATCTTAAATCATGCTTATTCAATAAAATCTGGATATGCGAATTTTAGCATGAATCCAATACCTCTCTTAGCGAGAGGTAAATATCATTTTTTCAAGACGTTATTATGCTTTCCTGTTTACTCTTTCAATATTTAAAATCAATCAGTTATGAATTCAGTATACAACGACTTTATTTCTCGCATTTAATCATTTTGCTACAGAAACCGTGAATGGAATGATTTAATTGCGTTCATTTCTAAATTGTTTATACAGAATGTTATCATAATGGTAATAATTTATAAAAGCGACGTGAATACAGAATTACAGAAACATCTTGAAGTTTTAAAACTTGTGGCTTGACAGCGTACAGATATTTATAGCGGATTAAAGTGCTCAGTAATGACAACTCGTAATTACAGACGAGAAAATGGAATCAAGTTTTTAAATAACACCATTCACAACTCTATAATTAAGTATTTAATTAAAGCTTCAGAAAGAAACTCGGTTTATAGCGAATTATCGCATATTCCGAGAGGAAACAGCAAAATAAGTACGAATATCTCAGCTTTTAAATACAAAGTATGTGGTTAATTTATGGTAAATTTTAATAATTATTCCAGAAGGCCTTGTCATCGTGAATACGCAGAAAAAAACCGTGACAGACATTTAACATGAGAAACGAGAATTTTTTTTTAAATATCACCTGAGACAGATAGTAAAGGCTGCTTTATGATGAATTTAATTTATAAATTTACATTTTGAAATTTTGAACGTAAAATGTTATAATCGGATTATAGGGACCTTAAAACGTGCTTATCCACTAAAACCTAGATCTGCGATTTTAACTTGATTCCAATATCTCTCTTAGCGAGACGTAAAAAAAAAACTGTTATTTTCTTTTATTATTTTACCAAGAAGGGCTACCCAACAGGACAAGTCCCAATTACAGTGTAGCACTAACAACATTAAACATTACATATTACAACATTGAGGCTAGTATACACAGCAAGCACTTACATAATAAAGTTTTACATAAAAATTGGTGTGAAAATCAAAAAAGTAGGAAGGTATTAGTTAATATACAAATTGTGGAGATAATATGTAACAAAAGATTTAAATCTACGTAAACTACAGCAAAAAATATCTGGTACATTAGGTACAGAAGCTAAATTATTGTAAGCATATACTAATCTAACTAGTGGTGAATTCATGGCAGAGTTTGTCCTACAATGTTTAACAAAGAAGAGATCAGAAGATCGAGTAGAATGAGAAGGAATCCGCAAAGAAAATTTATTTAAAAGTACAGGGCTGTCAATATAGTTATTTAATACTCTAAATAGAAAAGACAAATCTAAAAGTATTCGCCTTTTTTGCAAAGACATTAACATAATCGAATTATGTGGATATCTATAATTAAATATAGAAATAAATTTTCTTTGGATACTCTCGATTTTGTTTATATATACATTGTAGTACGGTGACCAACAAATAGTAGAGAATTCTAATTGCGATCGGACAAGAGAGTAATAAAGAAATAAAAAAGTCTTGTAATTGCTGAAACTCGAACTAATTCTAGAAATGAAGCCAAGCATTTTAAAAGCTTTTTTAACAATATAATCAACATGTAAGTCAAACAATAGCTTACTATCTAAAATGACACCAAGGTCTTTAATATGGGAGACACGACTAATGTTGTTACCGTCAATGAAATAATTAAACATATGTACAATTCTGTTACGAGAAAAAGCAATGCATGAGCATTTACCAAAATTGAGAGATAAATCATTCATTTTAAGGTAAGAACATAGTTTGTCAAGATCTTTCTGAATGGCTGAAGAGTCAGATGTCGTTTTGACAGATTTGTATACTTTAAGATCGTCAGCATACATTTAGAGTTAGCAAAGCAATTCTTAATATCATTAATGAATATTAGGAAAAGGAGTGGCCCGAGATGTGATCCCTGTGGTACACCAGAAGTAACAGAGAAGTATTCCGATGTGTGTCCATTAATAGCTACACATTGTTGTCTGTCAGTAAGATATGATTTGCACCACTGTAAAAACTGACCGTGTACACCGTACATTTCTAATTTAGAAATAAGAATAGAATGAGTAATTCGGTCAAACGCCTTACTAAAATCGGTGTACACTGCGTCTACCTGTGTTTTATCATCCATTGTATGAAAAATAAAATCTGTAAATTCAACAAGATTTGAATCAACAGAACGGCCTGGAAAAAAGCCATGTTGCTCTATATTTATAATATTTTTAAATGCATATACCTATTACACTGCCTTCGCTATTGATGATACATTACCTCTATCCTCACTATCATCATCATCGTCATCATTAGCACCATCGGTGAGTATTACTGTGCACAGATCAAGTTTCGTCTGCTGATGATAATCCTACATAGCCTATCGATCGAATTGGGTACATTTACATAAATACCATAATTACTCTACGCATATCAAGTACAGGTAGATAACACTACAGTGGTTAGCTGTCGAGTAGCTCTATGGAATATATTCGGCTGATAAAGGCAACGCAATATACCCAGATCACATGTACTCATTGCAGAGAATATTTGGTAGGATTACTGTGAGATAGACAATATGGTCAAAAGGATATAGTTAGTTAATAATACTATAAGCAGTATAGCAAATGAAATGTTGTATTTAAATTCAGGGATCGAGATAACAAGATTATTTTTTATTTTAAATTTTGGTAAATTTAAATAATCACAATTATAATTAAATTCAAAAGTTTTATAGAAATATCAAATAACCAAGTCATGCGTTTCGCTTGTCTAATTTAAAATTTTTATTTGATATCAGAAGATATAGGGTAGTAGTATGAACAAGTGATTAGCTAGGAGATGACTAGCAGTGTTTTAGTGCTGTCAATCGTTTATGGATTATTTTAGAGAAAAATACTTCAAATAGCAGTTATAGAAAAAGTAATTTGTCCCAAATTTTGTTTTATTGAAAAATACACAAAATTTCTATGAAAAATCTTGTAACTTCAAACGGTTGTAACTCGAAATCCGATGAAGTAAAGATATCATGTCTGACACGAAAAACAAGATAATCTCATGCTGAATATAGATTTTTATTGTCCGTTATTCTATGTTGAACCGTGTAGGAGTGGTGCATGAAAGTACGAGAAATGAGCAAAATTATTTAGTTCATTTCTCATATTTTCATGCACCACTCATAGACGGTTGAAGATAGAATAACGGACGATGAGAGTCTATATTCAACATAAAATACTCTTTCTATTCATGTCATGCATGATTTTTTTACTTCATCGGATCTCGAGTTACAGCCCTTTGCAGTTACATGATATTTCATCGAAATACATAAAATTAAAAATCATGTAACTTCAAACGTTTAGGATTAAGCAGTTCTTAAATTTAGGAAATCCCTAGCTAGGCAACAGTTTACGAAAAATAATAAACAAATGTATCAGTAAACAAACTACCTGCATCGAATCTTATTTTTTTTGCCATAACCGGTTAACGCTAACCAATTAATTGAAATAATCGGTTACTAGAAATCTGGCTAACAAATTAACCGTTGAACCATTTTTTTATTTCTAGTTAATTGCAGAAATCGATTAAATGTGTAATAGGATTACCGTTTAACCGTCTATTTTTGATTTCTTTTAAATTTGTCTAAAAATGTTGCTACAATATAATTGTAAAGTTACCTCTGTTGATGAGAGAAGAGTGTATGAGTGGCGGTAAATGATTTTAGTTAAAAAATGGAAGTTTTGTGCATGTTTCAGTGCAAAATAATTAATTCGTAAAAATTTCCAATCAGTGAAACAAAACTAAACCTCGCAGACAAAAAACAATAAAAATCCATAGTCTACATGGAAGCCCCGCTGGATTTAATTAAATTCATTTATATTTTACACATTTTAATTGGCCGAACAAACAATTCCATCACAAATACGTGTTTTACACTAATATCGTCGTCAAATGAAAACGCCCGCGCGTTCTAATCGGTCGGGTCGTGGAATCAATTCTCTCCACGCAGATGAAAGTGAAACTTCCAGGGTTCAAACCGATGATTCGTTTGCATATGGAATATGGCATGGCTTGCTCGGTTGCTCTTTTTGCAATACGTGATACGATTGCTTTTAATTGGATTTTAAATGGAGACAAAGCGGTTTTCAATATGACCTAAACATTGGAGAAAATCTCCAGGGCTCATTGCTAACAAATATCGTAATCTAATTGAGTACCCACAAACTATATAAAGTTATAACCCTACACGTAAACTGGTAATAGGTACTACCTATCGCTATGAGAGGTATTGGATTCATGGTTAAAAATTGCATATCCAGATTTTGTGAATAAACACGATTTAAAGTCCCTATAATCCAAGTTTAACATTTTTACGATGAGGTCTGCGTGTGTGTGTGTGTGTGTGTGTGTGTGTGTGTGTGTGTGTGTGTGTGTGTGTGTGTACGTGTAGATGTTGGAAGGACAATTCCTCATAAACTATAAGAGTTAAGACTTGTTTAACTATGAATTCCTCAATCTAATTTTCCTGGGATTAGCTAAAAAGGTTTTGGTAACAATTGGACAACCGGAAGTAGAACTTTCTTTTTTAAATTAAAAATTATTTTTTGGAAATTTATGTTATTACAAATATTAAATAACATAAAATTCTATTCTTATGGGGTCCTGTGACCGCGTGCCTGAGTGTCTGGTCGCGAACCTGAAAAACCGGATTCGATCCCAACCGACGCCAAATATTTCGAATATTAAATGGCACAAAATGGATCCCTGTGGTGCACTCTCCACGCCAGCAATGAGTGCCCGTGAGGTGATGCCTGGTAAGCGCCCGCACGGTACAAATATGTCATCATTATTACCGATATCTGTGAAACAGACTGGCACACCCAGAAATGGGTAATATGTCGTGATGATATATATATATATATATATATATATATATATATATATTTATTTATAAAATTCTATATCCAATACATTGAATATTTTTATTATATCTGCTGCATATTTAGAGATAGAGAATTATAAATATATAATATAATCTATTGTACAATGTATCAAACAGCCCATGAAAAATTAAAATGTTTATAACTGACATAAATGTCAAAAATCCAAAGACATTAATGAAGACTTTTTTCTGGGATGTACATTTAATATTTATTATTTTGATGTAAAGAAATTTTCTGGATTTCAGCCACTATATACAAAAAAAATCCAAAAACTTTTCTTTACGTCACCATTTCCAGTCAAGAAACAACCATTTTTCCAATTTATTATTTTATCATTAATTAAATATTTAAAATTATAGATATAGCTGCCGCAAGTTAAATTAACAGTGTTATAATATGCTATTGTTAACGAGGAAAAGACTCTGTCAATATCTAAAATTCGTATAAAAAGAAAGGGGATTCATTTACAAGCCAAAGTATGTACAGTATCAATGCCAACTAAACACACGCTTGCTATACATATATTTCATCATACACTATTTAGAAATACCTCCAATCTCGTCAATGAATTGGAAGAATCTCGAACATTTAGAAGAGTAGGAGGAAACTTGTTCGTAGAATAAATTGAAAATTATGTAATTAGAATTTTTGAGTACCAGAAACGTTAAATACAATACTTATATAGCCAAATATAAAAATGGCGAGACGTATTGTGCTGGCCACAAGCCACAACAGATTTTTGTTTATTTCCCTATCCCATTTTGTGTTTTGTTTCATACGTTTTACAAGATAGATTTTACTGTATGCACTAGATTTTGGCAAAGATGTTTTTCGTTGTGTCAAAGAAAAGAAGGTTTCTGAAAAAAAAATCTGGACAGGACAATTAATCTTTTTACCTCTCGCCAAGAGAGGTATTGGATTCATGCTAAAATTCGCATATCCAGATTTTATTGAATAAGCACGATTTAAGGTCCCTAGAATCCGTTTATAACATTTTTAAAATGATGTCTGTGTGTGTTTGTGTGTGTGGATGTGTGTGTGTGTGTGTGTGTATGTGTGTGTGTATGTATGGATGTTGGAGGGACGATTCCTCAAAAACTATAAGACTTAAAAAATATTTAACTGCAGTTTCTTCAATCTGATATTACTGGGAAAAGCTAAAAAGGTTTTGATAACAATTGAACAACCGGAAGTAGTAGTTTCTTAGAAAAAATCTTCTAAATATAATTTTTGGAAGTTTTATTTATTAAATATTGAAGAACATAAAATTCTGCATCTAATACACTTGAAATTTTTATTATATCTTGTATAGATTTAGAGATAAAGACACTATAATTTATAGAGTAAACTAATCGCACTGGCTAAGGCACTAAGGAAACCAGTTGACAAATTCCAATGTTCTGATACCTTTCTCTGGGAAGTATATTTAATCTTTCTTATTGTTTTATTAATTAAATATTTGAAACTATAGGTAAAATTGTGGTAAAATCCATATATCCATTAGAAATACCGCCAATCTGTTTAATGAATTGGAAGAATCTGACATTTAGAAACTTCCTCGTACAGTGAAAAATAGATATAATTAGAATTGTATGTGTGCAAAAGATATGTTAAATAGAATAAAAAACAATATTTGGGTAATGTTCTATAATATTTTGTTATAAAACGACGGTTCGATAGCGAAGTGCAATACAATACTTATATAGCCTAATATGAAAATGGCGAGAGGTATTGTGCTGGCCACAACAGATTTTTTAAGTTTTAATTTAAATTTAAATTAGTCGAAAGTGTTTTGTAGAAATTTCTCACCATCTGTATAGGTTTTATACTTTGTAAGAAATGTCTGGGCTCGTAGGTGTGCTGTGTATTTCTATTGCATTTACACCATATTATAAGCCAACTTGTGCTTCTGTTCTACAATGTCTGCTCGCAACTATTGCCTGGCTTTCTGGTTGATCAGCCTCGGTGTATGTTGATCCTGGGTTGAATAGTGAAATATTCATTTGCCTGGTGGTACAAACTACGTTGAACTTGGCCTGTTATTGGTTATTGAGTGAAAGTGATTTAGTTCCCGCGTGTTCCGCTACCTCGCTGCCTGGACGCCTGGCTATCATGCCATGCCATGCCGGATCGATTGTCGAATTGCATTACGTCATGTCAGTCTGCACTGCATACTCTAACGCTAACCCTTCTACGGAACCGAACCGTCCGCCGAAATACACCCCAAAGGAAAAAAAACTTCTTTTCGTTCCTGATTTATAGATAATTTTAGCTCGCGTTATTTTTTTTTTTTTTTTTAGTGCACAGGATAAACCAATAAAAGAATGGAAAACTACAGATATATTTTTAAAAAGAACCAGTATGAAAAATAAGCGTAAAATTCCAGACATGAAAAGGATTGATCATCATTAAACATTGACATTTTTTACTGTCCCTGTGTTAAAAAAAGATTTTTTGTTTACTTTATTAAGATGCTTAAATGTCTGAAGATGCCAAACACAATGTTAGGCGAAACGTTAGGTAGTATTTCATCTATTAGAGAATTAGAACATGGTCCAGAAATAATATCGAATAAGCTCGTTTTTTTGTCCCCAAAATCTGAATTTAACATTTTTACAATGATGTTTGTGGGTATGTATGTGTGTGTGTGTGTGTGTGTGTGTGTGTGTGTGTGTGTAGATCGTGTGGACACGGTTACTCAAATACTATCAATAAAAAAAATTTAAAATTTCATATACCCATTCTGTACTAATGTAGGAAGAACTAATTAGTTTTTAGTGTATATCAGATAACCGGAAGTATTCTTTATACAAGCTTTTAACCGTTTTTACCTCTCGCTAAGAGAGGTATTGGAATCATGCTAAATTTCGCATATCCTGATTTTAGTGGATAAGCACGTTTTAAGGTCCCTATAATCCGATTAAAACATTTTTACGATAATGTCCGTGTGTATGTTTGGATCTTGGAATCACGGTTTCTCAAATAGGTACTATAAACGCACTGTAATTTATAGATCAATCGAATCGCACAGGCCAAGGCACTAAGAAAATCAGTTGACAAATTCAAATGTTTATAACATAGTTTGTAAATGATAGATGTCAGTGTTAAAAATGAACAGTTTTAGTGACATTCTGAAAGCTTTTTCTGGGAAGTACAAAATTGTAGATAAAATGCATATATATATATATAAGAAATACCTCCAATCTTGTTAATGAATTGGAAGAATCTTTGACATTTAGGAACTTCCTCATACAATGAAAAATAGATATATGTAATTAGAATTGTATTTGTGCAAAAGACATGTTAAAAACAATAAAAACAAAATTTGGGTAAAGTTCTGTAATGTTTTTGTTATAAAACGACGGTTTGATAGCGAAGTGCAATACAATACTTATATAACATAAAATGGAAATGGCGAGAGGTCTTGTGCTGGTCACAACAGATTTTTTTTGTAATAAATTCATTGAATATAATTTTTCAGCAATTTTTACTAATAAGATTTGAATATAATGGTACAATCTTCAATTCTACGATAATAGTATTTAGTAAATAAATTTAAATATACAATTATTAAATATTTATTTTTGTACTTCACCTTGTCCATGCGTTTAACAGTTTTTCTTGAAAAAAATCATTGAATATAATTTTTCAGCAATTTTTAATAATAAAATTTGAATATAATGGTAAAATTTTCAATTCTACGATAATAGCATTTTGTATGTAAATTTAAATATACAATTATAAAATATTTATTTTTGTACACCATCTTGCCTATACGTCAAACAAAAACATAATATTTTAACAACAATTTTGACATATTTAAACAAATGTCACTTACAGAAAGCAATTACATTAAAATTAATAATGAAATAGTGTTAAGGAGATTGTATTGATCTAATGAAATTGAGGTTTGTAAAAATAATATATTTCCTATCATACATAAATATTAGATGTACAGGATAATCCAATTTAAGTTTACTATGTTCAATCAAACTGCTGTCAATAAGCACGTGTTATCAAAGTGTCAAATATTAGCTTACAACTACACATTAACGAAATGGATCTTGTAAAGCAAAAGATATATGCAAAGGAACTTAATATAGTTTTGCAGGATTAGTAAATATGTAGTTATTAATAAAAATTAAATAGCGGAAGGTATTGTCTTGACCACTTCAGATTTTTACTTTTATGAACGTAGTGCTAAAGATTCGTCATGAGTTTTCGGACGATTTTCAGTGGACAATTTATTCCTGACCCAGGGTTCGAACGAGCTTTTGTTGCCTACCCTAACCACCAGACTGATTGGCTGACAAAGCTGCACGCGTCTGTCACAGGCAGAGTTTGTCCTTTTTGTTACTAGAATATGTTAGGTATTTGTATCAAAATACGGATTCAACTTTATTGATTACCTTCACAGAATTTAAACACCAAAAATTCCAAGAACTCGCAAAATTAATAGAATACCATAATATAATATATTTTTTACTAATGATTATTTTTTGACATTTCTTAAAACCAATGAAATGTTTCATTACCTGTCACGTGTCAGCGTTTTAATCAATCCTGCCATTACTATAGTGAGAATAAAGCTCTAGAGATTATTCCCGGGAATAATCTCAATAGCTTTTATTTTGTCAGATAGTTATTAACATATAAATAAAATGAACGAAAAACACCGATTTATTGATGTTTCTGATCATGAAATAAATAAAAAAAATCTGTTGTGGCCAGCACAAGACCTCTCGCCATTTCCATATTAGGCTATATAGGTATTGTATTGCACTTCACTATCGAACCGTCGTTTCATAACAAATACCCAAATATTGTTTTTTATTATATTTAACATATCTTCTGCACACATATAATTCTAAAATAGTGTCTTTATTTCTAAATGTATACCAGATATAATAAAAATGGAGAATTTTGTTTTTCAATATTTGTAATAACAAAAATTTCCAAAAAATTATACTTAAAAGAATTTTTCCAAGAAACTACTACTTCCGGTTGTCTAATTGTTACCAAAACTTTTTCAGCTCTTCCCAGGAATATCAGATTGAGGAATTCATAGTTAAACAGGTCTTAAGTCTTATAGTTGAGAAATCGTCCTTCCAACATCCAGCGATACATACACACACACACACACACACACACACACACACACACACACACACACACACACACACACAGACATCATTTTAAAAATGTTATAATCGGATTATAGATACCTTAAATCGTGTTTATTCAATAAAATCTGGATATTCGAATTTTAGCATGAATCCAATACCTCTCTTAGCGAGAGGTAAAAATATAGAAACCACTTCTGGAAACACTGTAATTAATAATCACTCGGTATGAATGCGATTATTTATATTTTTTCGTGAAAATCTGATCACTATTTAGACCGGAAAGTCCTTCTTTGCTGAGCTAGCTCGGAAAGTTGTCTATAAGGGATCGGAAAGTACATTACCGATCCCGGGACCGGTAAAGCTAAATGTTTCCATGGAGATCAGTTGTTTATTTATATCTTATTTGCTCACAGTAAAAAATAAAATAATACTTTTTTCAGGATCGCAAAAAAAGTATTGTACCCAACATGACCTGAAAGTGTCTATACTCGGCTCATAAGCCTCCAAAGCTCGCCTTTGCTCACCCAGTAAAGTATCACTTTCAGGTCTTGTTACGTAAATTACTATTATTTTGCCCTGTCAAAGTTATGTTAGATAAATTAGAAAATAATTCTCCAGTTTCTTTCTCAAACTTGTTGCCATTGGGCTTTCGTGACTATTTCCTGACAAGTTTTCGAAAAATCTGTCAAATTTCTTTCAATTTATTCTCACGCTCTTGTTATATTAGTACTAAATATTTCATTATCTACAAATTATTAAAATATCTTTCAGAACTCCTATTAATAATTAACATTTTTATGTCAATTTCCCGTGAAGAAGGCACCAGTTTATGGTGCCGAAATGTTGGGTTTTAATAAAAATATACAGAACTTAAACTAAAAAGATAGTATTACTTCATTATCTATGTATTGAGTTACGCAAAGATGAGCACAGTTAGTAGTAGTTAGTAAAAATGCTACTTGCTCTTGTATTTAAAAGTAGATCAGCCGGCAAAGTTACACCATCAATTCTCTGTAACTTAGTCCCCGTTAACGACGACCAAACGGAAGGTTAAACCGGACACAAGCGCCTGTAACTGTCGCTTCAGGAATTGAATTTCAGGAGAAATACTTAATCTTGAAGGAAATGGAATATTGAAAAACTGTCAGCCGAAGGAAGTTATATGATTTCTGGGAATTAAATAAATAGTAGATATTTTTGTGGGGTGGATGTTTTTGCTCGTCTATTACGTGTGTGTTTGTTCACCAGTCATTGATCGTGTCTGTTGCCAAGCACATACAACACATACAGGCATTTGCATAAAAACTTTATAAATTTGTACAAGAGCTATTCACCTAGCGGACGAAATATTCGAGGACTGCTATATTTTTATTTTTAAACATAATTATTTTACTTTAAAAGGATAACAAAAGTTCTGGATATGTCAGTGAAAGTTTTTTTTCCGTTTCAACAAACAAAAATAAAAATTCTGTTGTGGCTAGCACAATACCTCTCGCCATTTTTATATTAGGCTATATAAGTATTGTATTTATCATTGCTATCATCTATTCTTTATTTTTCAATTCATTCTATGAACAAATTTCCTTCTACTCTTCTAAATGTTCGAGGTTCTTCCAATTCATTGACGAGATTGGCGGTATTTCTGAAGAACATATAATGACATATATGTATAGCAAGCGCGTGTTTAGTCGACACAGACACTGTACATACCTGAATGATGATAAATGAATCCCCTTTCTTTCATACCAATTTTATATGTTGACGAAGTGTTTTTCTCGTTATAACAATGTACGAATTTTAGGTTTTCCGCATTCAAGAACATGTCAACTTAACGTGCGGCAGTTATATCTATAATTTTAAATATTTAATTAATAATAAAATAAGAAATATTAAATGTACTTCCTAGAAAAAGTCTTCAGTAATGTCTGGATTTTTGCTTTGACATTTATGTCAAGTACAAACATTTTAATTTTTGAACTTGTTTCCATAGGTTGTTTGATTCATTATACAAAGTATTATTTTATATATTTATAATTCTCTATCCCTAAATCTATAGAAGATATAATAAAAATATTCATTGTATTGGATAGAGAATTTTATATTCTTTAATATTTGTAACAACATTTCCATTTCCAAAAAATAATATTTAAAAAACTACCATTTCCGGTTGTCCAATTGTTACCAAAATCTTTTCAACTCTTCCCATTAATGTCAGATTAAGGAATACGTATTTAAATTGGTCTTTCTTATAGAATTTAAGAAACCCCGTCTACAACATCCAGATATACACACATATACAAATCCACACATTATTGTAAAAATTTTAAAATCGAATTCTAGTAATCTTAAAACGTGCTTATTAACTAAAATCTGAATATACGATTTTTCCATGATTCCAATACCTTTCTTAGCGAGAGGTAAAAATACTACAAAATAACTGATTCTATAATTTAATAAACATCGCGGACGATAAGAGCATTTATACTACTTTCGGATAATACTGAATTTATTCGTTATCCTCTAGCAGTAAATTGCACTTATCGTTTTTATGATAAGCCGAATTGTGGACCACCTGTATTTGTGCTGCATGACTCGTTTCGATATGTCGTTACTGAAATTTTAGTATTAAAAACAAATTGATATACCCAGAAATGGCTAATAAGCCGTGATGAGATAACATATTTATTTAATAATTTTACAAATGAATATTTATTAGTACTTGTTATGTTTTACGATTGTGGGATAGAATACAGACAATTTACAGTCATTATCCTTGGCGTCTATTCGTCTGTCTGATTCATATTCATGCTATTTAAATACGAAAACTTTTCATATAAACTAAACAAAGCATAATAAATTTGTTATATAAAATTATAATTCTCTGCATAAAAACGATTTTACGCGAAAATAATTTTCCAGTATACACAATTTTTTGCTCGTCTTGTATTTACTTAGAGTTGAAACATTTCACTTTTTAAAAAACTTTTGTTTCGTCTATAATTTAGTCGATGGCGCCGCCATAACATTACCCTTTTTGCAGAGAAATTACTTTAATAAAAAATAAAAAAACTTACATGTACTCCGAACACATCAATATTTCATACGAATCAAAAAATCAATCCTACAAAGTTGTCGGTCCATTAAATTTTCATATTTTGCATGAATATTGCATTGGCTGAAATCCCAACTTAAAATGCGTGAAACATCGAGTGCTCTTTGTTAAATAAGCCATCAGCTGAAGATTAGATTCCGGAAAAACGAATCTCTTTCCAACTGCAAATCGAGTTTGGACTTCCGGAAGAGGCCGACAGCTACCGGAAAGCGCTAGAGTTTTCGCAAGATGGCCAAGTTATTTCATTTTCTACAGAAATAGATAAATCTATATATAGAAAGGATTTTTAATAATTCCAACATTTTAAAGGGATCTACGAAATAAAAATTGTGTGTTTTAGAAAGTATAACAAATTTTATGAAGAAAAGATTTTGTAGGAAAATAAATACTTGAGGTGGTCACCCATCGAAATACTAACAGTGTTAACTTATACTTTAACTTCATATATCATATTCACGGCGAACATTTAATGTGGGTAAACAGTTTTTTTTTTCACTACCATTAAGTATTACCTTCATTATATATCTTTTTTTACCTCCCGCTACCCTTGGTAAGGGAGGTATAGGGATCGTGCTAAAAATCACTTATCGAGATTTTACTAAATGACCACGTTTTAAGGTCTCTAGAATCCAATTTTAACATTTTCACGATGATGTCTGTATTTTGCCTTCTCTCTAACTCAAATACCATCATTCAGAAAATTCTGAAACCTTGTATTTCTACCCTATTCTAATACGAAAAGAAGCCATTAGATTTTGGTGTAAATCAGATAAGTAACCGAAAATGGCACTTTTCCTGAAGCTCATAATGGTTTTTCTTAAAAAAATACCATTAAATGCATTTTTCGCATTTTATTTCTTATGAAAATTAAAGATTATTGAATTTTCTACAGGAATACATTAATACTTTAATAAAGCAATTGTTTTCTCCAATGGAACAGTTTGCAGTGTTCGTAAATACGTAGGTATGTATTTAAATTAACAAAAATTAAATATTATTCACAGGCCGTAAGTTTTCTCTTATTACTCACGGGCCGTAAGTAACGACACGGGAGGTCCAATCACAATCATCTATTACTCGTAATATATTGCTATTTGACAATTATTGTGATTTATTAAACATAATAATCAAGGAAACGCATTCAGTAGCCGAGTTGGTTACATCTAAAATCCGTAATAATTATTTACAACTTCAAATCCCGTCTGGTCTATCTTTTTACCACTTGAGAGAGGTGTTGGATTCATGCTAAAAATCATATATACATACTTTAGTGAACAAGTACGTTTTAAGATCCCGAGCGCCCAATTATACTCGTAGCATTTTTTCGATGATCTTTCTCTTTCTGTGTACTTGTATGTGTGTGTGTGTGTGTGTGTGTGTGTGTGTGTGTGTGTGTGTGTGTGTGTGTGTGTGTGTGTGTGTGTGTGTGTGTGGATGTGTTTGGATTTCGGAAGGACGATTCCTCAAAAACTATAATACTTACGGCCTGTTTAACTACGGATTTCTCATTCTGACATTAATGAGAAGAACTGAAAACGTTTTGATATCAATTTTTTATAGGTTTAGAGATAAAGAAAATATAATATATAGAATAATCTGTTGCAATAAATCGCACTGGTCAGACTAGGCCAAGGAAGCCAGTTATCAAATCAAATGTTTATAATGGACAGATAAATGTCAGTGTCAAAAATCAACAGTTTTCGGACATTACTGATAGCTTTTTTTGGGAAGTACATTTAATATTTCTTATTGAATTATTAATTATATATTTTAAAATGAATTGGAACTTTCTTGAACATTTTAGAAGAATAGGACATGATTCCTTATAGAATGAAAAAATATATATAATTAAAATTATTTGTGTGTACAAGAAATGCTAAATTGGATACTTGTGTAACAAAATGAAAACGGCGAGAGGTATTGTGCTGGTTAAATCAGATTTTTTTTATTATATATTATTAATATTGTTAAAAATGATTTGAATTATTTACATTATAATACCAATGAAATATGTGCTCTTTCCAAGTGCAGGTAATGTGTAAGTGTACCGTAACTAGTTTAAAAGTTTGTGAATAATAAATATTTAGTTAAAGCCGTCGGGATCATCTTTCAGTCTTATTAGTTAATTTTTAAGTGGATTAATTAAAAGTTTCATGTTTCGTGTCTGTTTTACTTTTAATTATTCAGTTACCTGGTAGGGTCAATATCTCCCATACGTATCAAAGATAACCATAACATAACTCATTATACATTTAAAAATTATATTAGACAGATAAATACTTTTCATTTTGTACTATTACTATTACAAATGTCACAAATTTTACGATTCATTGTTTTCTGAGATGTCTGCACAAATCATTGGTTTAATGGGTACCGATTCCTATAGATTCGTTTGTTGTTGGTCTTTGGTTGTTCTTCCTAATAAAAATATAATAGTTACTACCGTGTTTTAGGAGCTGGCAACAAAAAATATTGTTTAATCTCCACTCTGTGTTCATAAGTTAAGACGAAACTACAAAAGCTAATAAAGTTAACTACTTTTTAATAAGTATAGCAACATCACCACTTTCATAATTACCATTAAAGAAATTACTTAACAAAAAATAGTTTCATTTACTAATCACCCTTAAAATTACCTTCCTTGTACGATTTTCTTGCGAAGAGCAAACGATTTCGTGGATTACCACGTACAGCTATCTGGCTACTTGAAAATACCAACTTCACTAACACTTAAAACTAAGCTGCTAATTATGCAGATCGCTTCCATTAGCCAGAGATCAAAGGAGGCTGCAGATCTCAGAGTGTGCAGAAAAATTCTACTAATTCATTATCAAGTCTCTCCAACTTAAAAATCTGATGTGGCCAACACAAAACCTCCCGCTATTTAATTTTTATTAATTTAAATACATACCTACGTTACTAATGCTGCAAATGCAAACTATATTATGTTCTATTGCATGTAACTATTACTTTATTTACGATTTTCTTTATTATTTAATAACCCCAATTCTGTAAGAAAGTGGTTAAATCTGAGCAACATTGCTATAGCAAATAACCAATAATATTTGCGAACACTGAGTAAAACATGAAAATGACAGGCTTTACATTTATATTTATTGGTTACAATTTTTAGCAACGTTGCTAATACTTAACAACTCCCTTACAGAATTGGAATATGTCACTATTATTAATTTGAAGTGATTAATTTTTTGACAATGACGTTTACCTGTCAGTTACATTCATTTGAAAAATAAACTGTGTAACAAAGGAATTTTGTTTATCTTAGGCTTCGGGACTTACAATAAAAAATTATTTTTAAATTTATCTGTAAAATATATAGAAAAAGTATTGATGTATTCCTGTAGAAAATTCAATAATCTATAATTTTCCAATGACATAAAATGCGAAAAAATGGCATTTAATGTTATTTTTTGAAGAAAAACCATTATGAGCTTCAAGTAAAGTGCTATTTCCGTTTATCCGATTTACACCAAAATCTAATGGCTTCTTTTTGTATTAGAATAGTGTAGCGAAGACAAAATTCATACACATACACACACACATACATACACACACACATACATACATAGACACACACACACATACACACATACAGACATCATCGTGAAAATGTTAAAATTGGATTCTAGGGAGCTTAAAACGTGGTCATTTACTAAAATCTCTACATGTGTTTTTTAGCACTAACCCTATACCTCCCTTACCAAGGGTAGCGGGAGATAAAAAGTAGTTGACCATATTTATCAAAATATGAGTTGCACCATTTTTGCTTTTATTCACGGATTTCATCACCTGCTTTCTCAAAGCACATAAGTAAAACAGCAACAAATATCCTAAATAATGTTGCTATTGTCTTCGCCCCTTCTAAGTACCTCTAATTTATCCTGTTCCTTTTCTTGGTATTCTCCGCGTAGCCCAGTGGTGATAGGAGGTGATTTAACGCTAACCTAATGATCCAAGAAACTCCGGGGCCTAACTCCTGCAAATCTGACTTAATCCATTGTAAGCTGGCAATCTTCAGATAATAGCGCAGTTAGTGTAACAGTTATGTTGCAAAACATTGCACATCCCAACTATAAACAAACACACTAATGGATGAGGTGTTTATGAAGGGGTAAACAGGCTAGAAGAATAAATAGTGAGATAAGAACAAGAAAGGGTTGTTCGTTTCTTGATTAATTTGGTATTTCGGGTCCCTTAGGGTTTTTGCTTTTTACCTTCCGTCACTTTTAGTTACGGAAGGTATTGTCTTTGGTCAAAAGATTCGTGGGTGGGTTTTTAATTAATAACCACGTTTTAGGGAACCTACTATACGTACACTTAAGTAACATTCTCTTTACAATCAAATAATATTACTACATAGTTTATATCTCTACCCGCTTTTTAATTATTGCCCCAAATTTAGATAAAAACTTAAAAATTTTCAAAAATATATATTAATGTATTCTTACTGCGCTGATTTCAAATTTTGAAACCGCAGGTCGATAACACGTTTCGTTCTCGCGATATTTAGATTTAAAATTTTACTCAAAACTGCCCGTTTTTTGGTATTAACCCAAAAATGGGTCGAGATATGAATTTGGCGATATCACCATTCGATTCTACGGACAAAAATACATAAGTATAGCAATTTTAATAATTTTTGTCCAACCAGTTCATTTTTTTATGAATAAAAGCTTGAAAACCCCTGAAAATGGTCAAAATCTGAAAAAAATCGTAAGATTTTTGCGATTTTTGGCCATTTTAAGTTATTTTGCTTTAGAGATTGTATGCGGTGTTCAAAAATTCTGAAAATTGATGTACTTATGTAATTTTGCTCGTAGAATCAATTGGTGTTGTCGCCAAATTCATATCTCGACTCATTTTTGGGTTATTACCCAAAAATGGGCAGTTTTGAGCAATATTTTGAATCTAAATATTTCGAGAACGAAAAGAGATATCGACCTGCGGTTTCAAAATTTGGAATCAGCGCATTGAAAAGTATCTAGCCACATTTTAAAGTTTTCATTTAAATGTGGGGTATATTGACTTTTGGGGCAATACAAAAATGGGTAGAGATGTAAACTTGGTAGCAATATTATTTGATTGTAAAGAGAATTTTACGTAAGTGTACGCATTTTTAGAGTATTTATATACATAATGTATATTCATGTGATAATTTTATTGAATTTATAGAATATTTTCTGTATGCTGCAAACTTTGAGGGTTGTTCAGATTACTACTGTTTTAGTGGAGGAGAGGCAGCATTTTTAAACAACCACTCTAATAAATAACTTACTATTTTCTCTTTGTAATTTTTATTGTAAATTTGATAATATTTTCCCAGCTTATATGTAATTATGCTGGACTCAAAATTAGTTAAACCTCCCACACCCTGAGTATATTATTGCTAGCCTATAACTATAGCAATCAATAGATCCAATACTCCACCCAATGCTATGCTAGCAATAAATCGTGCACGGGCAGTAGCAACACAATAATGTTAACATGGACATTACATTAGCGGTGCAGTCCAGCCATTAATTACTGCGCCGTGCAGCCTGTACGTATATGTATATGTATATATACCCGTAAAGCGACACTGTCCACGAGTTCGAGTACAGTTGAACTGCATATGTTGCATTGGGGTGACAGTGGAAAATTTCCACTCTGAATAAATGTTATGGATAGCTGAATGACAAATCGGATAGAGGAGGTATTGATTCCTATTTAAATGAAGGATTTAAAAAGTAACACCAAATAGAAATAATATTGAATTTTGGTGTGCGTCAATTTTTTTACCTCTCGCTAAGAGAGGTATTGGAATCATGGTAAAATTCGCATATCCAGATTTTATTGAATAAGCACGATTTAAGGTTCCTAGAATCCGATTATAACATTTTAAAAATGATGTGTATGTGTGTGTATGTGTATATGTGTGTATGTGTGGGTGTATGTATGTCTGAATGTTGGAGGGACGATTCCTCAAAAATTATAAGACTTAAGACCTGTTTAACTATGAATTTCTCAATCTGACATTCCTGGAAAGAGCTGAAAAGGTTTTGGTAACAATTGAACAACCGGAAGTAGTAGTTTTTTAGAAAAAATCTTCTAAATATAATTTTTTATAATTGAAAAACAAAATTCTCCATCTAATACACTTAAAAATTAAAAAGCGCGAGGTATTGTGTAGACCGCATCAGATTTTTCAATAATAGGCGTGTTTCTTCGGACTGTGATTCGTGATAAAATTGAACAAAGTGAATATGATCAAAAAGGAAATTGTTTCTTCGTTCGTTGTTGGTTATCCCTACTCTTTCATTTTGTGATCACAACACCATTCCCCTTTCCCTTCTGAATCAGTCTTTTCGCATGATCACTGTGATTCAAATAACAAAAGATTTGAAAATGGCGGAAAAAGCAAGCAATGAAATATTGGAATGTGCAAATTTATGTCTACATTCGAATCATCAGAACTACTAGAACTTGAGGCAGTAGATTCAAAGGTAGGTAGGTACAAAAATGTTAAAGAAACTTGTTTTCATATTATGCTTCACATTCCATGCCAAAAATATTATTTCTACTTCAGCACAATAAATCTTTAAACTATTTTAGATATATGTTCATATCAAAATAACTGATTTATCATTTGACATTTGCCGCTAGTTCGTTCGACGTTGTGTAGGTTTCGCGTCGATTGAGTTAATTGTGTTGTTTTTTTGGAATAAAATTTAATCATGATTCGAAGCAATCATTATTGAACAAATCATTATTTAGAAAATCATAACCACTGTCCGAAGAAACACGCCTAATGTCATTGCAAATAAGAAAATAATTAGAAACGTTTCAGTTTTGGTTGGTTTTTGATGTACGTGCAATTTCTCTGCATCACCTGAAACGATGCAGTTGTCGGTCGCATACAGCACATCAAATGTACGAGACGGGAACAACGAACTCATAAAACAATTTTATTTGCGCTACTGTTCAACTGTTCGACGTTTGCTGCGTTGCACAAGCCACTATGTTATTCGTTCTCTGCGAAATCATTCACACTTCAAACACGAAACACGATATTCACATGAGATTGAAAAGCGAAAGGACAATTCCTAAATAAAAAAGAAAATTACAAAAATTTAATCAAGAAATTTTTAAATTTATAAAAAGTGTTCTTGTCTTCATATCTCTAACGATTTGCAACTATTTTTGGCTGAAGATCGACAGATCGAAACAACGAAGAATCGCATCGCAACGCTCGCTTGTTATTTTTTCATGGCTTGCTGCGGTCGTGACAAAAATAGAAGAGAAAGATACTGCAGTCGTGTTGAAATTACAAGCCAAATCTGTATCATTAATTACAGGAGAATGGTTGATATTGTTGCTATGGAATGCAGGAGTAAAGAACAGGTGGAAGGATAAAATCTTTTTACCTCTCGCTAAGAGAGATTTTAGTGGATAAGCACGATTTAAGGTCCCTATAATCCGATTAAAACATTTTTACGATGATGTCTGTCTGTGTGTGTGTGTGTGTGTGTGTGTGTGTGTGTGTGTGTGTGTGTGTGTGTGTGTGTGAGGATGTTGGAACCACGGTTTCTCAAATACTATAAGACTTAAAAAATATTTAACTGCAGTTTCCCCAATCTGACATTCCTGGGAAGAGCTGATTAGATTTTGGTAACAATTGGACAACCAGAAGTAATAGTTTCTTCAAAAAATCTTCTAAATATTATTTTTTTGAAGAACATAAAATTATACATCTGATACATCTAAAATTTTTATTACATCTTGTATAGATTTAGAGAGAAAAGCACTGTAATATATAGAATGATCTAATCGCAGAGGCCAAGGCACTAAGGAAACCAGTTGACAAATTCAAATGTGTATAACATAGTTTGTATATGACAGATGTCAGTGTCAAAAATCAACAGTTTTAGTTACATCCTGAAAGCTTTTTCGGGGAAGTACATTTCATCTTTCTTATTGTTTTATTAACTAAATATTTAAAATTGTAGGTAAAATGCATATATCCATAAGAAATACCGCCAATATTGCTAATGTATTGGAAGAATCTCTGACATTTAGGAACTTCCTCATACAATAAAATATAGCTATAGTTAGAAATGTATGTGTGCAGAAGACATGTTAAATACAATAAAAACAATATTTGGGTACAATACTTATATAGCCTAATATGGAAATGGCGAGAGGTCTTGTGCTGGCCACAACAGATTGTATATGATACACGTGTGTACACGTATATAATAATAATAATAATAATAATAATCAGTTTTTTATGTATCATCATTTCTGTTGTAACACTACGCATATTTATTTCTTATTCTTCAAAAATCTTTAATAATAAATAAATCTCACAAATATCTATGGAAATATTCTTTCTTCCATTCTTTTGTTGAAAGAGATATCGAGTGGTCACCGAACGCTATCCACATTTTGTCAAGCGTTAAAGATTCTTTCCATTTTACTGGATACTTTCAAAAGATTCGTCCATTGAAACTCACAACTTGAAAGTTTGTGTAGCGGCGTTTAAATTAGACCAAAGAAGAAGTGTTTGGTGTTTGTGTTAAACGAAAAAGGGATATCTAACTTCGTGTCTGTCAATGGGAAACAACATGTGCATGCTTTAGTTTTTCTTGTGGTATTATTTTTGTTATTCTTCCTGAAATTGTATATTATCAAGTCGATTTTGATCTTGGAGATTATTTATCTAGTTTTACTTCCGTTAGGCTATTTTTGTTTTTTCGAGTGTGTTTCATTAAGTAACAACAAATACGTGCATAGAAATCAACCTCTTCGAAGTTTTGAATTTTTTTTGCCCTCCTGAAGTGTAATGGGAACTTTACATTTGTATACACAGCAAGTGTAACCTACATTTTACGCTTACTGTGTTGTAACTTGTTTAACTATGCGGTAAAATAATCAAAATACACTGGACGTTTATGGGCATTTAGAAAAGAAATCTTTACTATAATAAAGTTCATGTAAAAAAGTACTACCTACGTAAGTTATTTTTTTACTTTAACATTTCCTATATTTAAAATTAATTTATATAAACCAAAATCACGGCAGCGACATCTGTCATTATTGTAAAAATCCGCCGTTACCGACATAGTCACCGATTAATATACTGTCAAACACGCGAGGCGAACATTGCTGAAATGTCAAATATCGACACCTACTTATTATTTATTACGAAGAAAACATGAGCAAATAAATATATTATCAGTCATAAACAACGTTTATTATTACAAATAAATTTTCACTAGAAGAAGTACTCTAATGAAGGTAAGTAAAATCAAATTTGGAAATTGACTTAACCCCAGTATTTTGAACTAACCCTTTTCAGAAGTATAACCTATCTCATTAAAAAAAGTGATTTTCATTATCGTCGGCCAAAAAATTTGATACAATTCTTGTGCGTGAAGTATTTTACAGCGCTCCAGCTAATAAGGCACTCGCCTTAAGGGCTCGTGCCTTAAACAAAGCTGTCGCGCTGTAAAATTCAACTTACACGCACTCGAATGTAAATAACTATTAGAAACTAGAGTTCAGATTAAAATCCCGTATGTGTGGTGCATGAAAATATGAGAAATGAAGTAAATAATTTAGTCCATTTCTCATATTTTTATGCACCACTCATACATGGTTGAAGATAGAATAACGGGCGATGAAAGCCTGAATTCAGTATAAAATTCTCTTTCATTCAAGTCTCGCATGATTTTTTCACGTTATGAGATCTCGAGTTACAGCCGTTTGAAGTTACATGTTTTTTCATCGAAATTTTAGATAATAGTTTACTTTATTGCACATTTATTACTATTATGTTGTGTTTCGTAAACAAGGTACCGTTATTTTTACCGTGCGTTCCTTTATTTACATAACGTTGGCGTTATTTAATAAAGAAATAAATTGCATACTAGTATGACAGTACTCGGATGAGCTGTCGGACATATCTGGGAATTTATAATTAAAATTTTAATGCCATATAATTTTAATGATAATTTATCGCTACGAATTATCAGCTACCTGAACATGGTTCAAATTAATGGTGTCCTGTTTTTTATCACTCTGAAATTTATGATGACAAGTTTAATAGACCAAGCTTCACACTTCGCAGCTTTTTTGGATGAAGTATATTCACATTTTATGTACACAAAAACAGAAATAATCAAGAACAAACTGTACTACAAAATTGAACAAAAATATAGTCAATTGTAAATTGATTTCTACACATTCATTTTTACCTTCCGTCACCTTTAGGTAAGGAAGGTATTTGTGTGTGTGTGTGTGTGTCCGTGTGTGTGTCCGTGTGTGTGTCCGTGTGTGTGTCCGTGTGTGACAAATTTTCATCCGACGATAACTCCAATACTACAATTCTAAAAACTATAATTCTTTCGTATTCCTCTTCTTTACATCCATATGAAGAGCTGATTAGATTTTGGTTACAATTGATCCACCGGAAGTACTCTTATTTGAAGTTTTTAACAGTTATTCTTAAAAAAACGCAGTTAAATATTATTTTTCGACATTTTGTGATTATCAATATGAAAGAATATCTTATTCTCTATACGGTTTGATTATACAGTTTCGTTCATATTCAATAGATATAGAGTTATAGAGACATTAAGGGAGATTAACTTTCAAAAATTAGTCAGCTTTGTTAAAATTATGGAAACAACAGATATGTTCAGAAAAATTTAATTGAGAGATGTCAGTGTCAAATGCAAAACCAAAGTTGAAAGTATAGGGTCAGAAAGTTATGTGTGAATGTGATAGAGTGTCCCTCCAAAGAGAAGAAGATGGAAGGACTGTGTAGCAGAAGATTTGAGAGAGGAAGAATTGTGTGAAGAAGATGCGTTGGACAGGAATGATTAAAAGAGAAGAGTAAGAAACAGCGACCCCTAATAAAATAGGGAAGGGAACTTTCGGTATAGAATTTGTAAAAAATAGTGTGTTCGTGTTACAATTTTATAGGATATACAGAATCTTTTTTAAGGAACTTTTGGTATGGGATATATACAAAATACATCGAATTGACGGAAGGTTTTGTGCTGGCCACAACATATTTTTTTACCTACGATAATTAGGTTAGGTTAGGTTACGATAAACGTAACCTATAAAATTTTATCAATTGTATGGTGGGTTTTAATTTTTATCTTACACCACGCGTGGTCAATATTATGTTCTCTATTTTTAAATAGCTAATGATGGATACATTTTGTTATCCGAAACGTCCTATAATGTAAATTATCTAATAAAAGGAACACACAAGCCATTTTAAAAAAAAAGTTTTTCATTTAAGTTTCGCGCTCTGCAATATATTATTGTTCTCATTTTCATCGATCCTGCTGTAGAGTTCGCTTTCAGCAGTAAACAGCTGAATATCAACATGCCGTAGCCAACTTAGTAAATAGAGGAGAGTGCAGAACAATAAGTGCGGCAGATAATTAGATACGTCTGCTGCTAAACTAATTATTAGCTAATAATAGAACACCAAAAGTCAGCTTCAGCTTCGGTTGTTCACATACGTGGAGAGGTTAACTCTATATTTGCGAACATCGAGAGAAATTTGATAGAATATGGAAATAGAATAAAACGAAGCAAGCGAAAATGGAGAAGACCTAAAATAGCTGAACTTTGAATTACAATAAGACAAACACTCAAATTTAATTTTGTTGAATGTTTTTGCTCTTGCGTATCAATTACCATCTACACAAAAATAATGTTTATGTTCATAATTTAAGGAATCTAAGCGACAGAGTTCATTACAAAAGATTTTTACTAGAAAACAATTTTGACTATTTTGAGTTAAATTCAATGTTTTATAAATGGTAGTCATATAAAATTTAGCTCATATGTCGTAGTCACCCACAAAAAATTGTAATTAGATCTACTCTTTATTTTTCAATTCATTCGATGAACAAGTTGCCTCCTATTCGAGATTCGATATTTTTCCAATTTATTCACCAGATTGGCGGTATTTCTAAAGGATATGATGAAATATATGTATAGCAAGTGTGTGTTTAGTTGACACTGATACTGTACATACTTTGGCTTATAAATGAATCCCTTTTCTTTTTATACCAATTTTAGATGTTGACGGAGTCTTTTCCTCGTTATAACAATATCATATTATAATACTATTACATTTCAACTCGTACATGTACGAATTTTAGGTTTTCCGCATTCAAGAACAGTGTCAACTTAACGTGCGGCAGCTATATCTACAGTCTTAAATATTTAATTAATGATAAAATAAGAAATATTAAATATACTTCCCAGAAAAAGTCTTGTTTAATGTCTGGACTTTTTACACTACAAACATTTTAATTTTTCAACTAGTTTCCATGGGCTGTTTGATTCGTTATAGAATGGATTATTTTATATATTTACAATTCTCTATATCTAAATCTATAGAAGATATGATAAAAATGTTCAATGTATAATGCATTGGATAGAGAATTTTATATTCTTTAATATTTGTAATAATATAAATTTCGAAAAAATAATATTTAAAATATTTTTTTAAGAAACTATTACTTCCAGTTGTCCAGTTATTGCCATAACCTTTTCAGCTTTTCCCATTAATATCAGATTAAGGAACACGTAGTTAAATTGGTCTTTAATCTTATAGAATTTGAGTAGTCGTATCTATAACATCCACACATACAAACACACATACACACACACACACATACTCACGCAAACAGATATCATTGTAAAAATGTTGAAATCGAATTCTAGTGACCTTAAACCGTGCTTATTTACTAGAATCTTTTAGCGAGAAGTAGAAATGATATATAAGTTACTGCTCCGTGTAATTTTTAAAATAAATTTTACCCAGTAAACTTTTCAATGTACTAGATAATTAGCTTGGTTATAAATAAGTATTTTTAAATAGTTACTCATCGAAACACTATTCAAATTTCTTTTTCTTCTTTTAAAAACTCTCTGCTTTGTTTAATGTTTAAAATAGCTGTGTTAATCACTGAAAAATTCGCCCGACAAAACGAAAACTAAAATAATCCAGATTATTTCTGTAATGGTTGTACTTGTAAGAGAGTTGGCTTGGTTGTGAAGTAAGTAGATTTAGGTCAGAAAAGAAATTAAAACCACCTCATTACAGCACGGGAAAGAAAAACTTCACGTAAATTTAGTTTCAAGCACAAACACATGCAAGCGACCCTCGCGAACTCATTGCACGTCTTCCGTTTTTACAATTAAACATCCGTTCGGTTATATTCGCGAGAAGAAAAAATAGAGCGAAAATTAAGCGAGGAAATAAAAACGTAAACAACTTTTATAAACTCGTAAAATGTGATTAAGTTTTATTGTTTACTTTGTCTCAATCTAGCCATGAATAAAACAATTTCCAGTGTGTAATGCCATAATTTAGTTCAATAGAATAAATACGAGCCCAAATTCATAATAATTAAATTCATACTAATAAAAAAAATTACAGAACTTTACCCAAATATTGTTTTTTATTGTATTTAACATGTCTTCTGCACACATACAATTCTAATTATATCTATTTTTCATTGTATGAGGAAGTTCCTAACTGTCAGAGATTCTTCCAATTCATTAACAAGATTGGCGGTTTATAACATTTATCCATTTTCTCTTTTAAGGCTTTAATTTCTAAAAATTCACTGAGTTGTTTAAAAACTCTAAAAATGCGTACACTTCCGTTACACATTGTCTTTACAATCAAATAATATTACTACCAATTCAATACCCATTTTTGAATTATTGCCCCAAAAGTCAATATACCCCATTTTTAGATAAAAACTTTAAAATTTTTAAAAATCTAATTTTTATGTATCTAGATACTTCTCAATGCGCTGATTCCAAATTTTGAAACCGCAGGTCGATATCTCTTTTCCTTTTCGAGATATTTAGATTTAAAGTTTTGCTCAAAACTGCCCATTTTTGGGTAATAACCCAAAAATGGGTCGAGATATGGATTTGGCGACAACACCATTCGATTCTACGGACAAAATTATATAAGTGTACCAATTTTCATAATTTTTGAACACCGCATACAATCTCTAAAGCAAAATAACTGAAAATGGGCAAAAATCGCAAAAATCGTAAGGGGTACCCCTTAGGATTTTTTCAGATTTTGGCCATTTTAAAACTTTTATTCATAAAAAATGAACCTGTTGGACAAAAATTATAAAAATTGGTATACTTATGTAATTTTGCCCGCCGGATCGAATGGTCGTGTCGCCATATTCATATCTCGACCCATTTTTGGGTTATTACCCAAAAATGGGCAGTTTTGAGCAAAACTTTGAATCTAAATATCTCGAGAACGAAAAGAGATGTCGACCTGCGGTTTCAAAATTTGGAATCAGCGCATAGAGAAGTATTTAGATACATAAAAATTAGATTTTTGAAAATTTTGAAGTTTTTATCTTAATATGGGGGTATATTGACTTTTGGGGCAATAATTCAAAAATGGATAGAGATATAAACTTGTTGGTAATATTATTTGATTGTAAAGCCAATGTTACGTAAGTGTACGCATTTTTAGAGTATTTGAACAACTGAATAAATTTTTTAGATATTTGTCGCTATTTGCGTAGATTTTATAATTATTTTGCGGCCGAAATATTCTGTGTTTGAGCTCGCAAATAATCTGAAGAATATCTTTGTCTGAAACTAATTCATTTCTAAAATATGTCAAAGAAAAGAAGTTCGTCTCCTGAACTTCGTAAAGTAATCTACTTCCCCAAACAAAATTTTAATGTTTAATGTTTCTCTTGTCGCATTTATTCATTTCTTCTTTTGTTTGCGAACTTCCCTAGCCACCTGTGTCTTATTAACAAAGACAGACCATCAGAGTATCTTCTTCAGGGACTCCTGATGAAATTAATTTAGCATTTTTTGCGTTGCAAGTGAAAAATACAAAGTTTGACAGTGCAAAATGATTTATGTTATGTTTTCTCTAACTACCTCTAAGTAATACAACTGTCTACAAAGTTTATATTTAGAAATTTTTTAAGCGCAAACATAAAGTTTTAAACAACTATTTTTATTGGTTGTTTTAATGCAAGGAAACTAATATTCCTGGATAAGGATCGCAGAATGAATTTTATCACTAGAGTTGCGCGGTTTAATTGTGTCTACGCTATTAAAAAGTTTTTTCATATTTTCACCGTTTACTAACTAAAAACTTTGTAATTGGAATAGGTAAATTTATTTTTATACACCGTAAACTCTAATACGCATAAAGGATAATTTAAACGTACAAGACGGTTTTGCAAATTGGAATTTAAAACTCAATTTAAAAATTATAAACGAAAGCAAATATGTCGACTCGAAATCTAATATATATATTAATTATTCTCACAAAACTGATGTTTCAATATACACTTACTTGCAGAACACATCTGTTAGTATAAAATAAAAAAAATCTGATTTGGCCAGCCCATAATCTCCCGCCGGGTATTTAACAATGATTTCTATAACATATGTTATAGAGATAATTGGTATTTAACCACCCAGTATAAATAAAGCAATCATTATGTTCAAATATTTTTATATTCACCCATAACAAACTTTATTTTACATTTAACAAATATATCATACACAAAATAAATTCCATTGATAATGACAAAACTAATAGAAAAACTTAACAAAAATTCAAAATAGTACTCGTCTCTTTACACGAAGACTTTTCAGAGCCATACCATGGAAGACAATGAAGCAAATCAATATTACACATCTTCGTATCTTACGATTCTTTGTTCTTTTCATTATCTCGACGTGAACATTTTCCGTCAGGGGTCAATAATAAAAGTATATTGAGACACACAAATTGATTTCTAATAAGAACAAATATGTTATATTTTCAAAAAACGATAGGAAAAATCGTTATCATAAGGAAAATCATTATATTTCACATATTCTGGAGGAACTGTTGGCTCAGCTTGTCACGCCCATGTATTTTAGGGTTATGGCTAATTCAAGAAAACCAAACACGTCTTCTCACTTTTGACATATGTCATTTTGTGAATCGTTTGTGAATTTTAGAAGTGGTGTTAGTTTCTAATAAAATGGAAAAAACGAAGAAGGTAGAATCGGGAGGACTTGTTTGTTCATATAAAAACTGTATAAGGAGATTTAAAAAATGGAGGAAGCGAAATGTAAGTTTTTTTCGTTTCCGAAAGATCCATAATAATAATAATAATAATAATAATAATAATAATATATCATCACGGCATATTACCCATTTCTGGGTGTGCCAGTATCTACAACACATGTAGACATCGGTAATGATGACGATAAATTATGATCCATAAATGTAAGTAATGCAAAACGTCTTCTATATCATGCAAAATGTATATTCACTTAATAAATATAGGTGTAAAATGTGGCTCAAGGCCTGAGGAAGAGAAGATTTGATGGAGAAGGATATTTGGGACATATTCATTGAATCTGACGTTTGTGTTTCCCACGTCAAAGATATAAAAAATTCTGCATTGGATTGAATTTGTAAAATTCACGTATTTGTTCAATAAAAACATAATTATGTGTTTATTTTATGATTTCTTCTTAATTCGTTTATAAAATTAAAATTTTAGTACTTTTGTGTTCTAATTTTTCTTTTACCTTATAAAACAATTTAAATTTCGCGCGTAAATTTGCCAACAAATTTAAAGTTCAAGGTCATAAACATCAAATCGCAACAACAATGATGTAAACAAGGAGTGTCGCTTCTGTATATGTCTATTCTGTGGAAAAACTATAAAAGTTAATGAGCTCTTCCCACGTTATTATAGTTTGGGTAGGTACACAAAATTTCCACAGACAGCTTTGTAAAAATGTTAAAATCGGATTCTTGGGACATATGCGATTTTTAACACGATCCCTATACCCACCTCCTTTACTTAGAATAACGGTAGGTAAAAATAGTTCATCTTCTTCTTATTTTTTGTGCAATTCAATCGCAATGTTGGCTCCAAGATCAAGTACAGAGTACAGAGTACCGAGTACAGGAATCAATCTGCATTCTGATTCTCGATCGGATAACAAAACATTGTCCGCGCACTCAACAAAAATGAGAAATGCAAAGAGAAACTTTGTTCCTCCCTTACAAAGGTGCTCTTCAAATATTGCACGCCACTAGGACTTCAGACCGCGTATGTTTATCTCAAACTTCTGTCTACCGCATAAAGAAATCAAAGTATCGCAAAGTTTCCCGAGAGGCGCGCATATGTTGAGTTACCTATACGTAGATTTACATTCTTATTCCATAAAGATTACATGGTTTGTTAGTCACCCCCCGAGGAAAGAGATGTAAGAGAACTGGAGAACTCATTCCGACCCAGTAAGTTGACTAGGGTGATCACACTTTCTACTTCTCGTTCAATATGTATCGGGAAGTTTTTTCCAAGATAGTATCGCTTGCTGAATAAGGCTGACTTATATTAATGACATTCGAGATAAAGTTCTTTCTAGTAAAAGAAAAATAAATATATTATCAGTACTATCGCGCCTGATATCTGAATAAATTCAGGAATTTTGAAAAAAGTGTTATTCTTTCCTATAGAATAGTTGCTAAAATCATCTTCGTCGGACTTTAAAAAATTACTGCACATATAATTTACAGGTACAGATGAAAAAGTATCTGACTAACTTTTGAAAATGATATTGCTTCTTTAAAATACAGGGTTTACATCTGCTGTCTTGAAAACTATAAGATAAGAGTTACGACTTTAATTAAATAAGATTTTTTGTTTACCTTTTAGGGGTCATCTTAGACTTGCTTTTGTTTTTGTAGTAAGTTAAATGTTGTGGCGACCAATATTTAATTTTCATATAACTTCGAACTATTAAAAATTGTGAAAAATGTTTCATACAAAATTTTATAGTTTTTTATGGTCTCTTTACTGACATAAAAAAAAATTTGTTCGATCACTATCATTATCAATTTTTCTTCGATTTTTCATTTATCACGAAAACATTTGAATATTAGACCTATGTTGATAAAGCTTTTTTTATTCATTTTTGTCAGTACTATATGCTTTTAATTTTTTTACACTTTCTTTGAATAATTTTACGTTATCGGCGTGGACATTAAAAAGTTACGGTCTAATCAATGTTGGGACACCTAAGTTTCATATACTAGTGTTTCATCATCTTAAAAGATGACTTAACCATACGAACTGCCATACCAAATTTAGCAAAATTTATTTTTTTTTTTTTTTTCGAAGAACTTTGAAGCAGATTACTGGCTACATGGTGCACTTTCCGGTAGAAGAAAGTTTAATTAAAATCGTCTTATTGTAACCTCAGAAATCTGTGGTTAAGCTTTGTCCTCCTATTTAAGAGACACCCTGTATAAATAGAAGTATATGCTGAAGAGGACATTTAGTCCTATAACAGCACCCCTATATTATTTATTGTAAACCAAATATGTAACAAGAAACAATTTTGTTGAAATAAACTTTTTACATACATACATAAATAGAAGTCATTTTAAAACTGTGACCTTGTTAACTGACCAAGAACCTTCTGCCAGATCTTGCTATTTCTCCATTAGTTCAATATTATTTTATTAGAAAAGTTTCGATTTGATAATACCCCTTTCATAATAAAATTATGCTAGTATTCGTCTGTCTGCAAATTTGCAAAGTTTTTCCGCGTCTGAGAAATGATAAAGATTCTGTAAGAAAACTTAATAAAAAGCCTTAAAGAATAAAATTTCCTGCAAAAAGAGAATTGAAAAACTGAAAAATGAACCCGAATCATCAGTGAAAGTTTTTATTTTATCAGATTTAATCACATTTGTAATCACTTCTGTCTCGGCGACTTTTTCAAATTAAATTTAAATTAAAACTTGAGAAATGTAAGTTTCTTGGAGTACACTTGTTTCTTTATCAATAGAGAGGATTCAATGAGTCGAATTCCCAAGTTGAAGTTGTCATTCTTCTTTTGGAGTCGCAGTTCTTCAACTGATTTGATCCTAATTGCATTTGAGACTTGAATCGGCTTTAATATTCATGGGCGGCTAATTGACTCGACGGGTAATAGTGTTAGCCTAATTACCAGCCCGCATGTAGACGAATGCACAAAAATATTTCCCTCTTTCGAAAAGTTTTAATTTAATATTGAAGCGGTAAAGAGTTTCGTATTCCTAAGGAGTTCTTTCTAAACAATCCTTACATTCGAAAGTAAAATCGTAATAAAACAAGGAAGAGAAAGCTTGGTTTCTTATTTTTTTGAGTTATCATATACGGAAGGATTAATGATTTTGGATTCGAAATAAAATAAAATTAATGAAGAATTAAATGTGTATAGGAGGGTTGCTAAAAAGTCGTGCTGAATCTGAGGCTGTGTCCGATGTCGCATTTTGGCATTTAATTTTTAGGATTTAAGTCTTCTTTACATAAATACAACTCCGAATGGCACACTTGTGATATCCATTGGTTTGTACGGCAACACTTCAGAACAACAAAAATGAATTATGCAATTCGATTCAATGAGCCTGTTTCACATTTTTCAAAAACTATTCTAAATGAAAGTTTATGGAATGATTTTCTTAGTAATAATTTTTATTTTAATAATTTGTTATTTGTGGAAATAATTAAATAAAAAGATTGGCGTCCTGCAAAACTACCCCCCACTTCTGTGACGTAGAAGCACATACATTACATCATTAATAGCCAGTAGGAAAATAGTTTTTCCATCACCTATGTTTATTCATATTATTTATATAAATAAACGTAGGCTAAAGTTTGTCACATGAACAAAATCTTTTAATTTGACATTTGACGCTGACATTGCTCATTGTAAATTAATAATAAAGTAATAATGGCTAATTCAAATTACACTCAAGCTAAATCGGACAATTAACCGAAGGTCGATAGCTGAATGATGGCTGAATTTATATTACTGTTACCGTAAATAAGGGGTGTTAAAGAGTTGAGGTAAAATAAAATATAAAAACTGAATTTATTATATAAATTGATAATATATTTTACTTTAAAGTTCTGGTCGTGATTCTTATTTGACAACTTTGACAATACACTTGACACTTTAGAACCGCTGAAGATGTATGTACTCTGACGTCACATGTTTCAGATCACGTGACTTATTCAAAATTTTATCCAAATTTCAAAAATTAATTGTAAAATATCTAAAGGATATTTGAGGCTCTTTAAAGAACAATATCTTTTCAAATAATATTTAGTAGTCATATAAAAATTCTTGCAACAGCCCTATTTAATGCTTCAAATTAAATATTAATATTACATTTCATAAAATTGGAGCTAAGAAGCTATTCTTTGACAGTAAATTTGACGTTTTGTACAAATTATAGCAACGAACATGATTTGTTTAATCAGTGCGCGTCAACTTCAAGGCATAGTGTGCTTCTACAAAACCCTAAAATCTAATTCCTAAAATCCTAAATAATCACTAGATTTAGGGCATATAAATTTAGGATTTAGATATTAGGATGATAAAAGTGCAACATCGGACACAGCCTGAGTAACGCGAATATTCCTCATCCGTTTCATTTTGGTCGTCATTAATTTCAATCCAATTTGTTGGCAACAACAATTTCATCTTATAAAAAAATGCACTTTTCCCGTTAGGTAGACGAAATTAAACCAAATTTTCAATATCTTCCAGCGATATATTTTCGTTTTGAAGTCCAACATAAGCGGATTATTAAACAGAGTAATAAAATAACATTTCACATTCAGGCGGTGTTTATTTGTCCGGGCTAATAATGCACCCGCGCAATATTAAAATGTAGAGTCCGCTCTCTCATTTGTTATCCTGTTAATAAAAATGAAATATCTCCGGGTCGACTTTAATGGCGCATGGAAAGAAGGCTGCGCTTACACTACGGATTGTTTTATCCGCAGCCTTCTAGTTTCTGCTATTATGGTAATTAGTTTTGGGTTGTTTTCAGTTTTTATAAACAGACAAAGTTTCAACTTTAGCTGTTTTGCAAATGAGCATTTTGTTTGTTTGCGTCACATATGAAAAACGGAATATTTTGCATGAGTAATTAAATACCACCCATGTACAAACTATATAAAAAATATAAATAATATTATACTACAAGAGATTTACACGTAACGAGCCCTACGAAGTTCTTGCCTATGAATCAACATAGTCACTGATCTCCTAAATAGTACCCAATTTATATATTTGCTATTTTAATTTAATGCTAGCAAAATAGTATTTCAAATAGAAATTTAATAATTAAGTAGATCTTAGGTAACTTATTTTTCACAGCGTCATATCTCGGAAACTATTTTTTACACTTTCTTTGAAACACCTTGTATAATCACCCCACGTGGAGAGTGCGCCATTAATTGTAAGGCCTTTCGAGATTTTACAGGCATATGTACATTGGTTATTATTGCAATAAGAATTTTTCTTGTCACAAACTATTTGTATCTCTAAAAAACTATTATTTTCCTCATTATTTTGTTTATTTTTCAACGCGTGCCCGAAAGCATTCCGATATCTTACGAAACTTTACGAATGTCAGTGCATAAAACAATATGGCGTAATGAGTATTTGTTTATGTCAAATTATCAACAAATTTGTTTATTTCTAAAATAAAAATGTAGTACAAAATGTATTGACTATATGCATCAAGTGCAGTACGTGCTAGTGAAACCCTGAATGCAGTTTTCATAGGCGGAGGAAGCAGTAGGAAAAAAGGGGGCATCAGAATAGGTAGGAAAAAATATGTAGTATGTTACACTACATATGAAAATTTGTTCTTATGCAGATTTGATTAGAATTGTTGAGAGTATTTTTACAAAACTGTATGAAAGTATTAAATCGATTACTTACTTACTTAATCCTGCACCTTTCTACCCTCACGGGTGTAAGGCGTTCCCCCGGCTTGCGGGGGAGGGGGTTGAGTTCTGGTTCGTTGGTCTTCTCCATATTTCTTTCCACTCTGCTCTATCTTGTGTTGCTGTCTTCGTTTCTTCCCAAGTTAAACCTCTTCTTTGCGCTGCCTCCTTTACTTCTTCCAGCCACGTTCTTCTTGGTCGTCCTCGTGGTTTCTTTCTTCCAATTTTTGCTTCAAACACTTTTTTAACTATTCTCTCCTCTCCCATCCTTTCTACATGCCCATACCATCTCATCTGTCCTTCTGCTATCTTATCTTCTATTGCTTTTACTTTTAAGTTTTGTCTGTGGGTTGTGTTTTCAATTCTGTCCAGTCTTGTTTTCCCCTCTATTTTTCTCAAGAACCTCATTTCGATAGCCGTAATTTTTTCTTTTTGTCTTTGCGTTAATGTCCATGTTTCAGCTCCGTGTATGAGTATAGGTGTCACTACTTTCTTAAATATTTGTACTCTGGTCTCTTTCGGTATTTCTTTCTTTCCTAAGAAGCTGTGTTTGATGCTATTGAATATTTTGCCTCCTGTTGTTCTTCTTTCTTTTATTTCTTCATCAAATCTTCCATCTTCTGAGATCATTGACCCCAGGTATTTAAATTTTTGGACTTGCTGTAGATTTTCATTTTTTAGTTGTACCGTGTGGTGTTGTTCATTTCTTCCTAGTATCATGGTTTTCGTTTTTTCTTTATTGATCTTCATGTTTAATTTTTGTAGCGCTTTGTCATATATTTCTATATTCCTTGTTAAGGTTTTTTCGTCTTCTGCTATGATGACCATGTCATCTGCATAGCATAGTTCTGCTATTTCCACTCTTCTCAATTTCCAATGTCCTATGTAGTATTTCTTTACTTCTTTCTTTGTCTCTTTTATTCCTTCGTCAAGGATTAGCGTAAACAGAAGCGGGCTCAAAATGCATCCTTGTCTTACTCCGGCTGTAGTTTCAAATGTATTGGAGGTCTCTTGTTTCACTCTTACATAGCTCTTAGTCTTTGAATATAGGCTCTGAATTCCTGTTATTAACGTATTTGATATTCCCCTTTTTCTTAGCGTTTTCCATATGTCTTCTCTATTGATTCTATCAAACGCTTTCTCTAGATCAATGAAGCAAACATGTACGTTTCTCCCTTCTTTTATTGCCTTTTCCCCTATTTGTCTTAGTATGAATATCGCATCATTTACTCCTCTATTTGGTCTAAAACCAAATTGAGTTTCCTCTAACGATTCTTCCAGCTCTGTTCTTAGTCTACTCTCCAAGATTCTTGCATATATTTTGGCCACTGTGCTTATTAGGGTAATTCTTCTATAGTTCTGACACTCTCTGCTATCTCCTTTTTTAAATATTGGTGTTATGATACCTATTTGCCATTCTGTTGGTGTTATTCCTTTTAGCGCTTCATTCATTATGTCTTTAAGTTCTTGTAGTGCTGATTCGGGTAGTGCTTTCAGCATGTCTGCTGTTATTTTGTCATGTCCGGGCGCTTTTCCTCTTTTGGTTTTTCTTATTGCTTCTATTATTTCTTTCAAGCTTATTTCTTCTTCTTGTGTTGTTTCTGTTTCCTTTGTTCGTGTGCGATGACTTTCTTGTTGTTCTTCATCTTTAGTATCCTTTCCCTCTAGTAGTTCTATGAAATACTGTCTCCATCTGTCCATTATTCTGTCTTCTTCTGCTATCGTCTTTCCTTCCTTATCTTTAATGTTCGTTATTGTTGCTGTCTTCTTTTGTCTTATATTTTTAAGTGTTCCAAAAAATAATTTCTGGTTTTCATTGTATGCGAAATCGATAATTATTCGAAATGTATAAATCGATTTTATTGATTTTACTCACGATACAGGGTGCCACAAAAGATGAATAAATATATTATTACAGCATATTACCCATTGCTGAGTGCAATTTGGTACACAAATATCGGTAATGATGTATTTGTACCGTACGGGTGTTTACCAGGTCTCCCCCACGGACACTCGTTGCTGGCGTGGAGAGTGCACCACTTTCGTGCCATTTAAAATTTGAAATGCTCATAACTTTGAAACTCCACTGAATGAATTAATAATTATAAAAAGAAGAATCTAATTATGAATAGAACATCTATGTTTTATTAATTATTTATTAAGTTTTGACTTTTACATAAATTTATATGTACGTATTGGCTGGTAGCACAAGCCTTGTTTTAACTAAAACGCTGTTTTAATAAATGTCAAATTTCATTATTTAATATTAAAAATAAATAATATCAAATTTATCAAAATATGATTTTAAAGCAGAACATAGTTTGTACTCTAACTAATATTTTGTAAAAAATCGTTCTTTAAACATAAGGGTGTAATTAAATATTTAAATTTGAATTTGACATTTCTTAAAACAGTGTTTTAGTTAAAACAAGGCTTGTGCTACCAGACAATTATACTGTAAATTACGTTTTACAGTTAAAGAATAATTTTAGCTGATATTTAAAAACAATTGCTTAAAAATACTTTATCTTCGTAATATATTACATGTAAATGCTCATATTAATATTTAAAATTACTACTTTTCTCAATATTTTTGCATAAAACAGTTGTATATTAGCTCCAAATGTGATATATTACAATTTTAAAATAATTTTCAGTTGATTTTTCATAGATATTCACATAAAAATGCAAAGAATGCGACTTCCGCATTCTTTTGGTGTAATTGTCAATTCTATATACCGAGTTTTTTAATGAAAAAAATGCCAAATGTAGTTCCGACATGTCTTTAATAGTTATTAATCGCTTGATCAGACAAGTGGAGACTCTTTGTGCAAACGGATGTTTTTAGTACTAAACAGTAAGCATGTTGTATCAATGTTTATAAATAGTATTTTAAAAGTAAACATTTGCTATATTTTTATTATTAATGGGACAGAAACAATTATGAAACATAATAAACTTATTTTAAAGTGCGTGTATTTAATTGTGTATGTGCTGAAACTATATGAAAACTTCTTGAAAACATTCTGAAAACTTTTAAGTGTTCATAACCTCGTGACCTCGTGTTCATGAAAAAATCTTCGTTGCTGATCCAGAAATATGTAAGTATCTTTTTTATTGGTTTTGGTATTTGTCCCGAATTGTAAAAACACTCCTGAAACTCTGAAAATGATAGAAGGTCTGTTGTAACATTTTAATTTCGTTCGTAAAGATAATTATATATTTATAGTTATTTGTTGAATAAATAAAAACATAAACTAAGTGGGTACAACCCAAATTTCCTTAGGCAGTGGTGCGTAAAAAACACCTTTCAAATTAAATACTTGGCATAAAATATAAATGAAGAAAATTACATTTCCAGAGAACTTTTTTCAGGAATTTAAATTGTTTTCTACCGCAAAAATTTCTCTTAAAAATTCACAAGGTAAACTATCTAGATTAAAATTTTCACAAAATTATCCAGCATTAAAGTAATTAAATTTGCTCAAAGTTTTAATTTGAAAAGGGTTGTAAATTCCAAGTACTGGTCAGTGAGTTTTTAAAAGTGAAAAGTCGAAGTTGGCTTCGCTGTTTATTTTGTTTTATCACGTTCGGCCACTTCAAGCAGAAGTCCGCTTGTTTCTCCTTCGCAAACAACTTTTGTTTCTTTTCTTTTTGTATTGAGTTTTGTCCTGTGTTTTACAATATTCTTCGTACTGTTCAAAATTGTCTCCCTCTATTCGGAAATCGATTTATTTATTTTGAAAGAAGGCCAAAGGCTCAATTAAAGTACAGCACATTAACAAATATATAAAAAAAATTGTGGCCAGCACAAGACCTTCCGTCAATTTAATGTATTTTGTGTAAATCTCAAACAAAAAGTTCCTTGGAAAAGATAATACACATCCAGAAAAATTATAACAGGAGCATATACTACTTTTTACAATTTATTTACCGAAAGGTCCTACAAATCCAATAAAATGTAACACAAACATACATTATGTATTTTGTTGCAAACCCCATACCAAAAGTTCCTATAAATCCAATAAAATTATAACAAGAACATACATTATGTAAATTGCACTTGACACTGATATTTGTCAATTAGAAATTTTTGAATATATCAGCTGCCTTCATAATTATGGCAAAGCTGGTTGATTTTATAATTATAATTCTTTAACTCTATATCTATTGAATATGAAGGAAAATGTATAATCAAACCGTATAGAGAATAAGATATTCTTTCATATTGATAATCACATAAAATGATATTTAACTAAAAAACTGTTAAGAACTTCAAATAAGGGGACTTCCGGTTGACCAGTTATAACAAAAATCTAATCAGCTCTTCATATGGATGTAAAGAAGAAGAATACGAAAGAATTATAATTTTTAGATTTGTAGTATTGTAGTTATTGTCGGAGGAAATTTTGTCAGACACACATGGACACACAAATACAAACCTCATCGTAAAACTTGTAAAATCGTATTCTAGGGACCCTAAACATGCTGTTTCATTAAAAACTCATCACCGATTTTTATTTACTTGAAGATGACGGAAGATAAAAAATTTAGATTTATTATTTTAGGTTTCGTTCGGTAATAATTTATTATTTCCAAAATTTCTGCATCATTAACTGATGTCTTCTTCAGGGAAATGACTAATAAATTACAACGAGACAAAAGCAAAAACAAGTAACCAAGGTAACAAAAAAAGTACATATATGTTATCTATTTTGTAAGTATACAATTTATTAGATATTATGTATGCCTGGAATTAACTAGGTCGGCGAATATGCATCTTCTCAGGAAAACTCTCCTTTTGCCAGAGGAAAAACCGTCCGCAAAAACTGGTAGGGATGTGATCTGTATAATTCAGAGACGCTTTTTCGGTATTTCGCTATTACAGAACGAAAACTAAAAAGGTTGTATTGTTTCTGGTGTATTATGAAATGTTTTTTAATAATTTAGATTTTATTATTTTCAATCTTTTATTTACTTACTTAATCCTGCACCTTTCTACCCTCACGGGTGTAAGGCGTTCCCCTGGCTTGCGGGGGAGGGGGTTGAGTTTTGGTTCGTTGGTCTTCTCCATATTTCTTTCCACTCTGCTCTATCTTGTGTTGCTGTCTTCGTTTCTTCCCAAGTTAGACATCTTCTTTGCGCTGCATCCTTTACTTCTTTCAACCACGTTCTTCTTGGTCGTCTTCGCGGTTTCTTTCTTCCAATTTTTGCTTCAAACATTATTAACTATTCTCTCCTCTCCCATCCTTTCTACATGACCATACCATCTCAGTTGTCCTTCTGTTATCTTATCTTCTATTGATTTTACTTTTAAGTTTTGTCTGTAGGTTGTGTTTTCAATTCTGTCCAGTCTTGTTTTCCCCTCTATTTTTCTCAAGAATCTCATTTCGATGGCCGTAATTTTTTCTTTTTGTCTTTGCGTTAATGTCCATGTTTCAGCTCCGTGTATGAGTATAGGTGTCACTACTTTCTTAAATATTTGTACTCTGGTCTCTTTCGGTATTTCTTTCTTTCCTAAGAAGCTGTGTTTGACGCTATTGAATATTTTGCCTCCTGTTGTTCTTCTTTCTTTTATTTCTTCATCAAATCTTCCATCTTCTGAGATAATTGACCCCAGTTATCTAATCTTTTATTTAAAAAAACGAAATCGACAGGTGGAGTGATTTTATTAATGATGAAAGTGTTTCACTATTTCTGTACTACCTTAAGTTGAGTATAACACTATTCTCCTCTCCCTTTATGTTTAGCATGAAAATCTGCCCAATCCTATTGTCCGCAGCGCATTCCCTGTAGCGTCTTTGAGCATTCTAGGCATCACAGCGTCCACGTCGTCGCCCTAACAAAGACGCCACGGCAGGAATTCAAATCGCGCACTGTTTTAAATTTTGAACGTGCACCGGCGCGGCCAGACGCCCTCGACGTCGTACAGGGGACGCTCTAGTGGAATATGTAACGCATGCCGTCGTCAAACTAAACCTACAGGTTGGGGAGTTTAAGGATTGAGATTTAGTTGACCCACGGTCAACAAGAAAAAAGGGGAATTTAAAAGAAGTTAGGGTTTTTATAATGGAATATATCAACACAATAAGTTCAAATCTGTGGTCCTTGGATACAGTGTAGAGAATATATATACAGGAGGGCGACACTTCACTGATTTTCGTTCCAAACTACTCGCTCTAAATTGGGAGCGCGAAATTTGAATTACAAATAATATATTATTATTATCTGTACTTTTTTACATATTTATACTTTCATTTTACTTATTTTTACTATATCACAATTTATCATTTGATAACAAATATTAAATATGTATATATTTGTCTTTTCTTCAAATTTCGCGCTCCTTATTATTTCGCCCTGCACACCGAGAAGTTTGGGACCAAACATCAAAGATTCTGACAAGAGTGTCGTTACTGTATATGTATTTACCTCTTGCTAAGAGAGGTATTGGATTCATGCTAAAAATCGCATGTTCAGATTTTAGTGAATACACACGTTTTAAGATCTATAGAATCCGATTTTAACATGTTTACAATGATGTCTGTGTGTGTGGATGTGTGTATGTATGTGTGTGGATATGTGTGTATGTGTGGATATTGTAGATTCTCAAATTCTTTAAGACTAAAAATGAATTATCTACTTATCCCTTAATCTAACATTCCTGGGAAGAGCTGAAAAAGTTTTGGTAACAATTGGACAACCGGAAGTAGTAGTTTCTTGAAAAAATCTTCTAAATATTATTTATTTTAATAAAATTTAGAAGATTTTTTCAAGAAAATTCATTTTTAAATTATATCTTCTATACATTTAAATAAATAAATAAATAAATATATCATCACGGCATATTACCCATTTCTGGGTGTGCCAGTATCTACAACACATGTAGACATCGGTAATGATGACGATATATTTTACCGTGTGGGCGCTTACCAGGCGTCACCTCACGGGCACTCATAGCTGGCGTGGAGAGTGCACCACAGGGGTCACTTTTGTGCCATTTAAAATTGGAAATATTTGGCGTCAGTCGGGATCGAACCCGGTTCCCCCAGGTTCGCGACCAGACACTCAGGCACGCGGCCACGGGACCCCATTTAGAGATAGAGAATTATAAATTCATCGTACAATGAATCAAATAGCCCATGGAAACCAGTTAAATAAGTAAAATGTTTGTAATTGATACAAATGTCAGTGTCAAAAATCCAAAGACATTACTGAAGGCTTTTTTGGAAAGTATATTTAATATTTCTTATTGTATCATTAATTAAATATTTAAATTTAAATATTGACACTGTCCTTGAATGCGGACAACATAAAATTAATATAATATGCTATTGTTATAAAGAGGAAAAGACTCCGTCATCTAAAATTGGTATAAAAAGGAAAGGGATTCATTTATAAGCCAAAGTATATACAGTAATAGTGTCAACAAAACACGCGTTTGCTATACATACAATTCATCGTATGCCTTTCAGATATACCGCCAATTTCGTCAATGAATTGAAAGAATCTCGAACATTTAAAAGAGTAGGAGGAAACTTGTTTATAGAATGAATTAAAAAATAAAGAATAGATGAAATTAGAATTTTTTGTGGGTACCAGAAATGTTAAATACAATACTTATATAGCCTATTATAAAAAATGGCGAGAGGTATTGTGCTGGCCACAGCAGATTTTTATTATTAGAACTTGCGGCATAATTTGGAACTGGTGCGTAGCCGGTGTATTAACTTTGATCACGAAAATGTACGATAGTTCAACCAAACTTAACAATAATAACCGCATGTAACGCACAAAAATTACTCTTGGAAAACTCTGGGTGAGTTTTATGCGTTAAGGCTAAACGCTATGGTGATATTTATTTACATTTATTTAGTTTTGTCGTTATTCCCTTTTCTTTATATTTCTTTTCTGGGCGAGGTATATTCTATCCCAATTTTTTGCTAGTATTGTACGAGGGTCTAACAAGTATACGATCGTGGATGTCGTGTCCATTGGATTATAAATGGACGCACGTCTCTTCTAGACGATACCGCTTATTTATTCAGTCAATATTATATCCGAACGCCGTATGTTTTCTGATGACACTGGGTTGGACATTTACAACTAGAAATATGAGAGAATATAAAGGTATAGAAAATACAAATTGCACACAACGATGAGCAGATCACATAGCAATAGTAAATGAAATGTGAAAGAGATACCGAAGTAACAAGAAGCATATATTATATTTATAAACTGAATAAAATATGAACCCATAACAGTATGTTTTTTCATACACACTTACACAGAGATGGCCTTGGGTTTGAATCCCGTGTTACGTGCTA